>VZSV01000032.1:4630807-4652308 GCA_013398735.1 Nothocercus julius
GGGTATGTGGCAGTATAATTGAGTGTGGTTGTAGGTTTCGTACAGATGTTAAATAAAATGTGAAGCTGCCCATCTTATAAGCAAGAATAAAGTGTTAGTAATATGCTAATAGTAGCAGGTCCCTCTCCTATTTTAGAGTTGAACTCTTCTGCTTCCAGCTTGAGCCCTTTGGTACAAGGAGTTTTCATGGGGTATTAATGGAATACCCTTTTCTTCTTGCTCTGTAACGTACAGACGTAAGCAGGAGGGTGCTTGGATATGAGACTTCTGCTGATTCTTGGGCTTGGATCTTGCTTTGAGGCAGATTGCAGGTGGCAGACTTGCAAATTCTGCTGCTCTTAGTGGTTGTCATAGGAAGTGACATACCATGAATTGAGCAGTTAGTGTGGGCCAGTGCTTTGCTGATAAAAGGGGAGGAAGGTTGACAGGGACAGGGTAGTAGCAGTTCCTTCTGCTCATCCTGACTAGATCTATATGTCTGTGTCTGCACTGACCAAGACCTGTGCATCTTGAACAAGAGATTAGAATGTACTCGTGTGATAACAGCACTTCTGGTTTCCTTTATACGGTTACTGTTGTCCCAGTTCTGGAAGTTAAGCTGTAAAGATCTAGTGTGCCTTTGTGGTATAAAAAATGAAGAGCTAACAAACTTGTTTCCTTTCCCTGAAAGGGAACTGAAGAGTAATTGGGCTGGTCTGTCACTAGGTTGCTCTAGATTTGTGATTGCCTGGCTTTCTTTTTGGAAAAGTACCTGATGACAGGTTGAGTTCCTTGGCAAATGAATTTGCAGAACAGCACCATTTTAATGAAAAGTCACAGCCTTTAATTAATGGTTGCTAACAATTTACATATACTGTGCAGTTAAGCTGTACCCTTTTATGCAAGGCTATTGAAACCCTAATACAGAACAATGCAGAAAACGCCACTTTAAGATGTCAGTGGATTTTTGCTCTCCAGGATTCTGGTACTGAAGAATTGAAACTGTTTTGAGGTTATGTAAATTTGATCTGTGTTTTTAGGTTGTTTAAGGAATTATTTCCTAGGTTTGTTTTCTTTTTTGTTTGCTTTTCTTGTTCTTTTGGCCTGTTCACAAGGTATTTGATTCCCATCAAGGTTAAATAAAAATTAACCAGTTTTGTTTTATGGATATGCATTAAGAAAAGCTGCCAACTTGTGTGAACCGCTTTTCTATCCCTGATGCCTTGACATAGGTTTTTGGGGGTTTTTTTGAGTTTTTGTAGAAGTGAATCTGTTGCTCAAATCTGACTTTATGAGGTTGCCTTTGAAAAGCACTAGAATCCCATAGGTTATAAATAAATGAAGATTGAAAATCTTGATTACTGCAATTTCTGGGAGGTGTAGGTTTTCTTTAGGTAAGTTGCTGGATGTCTGAATGTGGCCCTGAGATCGCTCTATAGGCGTTGTCTGTAATAAGGGTATTGTTGAGAATTGCTGGCTGGCTGTAAATCAGTGTCCTTTGTGTATGAGGCACACCCTTAAGCTTTGAAAAACTCTCTAAATTTGCAGAAAGAAAACCCAGCTTTTCAGTTTTACAAAATACCACCATTAGTTGAATTAAATCATTGTTGATATTCTGTCTGTTTATATCATAGATTGTCGGAAATACTTTGTGTTAATTAAATTGTATTAAAAAATATGCTCATATTTTTTCCTGTTAAATGGTGAGTAGAATTGTATATTAACTGATTAATTTAAAATGTCAGGGTGCTTTTTCCAAGCCAACCTTGTATTAATAGCAAGAATTCTTTTGCTGATGAAATGGTCTCCAATTATCACAGCTTGGGTTTTGTTGTACATTGAACAGAAGTCAACAAAACAAGTAGGGTAGAGAGCCTGCCTAAATAAGCAGTCATACTCATTAAAAACAAAATTAATCATAGGAGTGAATGAAGAAGGCAATGCTGCATAGATTTTTTTTTTTTCCTTCTACTGTGTTCTAATCATAGAAGAAAATAATGTTACATGAAAGGATCGGAACTATTATGTTGTGCTCAATTATAAGGAGGTGAATAGGCCCCTAGCATGCCATTTTATCAAGGCAACAGACTGGTGTTTGCATGATGGCTGTTTCATTACAGACACTGTCATTAATTCCATGTGTCAATACTGCCTCGCAGTACACGGAGCAGACAAGAAAGAGGTACCCTTGAAAACAAGGGAATGGTTTTTAAGTCGGTATCAAGCTAAGTGGCAAGCAGGAAGCAAAAACTTGTATGGATATGTTTGAAGAGACTCTTGGGAGATCTGCAAGTAGAAGAAGAGAATGCCTTTTGCCAAAGGTTTAATTATGGTGTGTCTCCAAGAATGCTTGAATGCTTTGTTTGCATTAGAGAAATGAAGATTGCAAAAAAATATTTGATTGTATTGGAGGTCACATAAAGATGTTCAAATGTGTGTAAATACACACTTTTGTGCATTTATATAGATCTTAATGGGTACAGAAGAATTCACAGTGCCACCTACTGGGGTGAAGTCATCTCTCCTGTGCTGTAGGCTGACCATAAAGATGCAGTTTCTGAATAATGAAATGTTTTCTGAAGGTATAAGTGCCGGTTTCTGATCTCCATGCTACTTTGTGGCTCATCCTAATAAACCCATCCTTGGTTAGGCCGAGGTAACCGAGCTCAGCCGAGCTCTCTGAGCAGCGAGTGCCACGGGAGCAACTTGCTGAGGTTGACAGGGCTGAGGCAGTTGGTGCCACGTGAGGGGCTGCTCTCCTGTAGTACTGAGTGGAGGTTGGCTGAGTGATGCCTCTTGCAGTTCTGCCCAAAATGATTTTATTGATGTGTGTGTGGTTTGTTTTTTTTCCCCAAACTTCTCATGTTACCTTTGTAACAGCCCAGATTTTTTCTTTCATCCATTTGTCTACCTCTGTATTTTTCCTCTTTGAAATACATCAGTGAGCTTGAGCTGCCTTTGCAACTTGCAGCAAGTCCCCACCAGTGAAAGGATACTACATATTTCACACCATCTTAGGACTGAGATCATGGGCTTTGGAGCATCATGACAGAATATACAAAAGCACTTCAGTGACTCAGACTTCTGAGTTACACTGAGTTTTGCAGACAGAGTATTTGTCAGAACGCTTCCCTCCCTCCCGAAACTAGACTCCAACACGTGGGTATGTCTTACTTGCTGTATCTAGTGCCCGGTGATTCTGCAGATAACTCATTTGGAGACCGCAAGTTTGTATTTTGTTCTGGAATGTGTGTAGCAGGGACGTAAAATTGAAGTGTGAAGGAGGAATCGCAGAGAAACAGCTATTTCATTATAATGGGCAAAAAAATGTGACAATGAGAGAGAAGTTTTTGAGCAGCTCGCGTGTCCAGATAGCTGTAACCATCCTTACAGGGGAAGGGAGTTGAGGAGTGAGAAAACGTGTAGCTTTTTCTGCAGTTTGGCAGGTTACCTCCTTGCTTTCCACCCACTCTCCTTAAGTTGCATTCTGTTTCAAAGGTTGAGCCACAAAGCTAGCTCGGCCAGCCTGTGTTCTGCAGCAAAACACACACAATCCGTAAAAATCCAGTCAGAAGTCATGCATTTAAAAACAGAAAAGTATATTCCTGTGTTTTCGCTGGGTGCTTGCGCTCCAGCTTTTCCTTAGCTTATCAGTACTGCATCAAGGAATTGTCTCACAGCTACGATGGAGTCATGCATAATTGATCCATATTTTCCAGTTGTTTCCATCCTTAAGCCCCTGTCTTCATCCCCCTGTAAGCTTCCTGTTCTGGTTGGGATATTTTGATTATTTCATTATTTGCTTCTTTTTCTTCTTTCTTTTTCTTTAACAATTTCTTTGTTATCTTTAACTATTCCTTTATCCTTTACTAGCCATTACTGTAAATAATAAAAATGAAATTTAGAGGGATAGTAAATGAGATGATTCCATCACTTCTGGCTGTGATTTTGAATCTTGTAACCTAAGAGCATCTGTTACATTTAAAAAAAAAAAAAAAAAAAAGGCTCCTCAGCATAGAGCTAATGCAAAGATGACTTTGTTCTTTCTTTGAGGGTCTTTTTGACCTTTTAAGACCTTAAAAATATGAGGAAGGACTTATTTTTGAGGTTATTCTCTTCCAAAAAAAAAATATGATTGAAAGATGAACACATATTTTGAGACCTGCACCTCAGTGAACACTGTGAGCTCTTGCAAGACTAATTAGATTTCCAATCATTTATGGTGTTTTAAGTTCAAAAGGCATCTGATGTGTAGTATTTCTTCCTATAAAAAGGATCTTTACTAATAGACACAGTTCCTACCGCTCTTTTCGCCGCGGTGTTTGCCACATCTGTGTAAACGTCTCCTGTTGAGAGAGACCAGAATGTTCCCAGAAAGGACGCGGGGACTTTTTTGGCCGTGGTTTGGCTACACAGCGTCTCGCTTGCGCGCGCCGGGCAGGCCGGGTGTTGCTCCCGGCCGCGCCGGGTGTTGCTCCCGGCCGCCGCGCTGAGCGGGGAGGCAGCGAGAGGTGGTGGCTGCCGAAGCGCCTTCGTTCCCCGTCGGGTCAGGGCGTTTTACTGTCTGTGGCTCCATGGGGGCAGCAGGAGGGGCGAACTGGCAAAGTGGTAGTGGCTGCCTTGCAAGCACCGAGTAAACTGGCACGAGCCTCTCCTGCCCTATTTAAGGTGACTCCTGCATATTCAGAGGTGTGTTCCATTTCCGAGCAGAGAACCAGAATGTTATCTCTGCCCTTACAGCTTTGGCTATAATCCTCATATAAATTAGCTGATAAAAGGTAAGGATTAAATAAATCTTTGCTAATACTTTTTGATTGGCTTAATCAATAATTAATCATCTCTTAGATGAGGCTGTAGCTTGTGGAGTAGATATAATTGGATTAGCCGGTGAGGGGCCTTTGGAGCTTTGAAAAGATTAAAATGGCTGTCAATCCTGTAATTAAAGTGCTACAAACAAAAGCAGTAGTATTAGGATCAGCCAGCTTTTTTGAAAATGGATCAACAAGTATTTACACACCCTTAGAAGCGGTGTGGGCCGAGGGTGTTCTCCCAGTGACTACCCTGAACAAGATAAATCTGCAGCAAGGAAGTTGTTTGGGTTGTGTGTGCATATGCCGGCCAGAAGGGCAGGTGAAGCTTCCAGAAGCAGTGCTGGTCAGTGAACACGCAGAAGAAAAGCTGGTTCGTGCGTTTGGAACGGAGCGCCTGCCCCTTGCCTTGAGCCCGTTAGGCACCGACTTTGCATGGTGCCTTTAATTGGCTAAGCAGGTTTGGCCCACATGAATGAGGTCTTTATCTATCCTCTTCCCCTCCCACCTATTTGGGAAGGCTTTTTGTTCCTCTTTCTGCCAGAGAGAGAGCTTTAGCAGAAATTACTTCCTTTTAAAGGCTCATTATGTATTAAAGCATATACTGAATGTGATTGTACTATATCCATGTGAACTGATGTGTGTGCATATGCTAATATATATTCCCTTTTCAATCTCTTACAGAGATGAGTTTATAAAACCACTGGGAGTGCGACCGGATGGTACAATGGCTCCTTTGGAAGAAACAGTCAGCCAGTACCACACCAACAAGCAAGACAGTTCAGATTCAGACTAAACCATCACCTGCTTCACCCTCAGTTCCCTTTTAATCCGCGTCCTTCCTTGGAACTGTCCTTTATCCAAACATTTTACCCTCGCGTGAAGTGTTCTATTACTGGGATAGTTAAAAGACAGATCATGTGGTTTAATGTCTGCATTTTTATTATGTCTGTTTAAGGAACACGTCAATTTATTCGTTTGTGATCAACTGATTAATTTAAAACTAAATGTATTTCAAAAGGATAAGAAGGGGAAACCTACAATGTAAAATAAAATATAGACACTCTAATTTTCCAGAATCCTTTTTTTCTGAACTCTGTAGGTTTTACCTGTATTGCTTTTTTTAATGGTTTTGCCAGTTCTCTTTTTCTATTACCTAAGTAAAGAAGCAAGTTGGCTTGTTTGCATTAGGAGTAGAGGATATTTAAACCTAAAAGTCTGACCCTGGGAAGCTGCTTTCAAAGGCATTCAGTGATTTCACAGCTATAATTTTTAAATGTCATTGGATTTCTTCCTCGTACTCCCTTCTGTGGTTAAGCTGTATCTCTTAGGATTTTACCACTGTGTCAGATACCAGTTGCTGCTGAAAGTATCTTTGAAATGGGAACAAGATTGCCTATGTTGTGCATTCCCCCTCCTCCATGTTAAGACCACACAAATATAGTCCCTCTTATACCTCTAGTTAAGTAAAAACATCCCTATTCAAAGCAGCATTCAAGTATATACACTTAACTGTTGCCATGCATACAAGTGGGCTGAAGCGAAACGCAGGTGCAAGTGTTTTCCCGGCCTGGGGCCTGCTCTGGGGCTTCGTGGTGCGCCTCACGCCGGGGGAAGTCAAACCGAGCCCCAAAGAAAGTGTTTCTGTGCGGGTAACACTGTGGCCTGGTGGGATGGAGGAGCGTCACTTTGAATCTCTAGAGCTCTGTACTCTTTAAAGCAAAGATTAAAGTTTTAGGCGTGCTGCACGGTTGTTGCCTCTTTGCCTGCCTGGTTTCTTTGTGTATTTCTCTTGGTACAAAATACGTGAAGAATAGTCTTATGTTGCTCAGAAACATGCACACCCCGATCTTGTGCACATTTTGGTGGTGAATATTTTCCACTGTGTTTTTGTTTTCTTCAGCTTGACACCACATCCTTGAACTAAGGAAATTAGTGTTCAGAGACCTTATAAAGAGAGGTCTTGGTATGAAATCATGTTTCTTCTCTCCACGTGAGAAGATTTGCCAGAGTTCCTTGTCCTTCCAGAAGGCCTGAAAGGAAACAAGCCCCTGCCACTATCTCAGCAGGGGTTATTTTCCTGGAGGACACTGCTCTACCAGGGCTAGGGCCCTTTCGTGCAAAGGAAACTAGTGACATTGTCTCCAATCCTGTTCACTTTGGTATGCTGGGACCCTTTGGAGCATTTTAAAGAATCTCTGTTCGGGGTTATGACTTGATTCGGGATACATTTGCTGCTGCTCCAAAGTGGAACATCGCAAAATTCATAGGGGCAAAGAAAGCCAGCTAAAGCCTCACTGCGTTTATAATACTGTAATCCTACTTAGAAGCCAAACCCGGTGGAGAAAGCGTTTAAGGCTTCTGTTAAAAGCTCTCCTTCTCTGCTCTTGCTCTGGTTTCTTGAGTGAGGCTGTTTGGGGAGCGAATATCTAGGAGTGAAAAAATATGTTTAGTTGTATCTAAATTTGAGTCTCAGAAATTATCTTCTTGGTATAGCATCATCCGCTACCGACTTGTAGCTCAGCATAGGCAAGCATGAAGTGCACTGCAGGTGCAAGGAGTATTTTTGAACCCTCCCTGAGGAGCAAAACTTAACTACCTCTGTTAATGAGGGTTTGAGCCATGTCTTGGCAGTGGCTTAGACTTAACGGTGCTGCAGAAGCAGTTGTTTCTGCATGGTTTTCTACGGGAGGGATGAATACAGGGTAAGAAAGAGAACAAAACCTCAGTTTCTTGTATAACCATAATCTACAGCACCTAAAATGATTGGCCTAAAGAGGCCAGTAAAACAGTATTGGCTCCAGGGACCTCATTACAAGAACCAGTACAGCAACGGCTTTTGTGCTCTGATTTCTGTCCATTGCAACAGAGCAACTATTGTTCCTTTTGCCTTGGAAAATACATGTTTCTGTTGGGTTTTACAGGCGTGAGATGCTGCTTTGCTTAAGTGAAACTGGAGGCAACTGGAGGTAGAACTGGAGGTTCTACCTGCCCAGTCTGCCACTGGTGCACTGGAGTGGCAAGTTCGCTGTTAGATTTAGCTACATTAAAAACTTCCCCTAGTGCCAAATGCCAAAGCATTTCTTTCGCTGCAAGGCGACAGTTTGTGGAAAGGCTCCTGCAAGACTGTCAGCTCCTCTTTGAAATATAACCCAGCTCTGTGCGTAGCTGTATCAGCTGGACGTCTGTGAAGATCTTGGGACAAGCTTTCTCCCATATAACAGCGCGTCTGCTTGCTTGTGCGACGTACGAGGGTTGTTTTTCTCTTCAAAGTGACAATGCACATATGCAAGTTTCTTTTTGGTTGAGACTCTGGCGAAAAGCAAAGCGAACACTTGGCGGTTTAACAAAAATTCTCCCTGAAACTGTTTGCTCAGTCTGTGAATTAGGGGTTTGCTTTTGGGCTTGTTTTCTAAGACAAACCTCCCCATTGAGCAATTGGACCTTATTTAAAACAGTATTTCTTTCAGGAGTTGAGTGACTTACAACAATTTGTCTGGGCAATGCAATGGGTGCAGTCGGCCCGTAGAGCTGATTTGGTGCTGTTCAGAATTAAATCGTACTTCATGCCTTTGGAGCTCTTCATGGTCTGCCCCTCACTTGAGACTCAGTCCCTGTTTAGTAGGTTTTAGTTCTTCCAGGTGCATTCCCCTTGCAGCATCTGTCCAGCAGTTCCACAGAATCACAGGATGGCTGAGGTCGGAAGGGACCTCCAGAGATCACCTAGTCCAGCCCCCCTGCTCCAGCAGGGACACCCAGCGCACGGGGCACAGGGCGGCAGCCAGGCGGGTCTGGAAGATCTGCAGAGAAGGAGCCTGCACAGCCTCTCTGGGCAGCCTGTGCCAGGGCTCTGGCACCCTCACAGGAAAGAAGCTCTTCCTCACATGGAGGTTAAACTTCCTATGTTTCAGCTTGCACCCATTACCCCTTGTCCTGTCACCAGCCAACACAGAAAAGAGCCTGGCCCCATCCTCCCTACATTCACCCCTCAGGTATTGAACATGTTGATCAGATCTCCTCTCAGTCTTCTCCAGACTAAACAGGCCCAGCTCGCTTAGTCTTTCCTCAAATGATAGGTGCTCCTTTCATCTTTGCTAAAGCCTAACTGAGCTGCACCTCTTTCTTACAGATACTGAGGAGGGCACGGTGTCGTCTGGAGCGAGAGTCCGACGTCAGCCATCAGGGAGCGTCTGTGCCTTGACTTCGCCGTTATGGGCTGGGGCTTCTTAATTTCTCCCATGCCTTGAGCACTATCAATTCACATCCCCAAGAGTGGAGCTGTTGCTCCTTGTTTTCTAGGTTACGTGCAGGTGAGATGGCCCGTCATACTTGTGCTACCTGCCTGCCATGGCTCTCTATGTATTTTCTTTGGTTTCCAATAGATTAGAGGTGCTGCACCACATTTCCACGAGCCTCCAAAGTTGCAATCCAGAAGTGACGGAGTCAAGTGCAGCATCTTCATCCCTAACGGTCTCCAGCTCGGAGCACAAAGAAAGGTTTGCTGGCTCTTCAGCAGTAATTCTGATGGAATCCGATATATCCATTTGACATGCAACTTCACACAGTATGAACTGTCTCATATGAAGTGATGTTTGATGGTACAAACGCATGCTTTCATTTTTTTTTTTTTTTCTGAAATTCTTGACTATTGTTACCTAAGAAAATACTGTAATCAGAAAAGGGAACATGGAAGGTAAAATGTCAATATATATTCTGGTGGTGACTATAAATTTTTGATCAACAGAGTCCAAAAGCCTGTTCTGCATATGCAAAAAACCTATCACACCTATTCCCAAGCAGAAGTGCTTGTGGTTCAATCTTCATGTTGGCGTCAACAGTCAAGAGTAACACAGTTGTCACTGAAGCTTGTCAGTGATTTGGAAGTTTTGTTTTTCTTTGTTTCCCATTAAAATAGAGTTATGAAACAAAAGATTATGGGAAATACTGAAATTTGTCAGAATACTTTGTTCTTCCACAAAATAGCTCAGACTTATTTGTTCAAAAGTTAACAAAAACTTCCTGGTAGGTATTCTGTAGTTGTATGTAAAGTTGAAACTTTACATAGCCCAAAAGTGGCTTTTGAGGAAAAAGGGACATTTACAATCTGTTTTAAATGTTGCTTGTGAGAAAATTTGGCAGAAATAAAAAAAAAATATATATAAGCTTAATGTTTTATGTATATAACATTTATGTGTATGTGTGTGGCCAAAAAAGTTTTTTCCATCCCAAATGTCGACTTAGTATCTGAAAGTCTGCAAAGACTTAAAAAAAAAAAAAACCCAACAGGATAATAGTATAGTTCCTTTATATTTCTTCAGAAACTATTTTTTCACTCTCTGGGTTAAAAAAAGAACTCTGTTGCCAAAAGCAGCTTCCAGGAAGAGGCGGTTGCAAGGCAGGAGGCTGCCAGAGGGGCTGCTTGCCAAGCGGCCGCGTCAGCGCAAAGTAAACTGCAGAGCCTACGAGAGGCCGCGTCTTCTGAAGGAGCATTCCACCACATTGTCCTTCACCTTATTACCACGAAACAGCTAATAAAATCCTGCGCTTTAATAAGGTTGGCTGTAAAAAGACTGTGTCCCTCTATTCAAACAATCGAGAACCAGACTTTGCAGGTCTTTGACGAGCAGCAAGTTAAACAGTCAGCTGCCCCGGTCCGATTCTTTTCTGACCAAGCATGTAAAAATGATAATTTAGGGTCAGTACAAAGATGCAGCTGACTTGTGGACAAAATATGGACACAATTTAATCTGATAAATGACAATCTTTGCTGTGTTAACATTTTAATTACTTTGATGGCTCTGGCTCTTAGAAAAAAAGTGACAGGGAACATTTCCTACTTTCTTCATGCAAAGACTTTTGCTTTTTCTGAAGTATTTTCTCTCCACAACGTCGGTTTCCATTCCAGTGCTGCAATATTTAAACCAGGACTTTTGGGGGGACGCAAAGTGCTTTTAGCTCAACAGCGTATCCTCCCGCTGGGTGCGTTTGGCAAAGTGGAAACAGCCCTGACAGGGGCTGCCCAGCTCTCCCTGGGGCTGGCTGGGCCCCTGCGAAGGGCATTTGTTGTCCCCCGCACCGCCTCTGATGCCAGAGAGCTGCCTCGGGCTGCGCCTGCCTGGCAGGGGGCCCAGGAGACCCTGCCGCATCCCCCCGAGCGCTGCGCAGGCTGCCGGGAGGCTGGGCGGCCGCGGAGAGGCAGCAGGCTGCCCCGTGGGGAAAACTGTGATGATTTCGTGCCGCGGTGCTTTGTGAGGCTCTCCTCTCGCTACCGGCATCGCTGCCTGTGGGCGAATGCAGTTCATTCTCGGCTTTCGTGTGCTGTTTGGTCCTGCAGAAGGCTCAGTGCTTCCCGTCAGCGGTGACAATCGTAATGCTTTGGCCAAGGTGCTCTTGTCCCTGTTTCCAGAGCAGCCTCACACCTCTGGGAGTCGGTTCCCTTCTCGCGCCGCCTGTCCCTTCCTTGCTCCGTCCTGGTGGGGCCGTGAGGAGGAGGTCCCGGAGGAAGCCAGCGAGAGCCTCCTGCTCAGGCAGGAGGTCCCCAGCGGCCGCCCCTTCCGCTGCTGCTGCTGCGGCTCCTGCACTGCTCGTGGCTGCACCGTGAGATGCCCCTGACGCGCCAGGTTGCCCCACAGCAGTTCCCCTTGCGGAAGGCTCCGGCCAGCCTGGAGGAGGCGGCTGCAGGCTGCCGAGGGGCAAAAAGCTCCCCAGAACTTGGCCCCTGCGCTGGGCGGACCAGCAGCATCGTCTGGTGCTGTTGGGGCTCACGCCAGCTCCCCAACCTGGCTCGGAGCTGTGGCCTCCAATGGGCTGGAATTAGCTGCCAGGCTTTGTGGCTTTCCCTGGAGCAGGCGTGAGGGAGGGCACTGGAGTGCTGACGTGCTTGGGAACAGGTCCCTGCCAACCTCTGTGGGGTACCTAGGCAGCCCCTCAGACGCTGGTGGGGAAGGAATTGCTCAGACCACCCAGCTGAGCTGGCTAACTGGCTCACGTAGTCCCTTCAGAGCCCCGCTGCAGTCACGGAGGAGAGAGGGGACAATTCACAGCCAGGGCGACCTGGGTGCACTGCAGGACCCTCTGCGGGAGCTTTGCTTTCCCTCCCTTGACTCCCGAGGGAGCCTGGGGGGGCAGCTGGTTACGCTTAGCTGCTAAATGGGCTGCCAGAAGAAGGGTGGTGAGAATTCCTCCCCGTTCCCTCTGCCTTTGACCGCAGCTCTCTTGCAGCAGGACCCTCTCCCTGTCCCGCAAACCACTGCGTTGCTCAGTGCAACGGGGTCTTGGCCTCCAGCAGCTACTGCAGCCCCAAGAGCAGCAGCTGACAGGTAGTGCACGTTGTGCGCAGGGTTCCGTGGTGTTTTGCTTAAACAGTTACCTTAAGGAAGCTTTGCTTTGGGGCCTGCGTTCAACCAGTTGTCCTAAGCCAAGGTTTATGTGCGTCTTTAAAGCAAAACGCAAAGTGAAACCTCAAGCAAAAGTTGTAATTAGGGAAGTACAGATAACAGAGGGGAAAAGAATTTTAAGATGTCCCCAGATGCTCTAAATAAAGAGCAAAGTGGTGTCATTTAAAATAAATCCTGCTGGGATTGCCCCTTCCTCTTTGTCTGATGTACTCACTGCAGAGTAAAACAAAAGCAGTCAAAATCCAGGTGCTTCAGGGCGGCTGCCTGTCTGCTTTTCTCGTTTAGAGCACCTTGCAGATGCTGCCTGTGCATGTTAGTCCTGCTCTAAGGCCAGTTCCCAATTCTGGAAGCTTAAAAATATAATTTGTGCCATCTAAAAACCACTTTATGTATGTGTTTTGGAATCCAAACCTCAGCCCAAAACACGAGAACTCCGAGGCAGGAGAGTTACTTCAGGCTCAATGAATGATCTCGCCTGCTAAATTACAGTACAGGGGCGCATCAGGGCTTCAAAGGCATTAGGGAAAAAAAACAGTACTTTTTTTTTTTTTGGTCTTCAGTCTTTTTGACACCAGAGCAGCAACTGCCTGGATTCTTTCCTCTTTTCTCAGTCCCCAAATGTTCATAACACCCTGTTGGGGTGGAATAATTCCCATCCAAGTTGTAAAACGCTTATAAGTAGATGGGAAAAGCATGAACAGAGCTGTACTGGAGACAAAACCACCAGGAACGAGATCTTATTTTGCATGCTTCTCACTGTGGTATTTTTGCCCCAATTAGCATATTTTAAAGCCAAGTCTTTAAAAAAAAACAAAAAAAAACCACTACTATCTGCCTGAACTGTTCTCAAGCTTTGAACTTTTCCATCTTATCCATTGATTATGGCCAAGTGACCCATATTTAAAAAGCATTTACAATAAAATTATAGCACTTGCTTTTGTGCTGCTGGCTTTCCCAGTGAAAAGCGAAAATGTTTTAAAATTGTCACTTTTTGACAGAGGTAATGGCTGTAATATATTTGGGCTCTTCCCCCTTGTTGGGTTTAAAATGGCTATGCTAATAAAGGGCACAGCTGTCGATACTTTATGGCCTGCCGGGGGGAGGAGGGGGAACGAAGGCAAAAAACAGATTGACTGTGTGTCAACAAATGCAGCTGGGAAAGAAAAAAAGGAGCCCCTTGAAGGCCCCTGCAACTTAAAGTCCAAGATAAATGATGTCCCTATGCTTAAAAAAAAAAAAAAAAAAAAAAATGGAGGTTGGAATTCAATAAAGGCAGCCTGAAAAGGAAACTGCTGAAAACTGAAAGGCTTTTCTCTGCCCCTAGACAGCTTGCAAGAGAAATGAGCAAAACTGACCACGGAAAGAGGGTGAGCGGCCAGGCAGGAGCACAAAGGCCTATCCCGGCAAACACGCCGCGTTATCCGCAGCGCGTCCGTCCGTCCGTCCGTGCGCCGGCGGCTGCGCGGGCGCGGGGGCCTCCGCGAGCCGCCCGCGGTGGCCGCCGCGCGTGGGATTTGTCCGGTTTGCTTCGTGTTGCTGCCGGGTGCCCTCCTGGCCGCCGGCTTGCCGCGGAGCTCCGGACAAGCCGCGTCTGCCCCGCGCCCGGCGTTTTGCCTCCGTAGGGGCCCTCGGGACAGCAGCGCCTGTCGGGAATGCCGGCCTCTGGAGAAAACGCCGTTTCCTGGCCTCGCTGCCAAAGCCCTCCTGGCGCTGAGTGTATAAAAAAGAAGGGAACGGCCCAGGAGGAAGGTTGTTCTCCATGGCTGCGGTAGCGGCGAGAAGTGGGCGACGGCGGCGGTTTTGCTGCGCGCGGTGGGCGGCGCGGCGGGAAGGCGGCAGCGTCGCGTGAGAAACGGGCCGGGGGTGCCGGGCTGCGAAGCGGCGGGGGCGGCGCCGCCACAAGAGCGTGAGGGACCGGGCACCGCTCGCTTCTTGTCCCTTCTTGCCCAGCCATGGACGGCTAGCGTGACTTTTGCCAGCCTAAGGCCATCAACCTCTGTAGGCAAATCCTGGGATTCCTGGAGCTGCACTGGCAGCACGGGTCTGGCTTCCTCAGAGCCAGCGCAGCTCCTGCGTCCTTCCCGGGGGAATCCCGGCTCCTTCTTGTGTTTCTGGGCTGGAAAGAGGCTGGGAGAGCCGGCCAGCCTGCAAATAACCTCTCCTTCCTCGGTTCACCCGGAGCAGGGAGGTGTGGGCTGAGACCCCCAGCTGCCAGCAAGCCCCTTCCCTTCTGCCTTTCTTTTCTCTCCTACTTTTACTATAGTTTTCTTTTTTTCTTTCTTTCTTTCTTTCTTTCTTTTTTTTTTTTTTCTCATTTAATACTATTTTTTTGCCTGGTTGGTTGTTCCCATTCAAAAAAAAATCTGAAAATGAGAGCAGATTGGAAAAAAATCAGTTTTCAAGTTGTCTTAAGTGTACGGGTTTTTTTTATCTGCTCATAATTCATAAGAAAAGGAGAAAGGAAGAATAAGCAAACAGAGGACACCATCAGAAAAAATCTTGAAATGAAATAAAACTATAATGTCCATTTTTTTACTGGTGGAGAAAGACATTGGAATAGCCCATGTAGCTCTTCTGTCTTTCTGTAATTGCTGGGGAAGTTTTAAAAGGGCAGTAATTTTTGCTGTTCCTACGACATCTCCTTCGGCAAAGTCCTTGCATGAGTGGACGTCCGCACCTCCCGCATACGCAGGGTGGGCAGTCTGGATTTGCTGGTCTTTAGAAAGGGGAAGAGTTTGATTTGGCCACTGCACAAAGGGCAGCTGTTCCCAGGATCAGCAGTGGAAAAAGACCCACCACCCACACGCTGGTTTCCCTGCTCTGCTCTGAATCTTGGAACAAACCTCTTCACCTGTGATTATGTGTCCACCTGAGCCAATCCCACTACCTCTTTGTTACTGATAGTTGAGGAAAGAAAAAAAAAAAAAGAGAAAAGCAGTAAAGGAGAAAAATACCTGAACTGTGAGTGTGCAATGCAACCTACGTATTCACCTGCATGGGTTGCTATGAAAGGTTCCCTTGAAGCAAAATGTCCTGCTCAGCCAAAGACTTATTGATACAGATGGCTAGACCCTAGGCTTCTGCAAGGTCTCCGCTTAAATAAAAAGTAATATCATGACAAAAAGTAATGTTAAAATTGCTGTAATTCATATAGCAGGACTCTAGGTAGCTCAGCAATAGATCTGAACAGTAATTGTGGCTGGAGAATGTCATCCAAAGACACCTTTCCAGCAGGTTTCCAGAAGAGCTGTGGCCTTGGGTGTTTCAACGTCGGCATCTGTGATTTGGGAAGCAGCCTGAAGGCACTGGAGGTAACTTAGAGCAGGTGAATAACAGCTAGAGCAGAGGAGTTACAGAGAGCCACAGGAGTCACTGGGTGAACTGGTGAGCTGTGCCAAGGAGAAGGCAGGGGGCAGGTTGCAGAGCAGGGCCTGTGTCCCAGGAGTCACCCGCCCCAGGGCGGCGTTGGGTTCCCATGGGCCCATGGCAGAACCAGTGCCCGAAGATGCTCTGTGATCCCTGCATGGGGGATCACATGCATTGATTGCATGTGAAGACATTGAAGACATTGCCAGGGATAAGGAGGTGATGTCCCTTCCGCAGTGTCCTGATGAGACCACGACTGCGGCCAGCTTTAGTGCCCATAACTTACAGACCTGCAGAGGCTGGAAGGCTCTAGGGAGATGATTTCAGGCTATGCTGCTTCGCGTACTCGTGGGCAGGTGAAGAGGAGGCTTGTGTTTGAGCCGGAGCAGATGTTCTTCGTGATTTTTGATTTGCAGGCCACCACGATTTCCCGGGGGGTGCAAAGGCAGGATATGGGCTGTGGAGCTCAGGGGCTTGTGTTGTTTAATTACGTGTCACAGACTGGTTAATAGTGGCCCAGAGACCCCGGGAGCCGCTAAGAGCCAGAGACTGAGAGTGACTGAAAACCTCTGCAGGAAGAAGGTCGGTAAACCCTGATGTATTTCGTGGAGCTGGCAAAACGAAGTGTGATGTTTTATGGGTGTAGCTGGACATCAAAGCGACAGGCTGTGGGCGTGTGGGCTTGCTGTGGCCGTGCTGAGGAGACATCTCCCTTATGTGCCTCCTTGTGTGGGCTTGGGCATGGGGATCTGCACCAGCCTCCAATGGAGGCGCTCCTGGAGTATCTTTGCACTTCATTAATTGTTAAAATGAGTGACTGGAATACCTTAAATATTTTGTGTTTCAGACGGAGCCTGGTCATTGGTGCTGTTGTTAATTGCCATTTTTTTTTTTTTTTTATTTAACACACGTGGTGCGTTGGTCTCTCTGTCCCTCTGCCAGTCACCTGTGGTCGCTGCGGGTCTGTGTTCTCTGAATTCAGCAGGTAGGAAGAGCTTTCAGAAGTATCAAGTCATCTCAAACTGGACCAAAGGAGGCAGGTGGAAGGGAGGGCGGGATTCAAGTGTACACTTACCCTGTTATAAAACAACAGAGGACCCACATGGAAAAGAAACTAATAAATACTTTCATTTAGGTTTGGCTTTGGTCTGAGGTTCGCACCTTCTTAGAAGGCAGCAGGTACTGGGCACAGATCTGCAGGAAATGAGTTTTGTTGGTTCTAGCACTGGTGGGCAGCACTGGGTCCTTCCCGGGGGGCGGAGATGGGGTTTGGGCCTCCCTCGGGTTCTGTGAGCGCGCAGAGCTCCTGCAGTGCTCCTGGGGCCACAGCGCGACGCTCTGACAAGCCGCGCGTCTGGAAAGCTGACGGGAGGAAGGAGGGTGTTTTGCAGCTGAACTTCAATAATTGTCTTGTCCTTCTTCCAGCCCGATCACACCCTCGCTGTGTGTCGGTACACATGTGTTCCCATGATCTCCTGTGTCCCCTCCGGTAATTTTAAAACTTTCTGGCCAATTTCAGCTATATCTGACAGCGCAATAAAGGTATCAAAGATAATGACATTCCTGCACGTTTAGTGAAAATCCGCGGTCTAGTAGAAAAGCGGTGCAAAATGAGTCTCCGCCGCGGGCAGGACTGGACTCTGCACGTCCAGTTTGCGGAAGGATTTGCCCTGAAAACGCCGCGGTGTGGCTGGCGCCCGCAGGCGCACACCTGCGCGAGGAGGGGGCTGCGCGCTGCCGCCCCCAGGCCTTGTCCTCCTTGCGGAGCCTTGTGTTACCCCACAGGAAGGCGAGCCCTTTTCCAGGGCAGGATATTGCAGCGCGCTGCCCGGCTACAGCGAACGGATTTAATCCGACCGCTGGAGAGAGCGTCAGCAAGGCCGCTGGAACGCGGCGGGAGAGGCATCGGTGCAAAGACTGCGCGGCGTCGCGGGGCTCGGCAATGCCACCGGCAGCCCCAGAGCAGCGAGCGCCGTGCTGAGGATCTAAGCCAAATGGAAACACTTAATACGCAAGTTACGCAACAAGGTATTCAAGATTGCGAGGGAGGCCCTGCAAATCTAGCAGCGAGGCATTTGCATGTAAAAAAAAAAAAAATGCAGCTTTCTTTCAGCTGCAGCCTAAACTTCGTGCTCAGCTAAGTCTCCCCAGCCCTGGTCTGATCCCTACACCCCCTCCCGGGTTTTCAATGCATCCAACAATGAAAGTGAAATCCAATCCCATCCAATTAGAAGAAAATGAATGGCTCATCTACAATAAATGGGCTCTGAATAACAATAAGCCAACAAGAGAGCAATGAACTGGAGACAGAGTACAATCTTCCTGAATGTTAATCGGCAACTAACTCCACAAGCTTCTTAGAGGTGGAAAGAATTGGAGGAAAATAGATTAGGGAGGCTTTAGAACACATTGCCTTTTAACTGCTTAGGCCTCGCATTTTTACCTAAATACAAGAATGTTTCTAATACTGCCTTTTACAGGGCTGGGGGCAGGGGAGGGGGGGAGGTGTCCTCTGTTCTCAGTTAAATGTTTTCAGCTTATTTAGTTTGACCTGGTAGGTCCTACTGTATGTCCCCTACTGCTATTTCACAGTTTTGTTTCTCCGAAAGTCACTTTTTTAGAGCAACAGCATTTTTTGAGTGAAAGACTAGAAGTCCTTGGAAAATGTTTTCTGTAGATCTGAGTGTTTGGGGAGCAAGGCTGAATGAATCCAGACATCAGCCCAGGTCTGAAGAGCAGCTAGAAGAGAGGCAGAACTGCAGCTCGGCGGCTGAAGGGCTGCCGCATCCGCCGGGCCTCTCCGGTGCCGGCTGCGCCGCGGTCCCGCGCAGGTGCCTGGGTGCCCTCTCGAGGGTGGCACCTGAAGCTCTTGCAGAGCAGTCCAGCTCCTGCTTTCCACCATCTTCAGCCCCACCAGCAATTTTTGCAAGGCAAGGGAGGGCGCAGGATTCCTGGTCCATCACTGATGAGAGAAGCTTTGTCAGCCAAACAGGCTCCCAGGTTTGAGGTAACCAAGTCTCACCAAGCTGAGCTGAACCGCTCCCCTCTGTTCACCCCACGCTCTTGCTAATCACGTTTTTTTTAGGCATCCTGTCAGCCCCATTGAACCCCACTGCGGGGCGGCCCCGTGTCCCGGCGGAGCTGCTCCGGGAGGGGGGTGAAGCGGCGCTCCATTCTCCAGGAGGGAGGGCGAGGGCCGACGGCGGCGCCGCTGCCAAGCGGGCGCTCTGCGACGGGCGCCTCGTGGAAGGTGGTTTTGACAATCGTGATGGTTTTGACAACGCTGGTATCTAGAATAGGCCATGATATAAATAATATGCATATGTATGGGTACATAATACACGAAGGCTGTCACTGCTTGCCCCTGAAGGAACCATCACTCAGGAGATTTCCTGCAGACATCATGAAAGTTTAGTGGTTGTGAAGGACGGGTGCCATCATTGCAGACACCTTGCAGACACCTTGAAGATGTGATACGCGGTTGTCCCCGATGTGATGCCTGCGTTTGCAGAGGGCCGAAACAACATCCTCCCATCCATGTTAAGGGCGTCTAACACTTGCACTGGTGCTATACGTCCCCCGTGCTTGCTTCCCTGTTCAGTATTTGCCCTCCTCAGGATGCATCCCTGAGGAGGGGGAATTTGCAGGGAAGGCTGCAGGGATCTTATTCCTGGCTTTGCTGTTCTTTGGTGGAAGCTGCACTCTCTGCCTTCCAGCTCAGCCCTCGCGGCGGGGGCTCTTCTCCATCCGCAGGAAGGAGCCGGGTCGGGCAAAACTGGTGCCCTGGCTGAGGGTTGCAGGGTGCAGTGCAGGGGCAGGAGGTAGGGACAGCTTTGACCTCTCAGAAAAGGGGGCCCAGAGGAAACTGTCGTCTTTGCCTTTTCCCTTTCTCTGCCTGCACCTTTTCTCCACTCGCCCATGTGGCTACTCAGAGGCACAAATGTTGCAGTGCGGGGGCCTTAGGGAGTTACCTGACCCGCATCAACATGAATCACAAAAGCATAAAACAAACAAAAATGGAGTCATTTTTTTAAGTCAAACCCTATAACATAAACACAGTTTTTTTCCATGAGCAGGAGTTATTGATGCAAATGCTTCCTGTCTCTCTTACAAATGTCCTCCAAGAAGCAGCTCCAGATTTGGTGTGTCGTATTCAAATAATGCAGCCAAATGTGTCTATCGAAAATCAAAGTATATTCATGCTGTGCATGGAAAGATGGGAATGAAGAAAGGAGATGTATCTCCCTTTTCCCTCTACTGTACTTGCTGTACTAGCAAGAGGTCAATCATTGTATTCTTTCAGAGGAGCAAAATTTGATAGGCATGTAGATGAGCTATTAAGTAATATATGTGCAGAGCTGAAGGGGATTTAGAAGAGAGAATTATTCATTTGTTAAATTAAATAACAATTTGGTCTCGGCAGCATTAAAATAAATTTCCAAAGGCCATTGTTTGTTTGAACAAAGAGGGGAAAGGATCTGTTAGAAACAGTTTACACAGTTCAAATATGAGGGGATGTTTGCATTAATAAAACCAGCATTGGTACTCAGCATGTTGCACGAGAAAAACACATTTGCTCTGCTGTGCTGGGCACCTTCTGGCTAGTGCTTGGGAGCACGGTGATGTACCCTGTCAAAGCGCAGCATCGAGAGCTTAAGGATGCCCAAAAAATTTCAAACCCCACAAACATGTATTTTTCTTCAAACTGGTCTAGACTATTGGATGAGGATGAGGCAGTGTCAGTGGCCAGTAAATACTCCAGGCTTTAGCTAAGGGCAAAATAATGTTTCTTTTCCTTTGAATGGGTTCAAAGTATCTTCCTGCTTCTTCTGGTTCCCCTCATCACCTTAACAGTAAAAATGGAGAAACATGGAGCCTTCCAGCTTCTTTGGTTTCTTGGCTTTGGTATCCACCAAATCTGCAACTTAGTGAGTATTTGCTTAGTCGGCAATTTTCCACAAGAGGTTTGCTTTCCAAGTCCTGGGAGGAGTTAGGATTGATGAGCTCCAGAGTCCACGTACTGTTTCAGATTTAACTTGTGCCAAAGCATCTTAAGAATATTGAAGTAATTAGCAGCCTAGCTGTATTGTAACTCTGTGTGTTTTGGACAGGAAGGGCAATGCTCTCCACGTGTCCCATTTTTACCTGTGCTCCTGGGATGCCCCACGCCAAGAGCCTGCGAGAGGCCCCTGCCCCTGCTCCACAGGCCACGATGCCCGGTGGATGCTCTTCTCCCGGCCTGGAGAGCTTCCCAGCGAGGAGAAGGAGGCATCCGAACTGCAGCTCCTGCGTGCCAGACCCACCGGGCACCGCCGAGAAGCAATTTCCCTGCGTTTGGGAGATGCGGGGCTGCCTTGGATGTCCCCCCGGCCGGTTCTTCCTTGCCCGGGCTCGGCCCCTTCTGCCGACCGCTCGGGGCTGTCGCGTGCTCGGCTCCCGGTACCCGGCTCCTGGCCCCGCTCCGGGCGCCAGGCTGGTGATCCGCGCGTCCGCCGGTGCCTCCCGCGGGAGGGAGGTCTCCGTGCGGGGCCTGCGTGAGGAGAGCGGCCGTCTCCGTCCCGCTCGCTCTGTGGGGCCGCAGCGGCTGCCGACCCGGGAGAGAAGCACTGGAAGAATTTGCCCAAGGCGTAAACCCAAGCCTCGCCGGGTGATTTCAGCTTCTTGCTGAAACTGTTGCTTAACTCGAGCCCATGGCTAAATTCTTGGTGCCTCTTTTCCCTAATGCCGGGCCTCTTCAGTGGCCATGCTGGGCTCTCCCGAGTCCAAAGTGTTTTGGCCTCGGGATCCCCATCTCCTGTCAGATGCCTTACTGAGCTTATTAGCTAAGTCCTCTGGTAATGTGTGACAGGTCCACAGGAAATGCTTGAAAAGGCCCCCTTAGGCACCTTCACCTTTCTCTTTGGAAACTGCTAAAAGATATCCCTCTGCCCTTATCCGTCCTTAGGCTCTAC
>VZSV01000032.1:4652423-4662519 GCA_013398735.1 Nothocercus julius
ACCACGGATAGATCGGTCAATATTTTTTTTCTATGCCTGCTAAAATACTGTGGCAGGAGAAGAGCCTGAGCCGCAGTGAGGAGAGCAGAGCCAGCCCTTCCCGGCGCTCTCGCAGAGCTGCTTCCGCCGGAGCCGCTCCAACAAAGCCGCCTTGGAGGCTGCCTGTGACGGCCCCGGCTTCCTGCAGGGAGCTCTTCAAGTTTTTGAGAAAAAAATCTGGCAAAATTCTTTTTTTTTTTTTTTTTTTTTTGTCCTGGCATTTGACTGGTTGCCGTCTTCAGCTGAACTTCACTGGTGTTGATGAATTCCCAGTGCTGGTAGTTTTCCAATAGAAAATGGGATTCTCCATCCCTACCCCTCTGCAGAAGAATCATTCACAGGTGAGACAGGAAAAGTCGGGGGGGGACTGAGTCGAAGTCCACAGAGTCCTGATGACCTCTTTACTAAATTCAGGTTTATTCCTGATACCGCTTTTTGTAGCTTCGCAACAAACCTTACTGCAATCAGATTGCTCTTATTTTTGTCACTGACTGTATCAGTAGTGGCAGAGCAATAGTAAACAGACCTGACCATATTTCCCACCTCTCTGGCTTTATCAGCTGGAGAACAAACACCAAAAAAGCCTCTGTGTTGAAATCTGTGGCAAATTTTGACCTCGATGAATGATTTCCGTTGACATTTTTCTGTGATGGGAAAAGCAACTCCTCGGACAATATTTTCCTGCCAGTTTTTCATCAAAAAACAAACTTAGTTAACACAGCAGAGCTACCCAAACAGTCTTGGATTAAAAAGAAGTGGAGGGCAAAAAACAAAACAAAACAAAACTCTAAAACACTAATGTTTAACCTCAGCTCAACCTTTGTCAATTGGGTCAAAGATGTAATGCAATTACATTAAATGTAAGGTCAAAAATGAAATTTGTTCAAAAACATGCAATGGGAAAATGGTCTCATTTTTAGCAGGTCTAATAAAAATCCTCACGTTTGCTAGAATGTTTGCTAAGAGAGAGGGAGGAAGAGCCTTGTCCCCAGCACGGCAGTAACAGGCACCTCCGCTCTGCCTGTCCTTCGAGTTACACGGGCTCCAAAGTGGCAGGACTCACCAGGTAATCCGTTTTCACTAAAGACTTCCAAGGGAAACTATAAGACGAATCCAAGAACAGTAAAAACTTTACGTAAGGGTTTTCTCTCACTGTGGAACAAGTGCGTTCCAGTGCCTCTCGCAGGGATTTATCACGCATAACGATGAGGATGTTTTTTTCACTGCTCCTTCTTGCTCTTAGGAAATACCAGAGTGTTCAAAACACGGTGCTGCACACTCGGAGACAAAATCCTTAGCTGTCAGAAAATGGGATATCTCAGCTAATTCCCTCTGCAGCACAGCTGATGTGCGCCAGGCTAGGATCAGCCCCATAGCCCTACCTAGGCACACAGGAGAGCTCTCTGAATTCCTCATTCTTGTTGGAATTCAGTGCCAAAGCCAAAGCTGTTTTACAAAATGCACGCTTAAAAATGAGCCAGACCCCCACTTATATTTATAATATTTAATCAAAAGCAGGTTGGGTCAGCTTTTCTGTGATAGCAGCTTCTGATTTTGGTGCCTCTTTCTTGTGCTGGGTTAAAACTTGCAAAATCTCCTCGTATTCCTGTGAAATCCCTTGGGAGATTAAAAAAAAAAAAGGAAAAAAAGAAAATCCTCCAGTTAACACTCCTCATTTCGTTTCTAAAGGTCAGGCTCAGAGCTGGCAGTTGTTATAGGAGCTGTCCCCTGTAAAGAAAAGTCTTAACTAGCCGGGCACAGCCTTAACCTCGCCGTCGAAAAACTAACACTGTCACTAGGATATGGAGAAACCATGGTGAGGAACTAGCGACGGGCCGCGCGCGGCAGAATGGGCATCGGCATCTGCTCGGTGGGCCTTTATGCGGCAGCGTCGCGCGAGCGCTTCCAAACGCGCGGGACGATTGTTGGGGCGATGTAGACAAATTGACTCAAATTAGCTGAGCAAGGGCCGCGCGACGTCTCGGCTGCCGCGGCCCCGACACGTAGCAACAGCCTCTGCGGAGGCCGGACTGCGAGTCCCGGCGTTTTGCCGCCGGCCTTTCCGCTCGGGAACGCGGTGCCCGGAGCCACCGCCGCCCAAGGCTGCGCTGGCACTGACGGCTTTTACAGAAGCGCTTGGGAGCTTTAATGTCGGTTTATACTTCCCTAATCTTTCGACTGTTACTTAATGACAAATAAATCCCCAAAGAACTGGAGGGGGGGGAGAAGAAAAAAAGAAAAAAGGAAAAAAAAAAAAAGATTAAAAGGATTTTGAGATTGTGTTCTCTGCTTTCAGTCAAACTGTCCCAAATCCTGCCAACACAATTCTCCAGTGCCCTATGACACCCCTCCCCAGACCACCAGGAGTGAGTTTCTTATTGTATTTACAGTAATCTAATTACAACAGTTCTTCAATTCACAGCCGGCTTTGGTATACAGACCTTAGCAAGGACTCTCCTCTCAGTAGAGACTGCAAACTTTAATCTTTTAAACTAACACACTCATAGAAACACCCCCTCCCCAAAGTTTTGAAATGCCTCCATGGCTAATAAGAAGTTTTCCTTCCTCCCCGACTCCCGCCACCACTTCTCTTGTTTTTTGTCAAGTTTTCTTTGGGCCAGCTAACTGCCTAAAAGTGATTCTGAAGTTCCTAAGAGATAATATTTTACAAGCTTATAAAAGGATGAACAAAAGTGAGTGGGCTGCTAACAAAATTCTTTAAAAAAAAAAGCTTCTGTAAGTTTCTATATATTTCTTAAAATTTTTGAACATTTTCATGTATTTCTGTAGTAGAAGAAACAGCCAAGTGGAGGAAATAAGGACCAAACATGTTACTTAAAAAAATGAAATATGGTCTCAGCTTGCATTTTTTATTGCCCCAAATCAATCAATGCAAATTTTAAAGCTGCTAAACTTGACTTAGAAGAATCGCATAACAAAAATAGTGGAGTTTGTATATATTAGAAACGCCGGGAAAATGATTACAGAAAAGACTGTTTTATGTGATGCAGAACATAAAACAAACGTAGAATCCTTGATGAATTAGCCAAGGGGGACGTTGCAGTGTGTCATTACAGCCATCTAGCTCTGTATGGAAGTACTGCACCATTTGGTGTCATTTCCCTCCTCACAAGGTTTCCATGTAAATCTTGTTCAGCAATGCTGGGTTTCCAGTGCACCTCATAGAGAGCTGGGAGATCCTTTTCCCCAGTCTACCATTCAGCGGAGGCTCTGCTAACCTACAGCCTCATCTTGACCTCACTATAGTTAATAAATCTTCACTCCCAGAAGATGGAAGGAAGAATTTTGGCCCAGCGTTACTGTAAAACATAAGTCTCGCCTGTTACTGGAGCTTTTACAAGATGTGCCTAGGACAGAAATAGTCACATGTCCTTTGAAAGTATTTCCAATCCTTATTTTCGATTCCAGTGCTCTACGAGTCTCATCAATCCTCTTGCTTTTAAATGCACGGCAGCATTCGCCGTCATGCTAGGAACCCGTTAACGCTCAGTTCCTGTTACTGGGATTCCTTGGTGCACGAGGTGAGAAGAGCTGGACGGTCCAACCTCAGCTATTTCCCACTGTCTCCTGCGAACCTTACAAACACGGGAAGCAAGCAGCCTCTTTTCTTGTCTAACATTCCCACTGGAAAAGCTGACTCTAAGGCACCTTCACACCGACTTCCTCTGAACACACTGGCCACGATAATATTAGCTAAATGAAGCAATTATTTCATGTGGTTTGTAATTTTTTTTTCCTAGCTAATGTACATGCTCTGCTCAGTCTGGGGAACTGCAGAATAACGAAACAGCTCTGAAAAGGTCATATGAAAGAGTAAGAGGCAGCAGCTGCTTGGAAATCTCCCAGCTCTCATCAAAGTGTTATGGAAATGGCAGATTGTACGTAATAGATTATTTCTGTGAGATCTAATTTAAATTTTAATCTCAGGGATAACATTCCTAATCCTCCTAGTCCGGTTATTTATCAGGTTGGACGGGGTACAAGAAATACTCCTGCTCTTACCCAAGGAAAGGTCTCTGCCAGTCTGGAAGATGTTCCTGAGCAAGGGACTGGGCTGCAGGGAAAAGGCCACGTGGCGCTTCCGAAAGGAGGTGCGGAGCAGAGAGAAGCCTATGAATGCCATCTGCTGGCTTCCTAAAAACCTGGCCCCTGGCAGCTGTGCCTGCTGGGTTTGAGTGCGGATGTGGAGGCCCAGGTCTCCATATTTTCATGTATTTGCATGAACGAGTTGAATTATTCCATAATTGGACGCATGGAAATAAAAGAAGAATCCATCTAGCATTACATTAGGCATATCTGCCCTAATGTGTGTGTCTCTGCTCAGGTATTAGGTCTTTTTAGTGCTTTATGTCATCAGGGTTTTGTTAGATTGGGGAAAACTAAAGCACCTGGGCTTACAGCTAGGAGGTACTTTTACTCAGTATGGTGCTTAGGTGTACTAATCCTCATGTAAGATTATAGCGTGAGCCTATTATTTAATGCATGTAATGCATATATGTATACACACAGAGGGTGCTGCATGGCAAAGCCAATTTTTGCCCAGGTTTAATCTCTTGCATGATATCTTCTTTGGTGTTAAAAGTACAAAGAAGAGCAGCATAAAACTGGGTTCTTAAGATTACACCATAGGCTACAGGATAGAAACTAATTTCGTAAGTACTTTAGGGACTCTCTTCTCAGCGGGTTCCTGCAGAAGCTGCTAGTTCAGCTTGGAGCATGATATCAAAGGGTAATAAGCTCTGCATTAATATATGGAGCGCATGCCAGGGGTGTGTGCTGGGAGACACTACCCTGCCTGTGCTGGGCCAAGGAATCAGAAAACAAGAGTGGGGCCTGGTTCCTCACCGTTCCTGACCATCCAGCTGGGGCAGGAGAAGGCTTCTTGCTAGGCTCATGCCTAAGCTTAGGCAGTGCTGGTTGAGTGCGGGCCCTGCTCTCTCTCAGGCTCTGCTGCTTGACAGAAAACCTGAAAACAAGGAATGGATGGACTCACACTGTCCTCTCATTTCTTTTTTTCAAGACCAGAGCAGAGAGACAGCAGCTGCTCAGGGACTTCCCAGCTCACATCAAAGTCTGTGAGGAAGCACCACATTGCAGCTGGAGACAGTACTTTTTTATTTCAGCAATGCAAGGATCAGCCTTTCACAGCTTGATGTGGACCTCCTAAACTTAAAAAAAAATGCCCAGAGTTTTATTTACCTGTATTGCCTTTGCTATTGCTTGTCTTATCAAAGAACCCATTTCCTCTCCACAGAGTTGCTCCAGATGCCATAAGATGTCAACACGGATGCAACAGCACCAACTAGGGCATGTGACTTTTTTCTGCACGGAGATGGGGCCAACTCGGGTGCCTTTGCTCAGAAATATTAGGATGTGATTTAGGGAGTTTGTTTGCTGTTTATAATCAAAATTATCATCAATATTTTCATTTTATAATCCACAAGTATTCAGAGCGTTCCCTTTTTACAAGTTTGATAATTCTCTTGATTCTACATATCAACACGCAGTGCCATCTCCCTCGAATTCCCTGTCCCCATAATGAGCAGTAAATATGATGCACTATATTTTCCAAAAACTGTTCCATTCTTTTGAGGCTTTACCTGTTCCATGGTTCTGCAAAGAGTAAGTTCTGAATGCTTTTTTTAGCTTGGATACTTTGTGTTGTTCAGAGATACCCACAGTCAAGCAAGCTGAGAAGATTGTTGCTATCTAGTGCTTAAATGCTGCGTGATCTCTGGAGATCTTCCCAACCCGCCTGGACGCAGTCCTGAGCCCCGTGCTCTAGGTGACCCTGCGTGTGCAGGGGGCTTGGACTAGATGATCTCTAGAGGTCCCCTCCAACCTCAACCATTCTGGGATTCTGTGATTCTGTGATTCTATGATCTGCATTAGGTAATGGGCTGATGATGGCAAGTGGTTAATGATGGGTCACTGATGAGGTAGATATGATTAATGCAGGGAAAAAGATTAAAGAACTGCAAAGTCACTGAAAACCCCTGGGAAGCACTAGTATAAAAACTCCGTGAGCTCTCCTCACTCCAAGCCTCCAGACACCTTTTGGCCCCCATCTCTTTGCTGGTAAAGCCACACGGAAGGCAAGAACTTCCCAACGGCCTAAGCCGGCCCTCTGCGAGAGCCCGGCCACCGCGCGGCCTCCGAGGCCTGACCTGCGCCCGCTCCGGGGCCCGACGGAGCGAATTACACCACGGCCATCCTCAGCTTCACCATCACTATTTCTGTTCTTTTCCTGAAACGAAAACCAAAGAAAGGATTTAAAACAAGAATAGAGTTTGATCAGGGTGAAGAGGAAATGGGGAGAAGGAAGGAGACTGGACTCTGCATAGAGAAGGAGGCCACAAAGCCACAATGCAGAATTTAGGCGCAGTTGCAAATGCTTGGCATTTCCCAGGGACTGACTCTGACAGGGGTTGCACGCAGGATTTGTCAACAGGAAAGGCTTCCCTTGCTCTTGAATGTGCCTTTTCCCGCCTCAATATACCAGCCCACAGGTACGGTGTGATCGGGCAGAGAGCAGCACTAGAAAACCAGAGGGTCATAAAGTAAAGTAGGATCCCTTCTTAGCGGTATCAGTAATGTCTTATTTCTTACTTAAAATAAACCTCACTACGTGGCCACCCTGGTGGTCAGTGGCAACCAGCACTGGGTCTCCAGCTTAGGAGCCAGAGGACACAGCCCCTTTACTGAACCTTAAGACAGATCCTGGAGTGTTTTGCTGTTGCATTGCCACCTCTGGAAGGAACCAAGGGAATGTTAAAGCCCTTGGTTATCTATACACTGGCAATTAAATAGCTGTAGCAAAGTGTGGCGATATCTGCTTGGTTTTCCAAATGCTTGGAGGTCTCATGGATCCACCAGGGAGCATAAAGAAGCTGAGCAGGGCGCTGAGTGTTTAACTAAGTGGGTGGATGGTATGTACGCAGCCCTGCAAAGACCCCTGGGGAGATGAAAGGAAGGAAAGAGGAAAAGGAAGGAAAGGCAAAACACGGTAGGACTTTTTGTTTTGTAGGTCTGTAAATCTGGGCCTGTTAATGCTTTTTTTATATATATATTATAGGAATGGAGGAATGGTAGAGAGAGATTTGAGGAGCTGCCTTCAAGGCTTAAAACAGCCTATTATTTCAAATGTCAATCTTTTGGCAGGAGATTTTCTTCAACTGGGGCAATTTTCTTCAGAGGCTGGACACTATGAACAGTGGGCGAACACATACCCAACTTTTAATCAGTCAGCCTTCCACCTTCATAAAAACAAACCAAAAACATATACACACCCCAAATTAGTAGAACACACAAGTGGGAAACAGCAAGAAGGACCTCTTATTTATAATGGGACAAAAGACCAAACCCTTACATAAAAGTTGCTGTACTTCTATACAGTGCACCACACCTTGGAAACTAAACAGCATTTTTTTTTATTATTTATTCAAGCAGGAACTTGACCTTTCCTGGCTTATGTATTTCAGCAAACTCTGTTCATGCTACTAATGACTGCTCGTAAGAGTTGCAAGACTGTAGTATAAAATAATTACTGATTATATTAAAAATGTGTGATAGGAGGAGCAATAATTTTCCCATTATGATGTGATTTTTTTTTCTTTAAGAGCATGGATTAATTTGTACTCTGAGAAATGACTTCAATTATTTTGATCATTTTCTTATCAAAAGTACAGTCCAAAATTGGCAACTGCAGTTCCACAGATATGAAGGGTTTTTGTGGTCTTTGCAACAAATCTTAGTGACTTGATTAAATGGTATTATAGTGCTATTGAATAATATTATTGAAACCATTTTGTTCCAGGTTTCTCACTGTCTACCCAAGCCCTTCTCTCAACTGCATGGAGGAAACACAACCCACAGATTGAGGAACAAGCCCAGACAGCTTCAGGGCTGGGTGACTACAGTCTTGTCACCTGGCCTCCAACGCAGCTGGTGTCATGACCTATAAAACAAGGACAGTAAAATCCATCCACTTTTGTAAACACTGACAAGACAGATGATTGAATATCCATATGTAAAATTTAGATATTAATGAAATGGAGAGAGGCTTGAGGTGATCATAAGGCATATGCTAGAGTAGACATCTCTGCTGCTGCAGCCAGTTTCCTCGTGCCTCTGCAGTAACGAGCGGGCAGCGCCATCTGCAAAATCATGGTCCTGATCATCTTTTACCACATAATTACACTACGGTAGTGGTTTGAAGTGTGGTGTACACACATAACAATAAGATACCTTCAAGCAGTTTATGTTCTAAGGTTGAAAAATCTATTGCTTATTCCTTTTCCTTCTTGTCTGTGTTACAGGCACCCAGTATCGCTAGCAGAGTGTTCCACTTTCTACAAGACAAGATGCATCTGCAGGTGAGTTTAAGTCACACTTAAGTAAGCATGTCTTGTCACATGCAATAAACAAAGCCTATGTGCTTAAGCGGAGTATGGGGGCCTTTCACTCCAACCAGTTTTTGCTGCTAAGATAGCGTTGGCCACTGGATTCATTACCTCCATTCCAACCCATCCTGGATGTTCATCTTCCTTCCTTCCTTCCCATTGGCATACTTTTTACCTGGATTTTCTGCCGAGGAAAGCAGTTTTCAGGCCCCAAGGCAGACTGAACATTTTCAGCTTGCAAAAGCACCATTCTTGCCCAGCCTTTCTCCGCAAGCCCTCCCAGCCCCTAAGTTCAGGAGACAAATTTCTCATTTTAAGTTAAGTTCTGCAGTAAAAGAGAGCAACTGTTTCCAGGGCTCTTTTCTGTCTACAGTGAAACTCTGACCCTGGCGGCAGTTACTGCTGCAGTAGAAATAACCATACTCATAATAATGGCCTACAAAATGTATGTTTTGACCTTCCTCCAAGTGTTTTCTGCATCCAAAATCACCTAGTGCAAGGCAGACACCACAACCTATAATCTAAATGAAGCAACAGTTCCTACATGGGAAAAGGCTGAATGTTGTAATTTTTTTTTCATTTTAAAATAGCTAAGAAGCTGCTTATACTCTGTTTCCCGTGAAGGAAGGGTATTTATTTAGCATAAAGTCTAAATAATATGACAGAAGCCTTTCTTGGGTACGTTCATAGCAGACCATCTTTGGGAAAGTTTATTAAGGAAGCGTTTAATGCATGAAAAAACAAAGAGGGAGAAAAATAGTCTCAACGATTACACCTCTCCAATCAAACCCCTTCCCTCAACTTAAATATTGGTTTAACAGGCTCAGAGGGACACTGCTAATTTGCTTTTGGTTCCACTGCAAAAACGTAAGTCTAAGGTTACTGCAGTCATCCCACCTGCCAGTGAGACTCCAGTGCCAATTACTGTGGTTTTAGGAGAGAGTTTCCTCTTTCTGTTGCTGGGCAAAACACCCCTGCAAGTTCTTCCGCTTCACTATAAGCCTATTGAAATTTGAGAAGATTAAGAGGGCATCTGATCAATATGTACAAATACCTGAGGGGAGAATGTAAAGAGGATGGGGCCAAACTCTTCTCGGCGGTGGCCGGTGACAGGACAAGGGGTAACGGGTACAAATTAAAACAGAGGAAGTTCCATCTCCATGTGAGGAAGAGCTTCTTTCCTGTGAGGGTGCCAGAGCCCTGGCACAGGCTGCCCAGAGAGGCTGTGCAGGCTCCTTCTCTGCAGATCTTCCAGACCCGCCCGGCTGCCACCCTGTGCCCCGTGCTCTGGGTGTCCCTGCTGGAGCAGGGGGGCTGGACTAGCTGATCTCTGGAGGTCCCTTCCGACCTCAGCCATCCTGTGATTCTGTGACATTTGGACAAGGTGGGATTTTAATCTCTGCAGTGTCCCCCACTCCAGCAAGGCCGGCACAGGGGGCACGGTATCTACGGTCGCCTTGCGCTCCGCAGCTTACAGGGGATAACTCCTCCTGCGGGGACAGGTCAAGACACGACTCCTTCTCCTGGAGCCAGCAACACGACGACACGGCTCTCCCGCCGCAGCCGGCAGCGCGTTTTCCACCTATGCCTACAGCTATACATCTATACACCTACACCTCTACACGCGCAGCTCC
>VZSV01000032.1:4662879-4686774 GCA_013398735.1 Nothocercus julius
GCGCGGAGCCGCTTTTTGCTTCCCTCCTTGCTTTCCCCTGTCTCCCCTTCCCGGCGGCGGCGGGAAGGGGAAGCCTCTGGGGCGGGAGGAGGCGCCGGGGCAGCGCGGCTCCCCCGGGCCCCGTGGCTGCCACGTCGAGGGGGCCGGTTCGGCCCGGCCCGCGAACCCTTCCCTTCGGCCCGGCTGTTGCAGCTCCTCTGGGCTTCAGGGTATCCCCCCTGTAACTTAGCCGTGTTCACGCGTTTCCTGGAGTAGCCTCCTATTTCATCCCTGTGAAGTTCAGCCTCATGGTGGGGGGTCACAAACTTGGAGGCCCTGCGGTCTCTCTCCCTGTCCCTCCCGCGCTGGGGGCGGCGCAGCTGGAAACAAGTTATTTCGTGGTTATTCCACCCGTGCAGCCCATCCGGGTCGTGGTGCGGAGCTAAGGGGCAATGGCTGCCGTGGTGGTCGCCCGCGGCCTCCCGCCCGCCCGGGGTCCCTTCGGGGCCGGTGCCCGGGGAAGCCCCGCGCGCGGCCCGGGACCCTGTGTGTCTAGCGGGTCGTTTTGTGCCAAATTGAGCCGGTACTGGCTTGTGTGTGTGTTGCTCTCGAGGATTGTGCAGTAAATCCTGCCCTTTCCATCTTTCTCCTTCTTTCCGAAGCCCTGCGTTTCTGTCCCGCTGTGGCTGGACGTTCGGTGGAGCCGACACCGGTTCCGCCTCCTCTGTGCGGAAAGAGGCCACACTGCAAAAGCCTGAAGCAGACCCTGGTCCTTGTCCTGCCTGCGAACGGGTCCAAACATCAGGAAGACAATGAACAGATGGGAGACGTGAGGGAAGGGGGTGGGGGAAGAAAGTTCATTACTTTGTTAGCAGGGATGGCGAGAAAGTGCGGCAGCTGCTGCCTCCCCGTGCCCCTTACAGGCCTCGTAGGAAGGGAGAGCTGAGGTGGATCGAGAGCTGCCTGGGGCAGCGTTAAAAAGCAGCAGGAAGGCTCTGAGTTGGGAAGCTGAGCAAGCAGGAGGTGGCGGGTGATGGTACCTGTGAGCGCGGCTGGCCCTTGAGCTCTGCGAAGCTCTTACCTTGCCAAAATGCACCGTGTAATCCCTGAAGGCCCATTCTGGGAAGCTGTGCGAGGGAGCACGGTCCTCGCTCTGCCTGCTCTGCTCCGGAGTCTTCCCAGGGGTTCTGCTCCAGCGCAAAGCTGGCCGCCAGCATCAGGTGTTCCCAAGGGGCTCTGTTGGAGCTTGGTGGATACTTAACTGAGGGTGATAAAGTGCTGGGTTCTTCCATAGGCAAATACTGTGGAATTACATCCTGGAAAGTTACAGTTGTCTTGTTCTGGGAGAAATATCTCCTCTTTTGCCTTTAATTGTGTGGGTTTTTTTTTTTTCTTTCTTTTTTCTTTTTAATGCAGGTGTGTGTCACTGCTGAAACGCACGTGCTATAAACCTGTTATATATACCTGAGGCAGACCTGGTAACTTTGCACTTTTTTTTCCACAGCCCACCCCAGCATACTCTTAAGAGCACAGTGTGGTTCATACCTGGAAGCTTCTGATCCCACTTGTTGTCATCTTTCGCTACAGACTATTCCTTGTTCCTCTGAAATGGGCATGCTTGTCTTCAAGCCAGTCTTTCTTTGTGTATAAATCTGGAATTCTGAAACTTGGCTTTTAAACAGAAGGCCCGCTGAAATGTCATCTATGCTCATGTTTTCTTAGCCATGCGCTTTGTACATGCCTGGATTTGTTTCTTGCTGCAGTACTGTCAGCATCCACTCGTCCTTTGATCGGAAGCTCAGTAAAGCTGCCTCCTTTGCACTAAGGAACAGAAAAACACCTTCCCATAAGGGTTGTGCTCGGGGGCTACCTCTGCCGGGACTAGCAGCACTGGGTGCTTGTGTGCATGTAGGACATTGGACACGCTGATCTGGGGCCAAAGGTAGGACAGGTTTGTTCCGAACCCTCCGGTGGCTGCTGAGAGAGGGGAGCCGTGCGCGTGCTGGGATTTGTGGTGTTTCTCCTAGCCTCTCTCCGAAAGCTTTCTGCCTGTGTAGTAGGTGGATGGAGCAAGACCATATTTTTCGTGGTGGCCTAGGAAGGGGCATTTGGTGGTGTGTAGCTCTGTCAGGTGAGTTGTCCCGGCGCTGTCTGCTGCCGTGGCTTCTGAAGCTGCGTGAGGCTGCCAAGTGTAATTGGCCTCATCCTTGGGCAGTTCCACTGCTGCCCACAAATATTTGTGCAGTGGCATTGAAACAAGCCAGTTTTCACTGGCGGCTGCTGCTTGGCCCAGGTTTGCTCTGCTGAAACAGTGAGGCTTTTTGTCTGTCAAGTTCGAAAGACATTGCGAGCGTCCGCCGAGCTTTGGGGAGTTGCACGTACGTCAGCGCTGGCCAGAGCCTTCCTCATAATGGGAGACCAGCGTTTTGTATCAGATGCTGTCTAAGAGCTCCTGGCTTGCAAGGAGAGGTTGCATCTTGATAGCATCGTTACCAAGCTGTTCAGAAATCCTCATGGAGCGTGTGGATTAAGTAGGAATTATCTCTTTTGTCCAAGACAGCAGAAGGAATCAATGTGTTAGGAAAACTGTGTAAACTCCTTAATCCGTACTCTGATTTTCTCTTTCTTGTAATAGTGTGGAAAACAAGCGCGTGTGTGGTGGGAACCATAAATACGTGGCAGGAATGGGGCAATAGCACCATTCCATAAGATGTCTTTAAACATGGTACTTTTCTCATAGGTGTGAGCAGAATATCTCTGGAAACAGCTGAACAGACAGCTCCTTCCCAACGGAATACATCTGGTGAGAATTCTTTTATTTAAGTCAGCTTCAAAGTGGATATGTGTGTGTAGCTGAGCTGCTCATTCAGAGCTCATTCACTCATTCAGAGTTCCATAATGGTGTTACTGTTACCGTAAGTAACTCTTGAATTAAAAATCTTCTAAACCACTTCTTTCTTTACAGCTCTGTAAAATCTGGTTTTGGTTCTTTGATTGAAGTTTCCCGTATCTTTCATACTCTGGCAGTATGAAAGTCCAAGTAAAAGCATGACTTCATTTTTTTATAAATACATTTTTTACTCTGAAGGGTGGTATGTATTTTACTATTGTATTAAAAATACAAATGATAACTTATCTCTTGAATGATTAGTACTTTTGTAAGTATGGACCAAAAACTAGCCGATAGTTTACGTGTATTCTTGGTTGACTGAAATCTGGCTGAAGATCTGGGTTTTCTTCCACTTCTTAATAGAAGAAAACTCCAAGCTGATGTGTTAGGCTGCACAGGGAAAGGAAGGAGCACGGAAAGTGCCACTGGAGCATTGGATCTGTGCTTCACGCCCAGCCATGTGCATTCTGCCAGGACTCCACAGGCATCCCACCTCACTCTGTGTGATCCCTTAATGTGTGTGTTAAAAGAGGAGGGAGTCTTTTTCTCGTGATGTAAAATTTTGTGAATTTGGCATCATAGAATGAAAATGCCAATGAATGAACCATTTACTTCTCACCGCCTGCTTTTTGCCCCCTAAATCTTAGCGTGATTTGAAGAAGGTTCTGAGGAAAAAAAGGGAAGTTCCAAAGTTCAGATTTCTGTCCTGTTGTATGAATCAGTGTGTGATGAAAGAATTGCCAACCTATGGAAGCTTCTACTACTACTGGCTGCTTTCTGTTTGAAACTACCAGTGTATAGCTGCATTTCAGCTGTGCTTTAGATCATTGTTCTGGCATGTGAAGGGTAAGTCATTTTAAAAAAAAAAAAAAAAAAAAAAAAAAAAAAAAAAAAAAGAGCTCTGGAACTACTTAATATGCTTATTGGATGTTGCAGGGCAATAAAGACCATTTTCTTTCCTTGAATGTGAAGATAAATGTGCATATTTATTAACTAAATGTCATCCTAGCTCAAGTCTGATGGAGAGATCCTGTGCAAAGTCAGCAAATTGTAGCAATTAGTGAAGTTTTGGACAGGTAGTTTTTTTTCCCCTTGTATTCTGCTTGTACAAAAGTTGTGAATCCAGAGAAACCTTTGTTCATTCTAAGACAAACCCTTAACTGGAGATAACGAAGAAGGGCGTTCCGTATTGTGGCTTCTCCTAAGAGCTACTCTTGTTTTCAGAAGCAAACTTTTCCTTTCAAATTGCTAACATGACCAAAAGTATTCTGTTTCATCTCTGCAGTATAACCTTGTTGAATATCTGTTAAAGTTGTTGTTGGTGGTATTGTTGTTTTGTTTGTTTGTTTTTGTGTTTTGGTGTGCTTCTCCCTCCCTGCCAGCCGCCTCTATGGAAATACAAATTCTAACCAAGGGGATTGTAAAACATTTGGAAAACTTCAGTGTGCTGAAGGTGACATTCCCAGAATGCTGATTGAAAAATAGAGAGTGTCAGCAAATTTAATATTGTGTCTTCAGGATCAGTGTCAAATTGTATGCTATTTGATAAAATGCTTAGGGGATGTAGAGGGAAGTGCAGTGCATGTGTAAACTGCTTATTTCTGTTTATTAACTCCCGTCTTCAGTTTTATGCTTTACCTGCCAACACTGGGACATGGGAATTTCTTGTAGATTCCTCAATATTTACAATATTAGGCACTTAAAAAGTTGGTACCTTCTCTTCTCCTCCAATTTTTATTAATACTGAAGTTAGAATCCCCATATAAGGTCTGTTTTTCAGTGGTGAACACTCAGTGCCACGGAAGTTCATTAAATACTAGTTCTTGATGAGGCAGACCGTATGCAGGCACACAGGTCAGCCTGTTCAGATCAGAATGGTTACTTCTGTGAATAAGCTTGTGCATTGTTTCAAGAATTTATAGGCTTGGGGCTGTTTTTTTCTCTTAAAATATCTTTTGTGTGTAGCCATTCCTTAAAAATCATACTGATAATATTACCTCCTTCCCCCCTCCCTTTTTTTTTTTTTTTTTTATACGGTGAAGTTTGATTTTTAACATTGCAGTAGCATATCACACTCGGTAATTAATGTAAGTAGGGAAAAATGTAATCCAAATTACAGCATTTTAGATCCTTTTTGTTCAGGTAGTTGCAGAAAAAGCAGCAGCAATACCAAGCAGTCTGCTGGGACAAGAAGTGAGGGCTGCATTCATCCTACCCAAATCCTTCTGCAGTTTTGCCTGGATGTAGTATTACTCCAACGAGACACAGTGAGAGACACTTTTGAAATGAAATCTTTCCCACCTCAGCTGAGGACTATTTAATTTCATTTGCAAGATTTTAGGATGTTAGAAGTCTCTAACATGAGGCTGCTTTGTGTTCATGTTGGGGAAAAAAAATGTTTTTCCTGCATTGTTTGGTTTTCTCATGTGCTTCAGGTATTTGTGTAATTTCCTTGCAATATATACTGATATCTCAATACCAGTAACTGGTAGCTTGAAATTTCTGAACGAGATCTTCAAATTTTGCAAATTAACTTTCTATCCTTGCTTTCTCCCTCTACCTCCTTTCCCCTGCCCCCTTTTTTTTTTTCTTGAGCCCTGTCCCTGTAAAAGTTTAAAAAATGCTAGTTGATCTTCTCCTACCAAAATCCTCAATTTTAAACTGAAACTTAATTCTGTGCGCAAGTGAAGTTGCGTAATATATCCTGATGGACGTTCTTATGACTTGTTGCGTGACATAAAGCAGTCCTTAACTTTGCAGTTTAATGCTAGAAATCAGTGCTGTCATTGTGAAAGAAATTATGAAATTTTAAATCACTCTTCATGATGGAGCAAAAATTGAACTAGGTCTGTCAACCTATTCAAAACTGTTTCCAAAGCTGCTGGAATAGTTCAAATAACTTTAGCCCCTCAGCCTACAGCAGAGACAGAGTCTAGAAACTGGGACTCCCAGATCTACTGCACGAAGGACTTATGAGGAGGTGAGAGGAACAGCAGACAGCAACTCATTGAACTGGCTCGGTTTCAGTTGCTGTTCTGTCAGTACGCCATGTTTTCCTTGGAGGTTTGCTCTTCAAATCTGCAGCTTCCAATTAAGTTTCCAAGGAGCTTTAATTGGTACCACGTCTGAACGACTTAGTTATCCCCAGAAGGTCTGGCCTTGCTCCGCTGGGTTGATGCCTTGGGTGTTAACTGAGAGTCGTGCTCTCTTGGGTCTTGTGAATTCTGCATTTTTTTATTTCTTGGGGCACGTCTGCAGCAGGGGGGGCACAGAGCAGTTTCCCTTGCAGTAGGCTACAGCCTGGTGCCCCGGAGCTCCTCTTGCAAGGTGGCCACAGCAGCATTCGGGAGTGGTGCTGGGCACTTCCATGGCCTTACGCAGGGTATAGCGACGGGTCCTGCTTATTGAACTCTTGTGCTTAAAGAACAATAATATTCCTCCTCTCTTTTCTGAAGACTGGATGAAATCATCAGTCACCAGGAAGTTATTTTACTCCTTTGACCTCCAGTCAAGAAAAATACCCACTTTAAATCTCTGGAAGGGAGTCAGGTTTAAGGCCTTCTCCGGTGTTTAATGTTTCACCGGTTGTGTTACACTGTGTGCAGCACACGGGGTTTTGGATCTGTTTTCAGAGGCCCTTAAGTCTCCTGACATGTTGGATTGGGTATGAGGTCACATGGCTGAGTGTGTCTTAAAATCGGCTGCTTAAGCCTTTTGTTGGGGGTAAATCTTGGCTCTGTACCTCACCTGAGAGTGTCCCTGGAAAAATGAAGACTGGAACTGTGTGCCCAGGCTTTGTTAGCTCCTTGCCAGCTTCTCTTCCAGGTCAAGCTGCAAGGAAGCCTTTTCTGGTAGGGATGGGGTTCTCCCCTGCTTTTCCTGCATGTTTCTGTGTCGTGGTGCCCTGGGGCTGGTACAGCCACAGGGAGTAGTGAGAGAGAGGACACTGTAGTGTCCATTGCTCCTCAGGAGCGACGCGTCGCCTCGTGCTTTTGTGCATCTCTCTTAAAGAGGCTTAGGGTCCCGAATTGCAGGAATGTGCTGCGTTGGGGAAGGTAACGGGGAGGGATGCCTGTGCTTGTCACTGTTTTTATGGAGAGCCGCAGGCTTTTTTTTAAATTACGCCCTTCTGCTTTGCCCCTATTGTGGAAACTCCGCTGTGCAGCCCACCTGGCAATATGTAGTTTAGGTGACCTGGCTTCGCAGGGGAGTTGGAGCAAACCTGACGATAGCCTGGCCTGTGTTACAGCGAGTTACCGAGTCATCTCTTCCACATGGTATCTGTACCTTTTCCTTATTCTTGCTGTTGGACACTCTGCTTTTTAGTGTTCTTCCACATTAATTTTTAAAAAAATTATTTTAGTTGTTTTTCTTGTAGGCTGTGATCTCCTTCCAGATGCCTAATACAGTAATTGTCGTAAATAGCAGTGTGGGCACCTGTTAACTAGCAGAAGTTACTTCAGTTCATGCAGATGGTTTGATAGTATCTTAGTGTCTTTGTCAGTTGGGTTCAGCATCTGCCTTAGCATGAGACTCCTGATTCTGGTAACATTTGTTGGGGTGTGTGTGTGTGTGTGTGTGTGTGTTGTGTTTAGTTTTGTTCATTTGTTTTGGTGATTTTGTGTGTTTGTTGCTTTTGTTTTTAGGAGAAAAAAAAGCCAACAACCTTGATGTATTTTTTCACAGTGAAAATGAAATCTGCTTATTTCTCCCAATTCACGTAATTAATAATGAAGATGGGTAGAAAGAAATTGCTTTGCACCTGGATTCAGTCATTTCTTAGTATTTTTGTCCCTATCTATGTTCTGCTCTATGATATGTCAAGTGCTTTTTCTAGAGAACTAGAAAGAACTAGGAATTGTTTAACTCCCCCTTTTCCCTCACCCTGTTTACCTCTCAGCCTTCGTGCCTGTTGATGTGCTCTAATTCACTCTTCTGTTTCTTGGCCTACAGGTTTTGATTTCTGACTTCAGAAGGAAGCTTGTTTGGCATTCCCATCAAACCAGCCCCACTGCTGGTGGGTAGTTTTTGCTTGCTTTCTTGCCTAGCTGTCTTTTAAAGGTACGTATGTATTCTGAGTCATGAACTGATATCCTCAGTGCTCGCTGTGAGACTCCTTAATATTCAGTTCAAGCCATGTTCTGATACAGAGATGTGTCATTCAGGATGTGGGTGCCAGTTCTTACTGTGATATTTGTCATTGCGTTGGTACTATCAGGGTTTTAGTTATTGCTTTCTAGGTGAATCTTCCCACCCTCAAGTTCTGCTGCTGCCTCCTCATCCCTCCTTCAGCTTCCAGCCCCAGCTTTCTTGCCCAAATGACAAGTGGGAGCGGAGAGATTTGGAAATAGGCAGAAGAGACTGGAGTTCTTCGTTTGTGACAGTCTCCTGGAGGAAGCGTGGTGGTTGGAAGGGCTGGTGGAGGATATGGCCGGGAAGAGGGGACTAGTGGGTCACAGGCCTGGAAGGGCGGCAGCAGGATGCCGGGCGGTGCCGAGTAGCTCCTCTCCTTCTCCTGGCCGGCCTCCCTCAGGGCTTGCCGACGGGGAGAGCAGGATTAGCAGGGGCTCCGGGGGAGACGGTGCCTGAGCCTGAAGCACGCTTTGGTGGGCAGGGAAAGCAGGACTTTTGACGCTGTCTCCTGTGTAACATCCTCCTAGGGAAGCTTGGGAAGTGTGGGCTGGATGAGTGGATGGGGAGGTGGATTAAGACCTGGCTGGGTGGCTGAGCGCTGGGGTTGTGACCAGCGATGCAAAGTCTGGCTGGAGGCCTGTGGCTGGTGGTGTCCCCGGGGGGGTTAAGACCGGAGCCTGCCTTGTTTGGCCTATTCATCGATAGCTGGGGTAGAGGGACAGAGGGGCCCTGAGTGAGTTTGCTGATGGTACCAAACGGGAGGAGAGCGTCCTATGCCTGAATTTGAGGGGAAACTGCCTGACGGTGAGGGCGACAGAGCCCTGGAACAGGTGGCCCAGAGAGGTTGTGGAGTCTCCTTCTCCGGAAATATTTGGATCCCTCCTGGACATGACCCTGTGCCACGTGCTCCAGGTGTCCCTGCTTGAGTGGAGGGGTCGGACTAGATGGTATCTAGAGGCCCCTTCCAACCTCAGCCCTTCTGTGGTTTTGTGAAACTCGGACTAGTCTGTCCTCCCTTCTCCACAGAAGGGAAAGTGCAATTGGCAGAGCTGATCAGATCTTCCTCCTGAGCTCTGCCCCTCTGCTTGGGGTTGCTGCTCTGGAACTGCTTCAGAAAACAGCTTTTCCTGGCATAAGAAAATGCTCCCTGCTTCAAAAGCCTGCACGTAGCAAACAGTGAGCTTTTCCTGCTGTCACCATGTTGTGCATGCAGCACTGTTACAGGATAGCTGGAGTACTTTTATTACACTTGCTCAATCTTGTTTTCGGGATGTTTATTCAAATTCTACTGCAAGGGAGATTATTTTTTTCCTTTTTTTTTTTTTTTAATTCCCCCGGCCCCTCTTTTTTTTGTTTTCCTCCTTTCCCAGGGTGCTGCTTTCTAGGTCACATCAAGTCTTAGGGATAGGCTGCTGTTGTTTCTCTAGCATCCACCTGCTTGACAGTTGCTAATCTCTTCTTTTATATGTAAATGTCAGTTGTTGTCTGGCAGTGGTTGTTTTGCTTTCCTACCATTTTTCTTCTTTATCACCTTGTTTGAGAGGTACCTGGTGAAGGAGGGGTCATCAACACTAAACCTGTTGGCCTCTTGAAGTTTCTTTTTCAAGCATTGAATCAGTTTGAACAGTATAAAAACCCATTCTGGTGATGGAAAGAGCACTAGCTGGTTAGTAGCTGCTGGCTTACCTAGTAATGAAAAACAAGTTTGTTACTTATGGAATGTTACATGTTAAATTTTAGATTTAAAGGTCACATTTATACTTTTCCAGAAAAGAAATGCAGCATATGTGAATTTCTCTTTTAGGCAATAATGAATCAAACAGACAAAAGTCAACAGGATGTCCCATCATACCTCCGTGATGAACTGCCAGAAGGTAGGTATTAGCTCCCATAATATCAAGTAAGTTTACAGAAGTCCATCAGCAGCTCAGTTAACTCTCCAAAATGGATCTGCAGGCTAAAACACTCCTGGCTTTTGTTTTAAGTAACAGCAAACAAGCCAGCCCTGGAGTGAAATGGGATGTGCTGGGATTCTTTTTCCCTGTAATATCCTGATACAAATCAGGAATATAACTTGGCTGTAACTTAGTAGACTTAGATTGACTACAAGTTAGTAAACAACTACCGATAAATTATAAGCCCTGGGGGCAGACAGTGAAAGACAGACTGTAGGCATAGTTTCCAGGGATGTGGTTTGGGTCCGACAGGTTTATTCTGCTGTTTATTTCTGCTGTTTATACGTGAGATGGAAAGAGCCTAGCCTGGCTTTGTACGCTGTGCTGATGGGTGCGTGGTTGTTATTAACAAAATGCACTCGGAGTTATTTTAAATAAAATTGTGGTTCTAACTTTTAATCTCATATTTAAAAAAAGAAAAAAGAAAAAAAAACGCTTGACTGCAGTAATATCTTGATCATCTGAGCCATGCAGATCTTGAACTGGTTATTAATTAACTCTGCAGAAGAAATACAATTGCAAATCGGCTATATTCCCCTGTAGGCTGTGAAAGAGCAGAGTTGTGTCCTGTTAGCATGGTAACAGCTGGAAGCATACCAGGTCAAAAATCATTTTTGACACGTAGGTTGTCTGTATTTTGTCATCTTCAGTTGTTTTCAGACTGAGTGGGTTGGATGTGGCAGTCAGTGAGCCCTGATTCCTCTCACTTCATTACTCTTCAAATTATAATGTTTTAAAGCTCTGCTTATGAGCAGGGTGTTTTTTAGTTTTGTTTTTGTTTTTTGTTCTTTTTGCTTGGCTTTTATAGCCTATAACTAAGCAAAATAATTTACTTAAATGATAGTGTCCATTAATGATAGTGGAAGGGGTTCAGGAGGAATAACTTATTCTAGTCTTATTCTAGTCCTAGCAATTGTAAGACAGGAATTACAAGTACAAGAAGATGAAGGGAGAAAAGAAAAGAATTTTTTTGCACAGTGGTTCTTAAGCACCATATGATGGTCTTGTGGCAAAATTTTTTTAAGCACCTATGGAGTTGTCAAGATTTCTGGATGTAAAAAAACATCAGAAGTTTCTAAAAACAAAAGCCAGGTTAGAAAATACGCCCTAATGCACTCTTCCCGAGTCTAGTTTTTGAGACTTTTTTTCATTAAACTTGAGTTTAAATGTGTTCAACACAGTATCTAGAGCCTGAAGTGTGCTCTGACTGGTGAATTACACTGGCCCAATTCTCTGCTTGTCTCCTTCAAGGGCCTTTTTTAGCTTCATTTTAATTGAATGGGCAATCCAGATCTTAGCAGCAGAAGATGGTTCTCTATAGCTATTGCAGAGTTTTATTTAAAATTTGCGAGTTGCTGAGACTTCTGTTTCTTCTGCACAGTATCAGCTGCAAATAGGATAAGAATCAATCTGAGAGCGTAGTCTGAGTGGCTGGAGGGAGTTAGTGCCGTTGGAATATGAGATGGAATGAGACAGACCTCAGCCTAAAGGAAAGACCCTCCTTCTGTTTCACGTGTGCTTTACATATGTTTAGTTTAAATGTTGGAGCACTCGTGAAGAACGTGCCTGTTTGAAATGTCACGTGAGGCCTTTATAAGTGATACCCTTTTGCCTCTGTGAAATGAAGGCCGAGTGAGGAGAGAGGCTTTACCAGTTCAGCCTTGGCAAGAAGGGTGGCTCTCTGAACAGGCTGCCAACAAGATTCCTACAGGGAAGTCTTGATTTCACAACCAGCTTTCTAAAGATATAAATAGTTGCAAGTTGTCCAAATGCCACTTGACAAGCTGGATGGCCACAGGCTTTAAAGGATTGTATACAGGGAAGAGGTTTCTAGGTTCCTGGTGTGCTGGCCAGGAGCAGTGCTGCGCGTGTTCTGCCCTCTGCTCTGTGCGCAGTGCCTGCGTTTGCAGCCTCCTTTCAGTCACGCTCTTGTGCAGTGGCAGGCTGGGACGTCGCTTCCCATTCAGCCTGATCAGATTGGGGATAATGGGAACGAAGCAGGTAAAGCGTTACCTGAATGATTTTGTTACAAGAGTGCAGTTCTACTCAAGAATCCTTTCTAGGGCAGTGGGATTTACACCAGGCCCTATAAACACCTCTTTGCGGGTGCAACTTCTTAAAGGCTTTTTGTATGTAAATAGAAATTATGATCTCTATGTGCCTCTTTGCTGGACGTCTTAAGGTTGAAGACTACTGACTGAAATAATATCCCTGTTCATTCATTTTGACTTTAGGTGAAAGGCTATGACTTATCCTCCTAGTTTCCACAACCCTTGTCTTTTCAGAAATTATTTTTTTATCTTAAGGGTGCCATAAGCTGCATGTATTTTTAGTATTTTCTGCTTCCTTGACCTGCACTGTTCCTCTCTCTTTATGTGTCTATTTTTTTGCCACCAACCCTATAAAGGACTCGCTCTGAGATGTCTTTTTTTCAATGAATACTTACCTAGTCCTGGGTCAGTTCTGACACTACTGCGGACTCATTGGATGCACGTGAGAAGCTCTTTGAGTTTCATCCTTAGCAGATGAGTGTCCGCATCCTGGGAGCTGACTCTTCCAGCCTTTTTTCCATGCCTCACTTGCTCTTTCTCATTTTTCTTTTCTAAGCAAGGGAAACATAGCCATTAAATCCAATGTGTTACCTACAGATGGCTATAAAATTTAGAAGAAAGTGGAAAGAAGTGGAAATCTCATCCTGTGTTCCTGTTGATTGGCTGTTTATTGCTGTGTTTTTCTCTGAAACTTTCTTGAGAAGGGGCTTTTGGGGTTGGTGAGGAAGTAGCAAGGCAGGAGCTGAGCAGACACCTCCAGGTGCACTGCCTGTTATTGTGAGGCTATGTAATTGTACAATAAATGCACAATACAGATACACAATATACAAAATACACAGCACAAATTGACTTCCACTGCATGCAGTAAGAAACTGCAAATGCAGTTTAAACAACATGAAGAATTAAAAACAAGGAGATTGGCAGTGTCAACAACATGTGGGAATCCCCTGCTTAGAGCTTTTCCTGGGCTTTTGTTGACACCTCCTGTTGGGAGTTTAGCTGCTTGACTCGGATGCTTTGGGGGACTCCTTCTTTTACTTAATAAACTGCTGACTTATTTTTTTCCGCTCCCCCCTCTGAAGATCAGAAAATCACATTTGTGTATAGGAAGAAGGCAGGATGGGATACAGAGAAGAGCAGGCCTCATGATTTATTTATTTACTTTTCTTCCTCCGTTCATCACTTCTTTTGACACCCTCTGGTATCTCTCCTGTCCTTAACCTTTTCCTCTTTTCTGACCTTGGTATTTACACCCTGTAAATACACCTTCAAAGTAATAGTTATTAAGGGAAGGAAATACTTTGTCTGAAGGTGAGTTCTTTTCAAAGAATACCTCACTCTTAATGAACATGTGCTTCAAACCTTTAGCTCTACTTCTCCAGGAAACCTTTTGCAGCCCTTCATTAGGGAGTTGTGCTGCTGGTTGTTTTTGCTCCGTGGGTCAATTTTGAACATTGGAGTGGGGAGAGCAGTGAGCGTTTCCCTGTTACTAATGTCTGGAAAAAGCTGACTTGGACATGAGGCTTTCCGGAGTCTGGGAAGGTGGTGATAAATTCCTGTCCCTGTGCAGCATTTAAAGACTTCTGGGGAGCTCTGTGCCTGAGCACTGTAGGCTCTGTGTTGATCAGACTTTTTTAGAAAAAGATTGTGAGATTTCCTGAGATATTAATTCTTGCTTTATTGAGCTGTCTTGCCTACAGCAAAGTGTCGGTCTTATTTGGAGCAAGGGCGTTGCTCGAGTACGCCAGAGAAGCGCCCTGTTGGGTGAGCGCTGCTGGCGTGCCGTGGCGCGCAGCCTGCGAGCCCCTGCGGGCCGCTCCGCCTGGGAGGCGGCTGCGGGCGCCGCTCCGGCTGACGCCGCTCCGGCTGACACGCGTGCCGCGCCGCTCCCTCCGCAGGCTCGCTGAAGGACCACCCGCAGCAGCAGCCCGGCGTGCTCTCCCGCGTCACCGGCGGCCTCCTCAGCGTCACGAGAGGAGCTGTCGGCGCCACCATCGGCGGCGTAGCGTGGATCGGAGGGAAGAGCTTGGAGATCACCAAGACGGCCGTCACGTCGGTGCCCTCCGTGGGAGTGGGGCTGGTCAAGGGAGGTGTTTCGGCTGTGGCTGGAGGCGTCACTGCTGTAGGATCCGCTGTGGCGAGTAAAGTGCCTTTAACGGGGAAGAAAAAGGACAAGTCTGACTAAAAAAAAAAAAAAAAAAACAGGACTGAGACATACTTGATTCTTCAGAATATTACGTTGGTGCCATTAAAATCTGCTAAGATTGGGACCATGAGAAGCCACGTGTCTTAGACATCTCTCTTCTCCAGAGCTGTGCAGGTAACTTGATTTCATCTGAAAGGGACAGAGGAAGCTTGGCAAGCACCGTGCATGAAGATTTATTAGGAGCTAGATCCAGGCTTTGCAGCTGGTGAAATGTTACACCCGATAACTATGGGAGCGAGTATGTGCATCCAAAGGGATGATACCTGTTTGAATATTCCCTCACTCTGTCTTGTGCAGTTTTGGACTGAAATGTGAACACAGAAGTCTCAGTTGGTCATCTCTGCGGGAGCGCAAGAGGCCGACTGCCGTTCTTGGTGGTTTCCACATCTTCCTGCTAAGAGTGCTTGAAATGTGCAAGGGCCTCGCGGATGTGCCTGAGGAGCTTCCCGAGGAAGCAAAGCTCGCCACGAGGGCACTCTGCCGCCGTGGGAGCAAGCACAACTGGAGGGGTGCAGAAACGGGGCATGGCAGGTGAGAGGTGAGAAAGGGTGGTAGAAGGGATCATAAAGAGTAAACTAATGTAACTGGTAATACCTTAATTGTGACTCTTCAAAGTGAAGCTGTGTGAAGAACTGTCCTGCTGTTTCAGTGCAGTTCACAGAACAAGCTTTGGACTCTCTTTATGACTCCTGATACCAGAAACTTTGTCAGCTTTTACTGCAAACAAGATTGTTAAATCTCAGGTGTATTTACACATCTTTCTCCTGCAAGTGAAAAACTTGCTGCTTCTAATAAACTTCCTACAGACTCTAGGGGGAAAAAGAAAATGATGGCCTAATTGAAACTGGACTGAGGTTTGTGGTCACTTAGCACTATATCATGACAACTGTGTAACTTGAAAGAAAATCCCTCCTGCAGTTGGGAACCACTGAAGAACTAGCAAAGTTGTCCTAAGTTCATGATGTGTCAGGTTCTTGTTTCTAGGTTCTCATTTAAACAAACACAGCAAACTTTTCACTACATCTTTCTCATACTTTCATACTTTACATTTTGATTTCAAGCAAATTTTAATATTTTATTAAAAAAATAAGGCAAGTGAGCCCTTAAAGGAAAATAAGAATGCAAAACATTATCAAAGTAATGCTGTCAGATTCCAAACCCTGATATACCTCACTTGCCGGGGAGCATTTGCAGGTCCTCAGCAGAGTGGAGCAAACCCACTTGTAAGAGCCAGCTCGAAGCTGGCCTAAAATAGAAGCTGGCTGTGATCTCTGTGCTGACTTTGCAAGTGACTTGTTTGGAGGACCATAACACATGACTGAGGATTTATGTGAACACTTTCTATGCAGTATTTTCTATAAACTTGTATTCTTACAGAAAATGTTTAAGCATGTAAGCTTACTTTTTCAGTGGCTACAGTTGTACGAGAAGGATATATATATAGTTTGTCTTTTTTTTTTTTTTTGAAATTAAAATATATTACTTGTCTAAAGCTTCTTCCTGTTCACAGATGTTGAAAGCAAACCATGTGTAAGTTATGGTGCAGTAGCCACTTAGTCTTTCTGAGCCATTGGTACTTTAACTGCAGTCTGGAGCAACTGTTTTTTTTATTTGATATTAGTAACTGTGTTCAACACAGTGAGCGTGGTGAGCTGGTGGCAGGGAGAAAAGACCAAAAAGCCCAACACATGGAGCGACCTGTTCCTGTGCTGGTGGCACCAGATGCTTAGCTCCCTTCTGCTGCAAGTGTGGAATGGGGTGAAAGAAGTCTATGCAAAACATGCAGACTGTTTTATTATTATTATTGTTGTTGTTAAAGGCTAATAATATAGAACACAATGTAGCTTAGAGCTATCAGTGAGCTGTAGAAATGAGCTAGCTTTGACACAAGGAATGGTTTAATTACAGCAAATGACCTAGTGTGCCCTTCTCCCCTGCAGTTCTCAGGGCAGGTGTATCCAGAGCGCGGCTGCTGCACTGCAGGGCCGGCCATTTCAGAGCATAGTGACATTTGAGACTCTCAGCCAAACCCTTCCTAATCATTTTCCAAAAACTTCCATGATGAACAGATCATACCTCTTTTTTTACGACATTCTCTGATTTTTATACTATGGAGCTTGCAGCAAAACATGTGCGGTCTGAGATGCATGATGTTAGAACTGTAAAAACCAACAACACTTCATTATGTTTTGCTCTTGATGTATCCTGTAGTCATTACCTCAGACTCCTGTAACCGAAGTTCTTTAATGTGGTGTATGGTGTTAGTTTTAGAGCTTTGTCCTATATGCTGTGTATTTTTCATTCACGTATGGAACTCACTCCTTTTCTAAGATGTGTTCTGACTCTGTCCTGACACTTGTGAAACATTAAATTGTTGCTGTTTTGGACTTCTGAAAGCTTCCGTGTTGATTCGTAGAGACGGGCAGATCGCTGAATACGTGAGGGAGAAATCTTCATATTGTTTCATGCCCTGAAGTGCCTTTTTTTGCGCATCTAAGTATATCAACAACCTCTTGAAACTACCCTGTGTTGTAGGCTGTGCATAGATACTACACAGTCCCTTACTGATTTTCCTGGGAACTGAGGCCTGAGGAAATCCCCTTCTAAGCCTGTAGGATGGTGTTTTGTTTTGCTTTTCAGGGGTTGCAGCCTTAGTCAGGACTAATTTGCTCTGTCCCCAGCAAAACTTGTAATCAAGAATTCAATTAATTTCAGTCTGGGGTCGGAGAAACTTCCGAGTGTGGATTGTAATCTGGAGATTTCACAACAGTCATTTTGAATGGGGTAATGTATCTAAATATCACTTGTCTTACCTGGGTCTCCCTTCTGTGACAGAAATGCTAGTCTGTGGATTTTTATGTGACAAAGTGTAGAAACCTGTTCACATTCAGTTTAACAGCAAGGGATTGTGATGAGGATTTTGGCACTGGGATGTGAAATCAGCTTGTCCAAGGTTTCTTCATAAATAAATCCTGGGAAGAACAAAGAAATGGATCCCAGAGATGGAGATACTGTATGAATTTTGACCTGCTGGTATATAAAAGTAGTCTCCTTGTCTATGCCTTTGTTTTGGAAGGGGAGAAGGAGAAACTAACAAACATTGGGAAAAGGAAAAGGTGCTTAAGATGACTCAGACTGTGACTCAGTTAAGCAAATATGTTCCTTTTTTTTTTTTTTTTTTTTGCCACTGGAAATATAGCAAGAAATGATGGGAATGAGCTGCATCAGAAAGTATTTTTTAAAACCAGGCACCTGTAGAAATGCTGAAATTAAATTATCAAGGAAAGGAAAATGTTGAAGGGCTCAGCATGAGAATGGCTCAGGAACTCTGGATGGCCTAATTTTTTAAAGTGCTGACGATCCACATCCCTCCTGGAATTCTCACCCCTGTGGCTCCAGGGGCAGTTTTCCCTCCCCACCAGCACAAGCTGCTGCCACAGTGGTGGATTTCAAACCTTCCGGTGCTGAGCTTCTTGCACAGCTACAAGCTGATGTTTCCAGTCTCTGCCCAGCTCAGGGCAGATGATTTGCAGGCTGTCTAAAATCGTGGTCTTGCAGGCTGCCCTCTGAGTAAGTAATCCAATAGCGACTTTACTCGGCAATTTAAAACTTCTCTTCAAGAAAAGCAACCCTGGACTTGCTGCCAAAATGTCTGTTATAAAAGTGACCTTGAGGAAGGGCACAGAGGACCTGGGTGTGGGTAGCTGGAGTAAGTTGACCTTTGGAGGAATAAAATCACTGGTGACCCTGCTGTTATTGAGATAATCTGCAATGTTGCTACTATTTCATATCACTTTTTCACAGCCTGTTAAAGTTTAAAAAAAAAAAAAAGGAACTTTTGGAAAAAATGGACAACATTGTGCAATAGTTACTATGTAAAAAGCCAGCACTTACTTGTCACCAGTGATATCTGAGAAGCTGCCTTGCCAGTATATTTAGAAACTGCGGCAGCTGTTTGCAAATCTGGTTGTCGTTTTTAATCGCCCATGGCTCACAGACTAGAGTTTTGTTACGCCTATTATAAAAGCATGATTATTTTTTCTTTTTTTGCCTATCTAGAAAAGAAGAAATTAAGGACTAGACATGTGCAATAAATATATTTCCTCCTCCCCCAAACTTTTTACAGAATTAATTCTCAAATCTTAAAAATTTAAAGGAGAATGTCTTTGTAGTTTATTAGCATTACAGTTTGCAGGTTAAAAAGAACAGGGCCTCACTAGGGGTCACTAAAAAATAGTGTCCTGCCCCTGTTCTCAAACTCTGCTCTGGATGGTCCTCCCATCCAGGAAGTTGTCAGCTTCAGTTCAGGAGCTGAATTTAGGAAGACAGCCCTAAGAGAGGCTTTAAAGCTGAGTGTACTGGTGGGTTGATGCGCAGTACTGGATAAATAATCCTCCTTTCTGCAAATGGAGATTATTCTAAGCAATGCTACACACTGCGCTGTGCAATTATATAGCTGAAAATCCAAAAAAAAAGTCTAGTAGCCAGGTAAAAAACAAAATGTGAAAGAACCCAAAACCCACATGTGAGGCAGTCCTAGCAGGAGGGAAGGAAAGGGGCCAAGTCTTTTATGTAAATGACAGCAAGTCAGTTTTCACCATAGTCAGGTTCTAAGACAGTATTTGAAAATGCCAGGAAGCAGTACTTTTAGCTATACTTTTGTAACCAAATTATGCATAAAACCTCTTTTTAGAACAAGCGTCGTATAAGAATACAATCTGCTTAAGGTATTGATTCAGATCTTGCCAAAGAACTGAGATCTGTTTTCTCTTTGATCATTTTTTAAAGTACAGCATTCAAATTAATCTTCAGCGTTTATAGGAGCAACAGGATTGAACATTGGTCTCTCCTTCTTTGATTGTATCTTACCGTAACTGACTTCGAAATCTTTTTTAGTACCATTCAAAGTCTCTAGAGTTCCACTCCTTACATTGTAGCCCAAAGCAGAGAGTTTTTTAATTCTGTACTGAACGATCTGTGTTGTCAGCTCAAGCACCATTGGCGTCTCTCTGATCTGCTCTATGGAAATTCCTTCCTTCAAAAGTCCCTCGAGCCTTTCTTCCAGAATTGGAACGGAATAGTAGAGCAGGGCTGGGCATCTGAGCACGAGGTGTTTTAATTCCTGATCACTGCACTTAAAGACATTTTTGGAGAAAAGCATACTCTTCTGCATGCTAGTAGGAGTAAGCTGAAAAATAAAGCCTTTAAGTTTGGACAGCAATTGTAGAACTTCAGGGTTAGTGAAATCATTCTTCTGGAGAAATTCCAAGTTCTCCTGGACTGCAGTGGAAGTATTTAATAAAATAAATGGATTTTGGCTCAATAGCTTCAGTAGCCAAATCTTCATGTTTGCATCGGAACCTCCTAAACTCAAGTAACTTCTCTGTAAAGTCTTTATTGTGTGTTTGTTTTTCTCAACAGGATTGTAAAAAATATTGGGTGCACTTGTCAAGAACCTAGTGATTATGTTATTCCTAAGTCCCAGCTCTTGAAAAAACAGAATATTTGCTTTCTGATTCTCATGAAACCTAGTAGTAAAAAAAGACTCTGGAAATTGCTCTATTAATTTAATCAATTGTTTTTCATTCTGGCACACTAATTGCCACAGCTCTCTCTGAGAGTTGATCTCTGCAGGGCTATGGAGAATTGCCTCTGGCCAGCGCTCCAAAATACTGGCTATGGTAGCCTCGTCAGCTCCCATTTCCCGTAGAATAGTAGCAGTTTCTTTAACATAGGCCACGTCCTGGAAAAGGACCCATTCTTTTAGTTTGCGTATTTTCTTAATATCAACTGACAAGCCGTAGAGACTCTCAATAATTTTTTTGTTTTCCTCTCTTGATCTTATATCAGTTGTATAGTGGGAGTGAGGTAGAAGGCTTCTGTTTGCTAATTCCTGATGTAGGGATGAAGAATTCAGTCCTGGGTTACAGTGCTGAGATCTCGCCAGCAGCAGTGTGAAGGCGCCTTTTGCACGCTGACTGACTCCCCGCAGCATCACGGAATGCTGCACTGCACAAAGAGGAAAACAACTGTAAGAAAACACGTTACATAAGGCACAAATTGCACCTCTTAATATTCTCAGAGGCACCGTATTTACATCTGAGCTGACATAAAGAAAAATGCTCTCAGCCATGGTTTTGGTTATTAGCATGAAGTCCAGCTTTCAAGCTAAAGGTGAAGGAAGAGGAAAAGACTTTTGAAAGGTTCAGGTTCTGGCTGAAGCCTCCATGGGCCAAGAACACAGGGGTGCAGCGGACCTGGAAGGGGAAGTGCTCTGCCATATGGGAAGCTCTGCCCATATAAGCGCCCATATAAAATCATGCAAGAACCAGCTGGCCCTTTCCTGCACTCTGAGGCTGTTAGTACATCACAGCTTGCTAACATTGAAACAAAAATCATGCAATTTGTTTTAACATTAATTCTACTGAATTAATCAAAAAAAAAAAAAAAAAGCCACAAGGTTACACATCTTTCTTAATTCTTCTGAATGTATTTGCTTAATTTCTCAAGTATTGTTTGGAGTGTGACTTGTTCCTTTGTGTGTTCTGGGCCCTGCTGCTTGGAGTTACTTGCTCCTTCTGTAGCAGGTTATAGCTTAATTACATTTTGAAATTGTTCTCCATATAATTAAGGGAGGGAATAAATCATCCAAGCCACTTATCTGTGTACGTGTTTTTCACGAGCACAGTTGGTTCGCTGGGGCTCAATGAGCAGATGGGCCTTTTCGGGGAGAAAACAAGCACGCTCTAATGCCTTTCACTTGTGGCTGTTGCTTGTCTCTCCCAGCGTTTACTTCCCTTGAGCTGCCTATTGCAAAGGTGCCATATTTCTGTGCTTAGGTCACATGCCTGGGCAGTGATCAAATGCAAACAGGTAGCAGCAAGGGTCTCTCTGACTTACTGGATGATACTCTGGTAATAAACTTTTGGAAGCATGCATTACGAAACGGCTTCCGCTGATCTCTGAAATGCTTGTGCTAAGTGCTGCTGCTAGGATCAAACTTAAAACTGCTCTAATTGAAACTGAAGAAAAAAATCTCCAAAATATCTTTATTTCACAACTGTATTTACAGTTTCTTTCATTTCCTCCAAAGCATAGCATGCTTCAAAAAATACCCTCATGCACATAAAGACTTTTTTGTTTGTTTGCTTGCTTTTAAGTAAAGACTGTTACGGCTCTTGTACAGCACAGACCTAGAAGGCGACTGCGGGAACAGCTGGATGAAACCTTCCAACTTTCTTTAAATTATATCACATCTTTTCAGAAAAGACACAGCCTGTTTAGAGAACTAACGTGATGGAGACTGCACTCAGCCCCAGGCAAGGTTAAATACTTTCCAATAGCAAAATACAGCAGCTTAAGGAGTGCGCCTTTGCTTTTAAGCTCACATTTTTCAGCTTCTAAAAGCTGGGTTCTTCTCATTCTACTGCAGTATAACCTAACAGATTAAGATAGAAAAATAATTTACAGTATGCACACTTATGTTATTAACACATAACTGTTAACTCGGTTGTCTTCTAGTTATTATTTCAAGTATCTGTAGCAAAATCTGATTGCCTAATGGATCTGCTTGTGTCATAACCCTAGGGCTCGCGATTTTATCTCTAGGAACTTAAGTCCCAAGTGCTGCCCGGCAGGCTAAAGCACAGAGCAAGCATTTTATTTTTAATGCCTATGAAAGCACTCCAGGGCACATGTAAGTCATTGACCTTCTCTGTGCTATACAATCTGTGTCTTGAATGCAGTGGGTCCAGTTTGCAGAGGCAGATCTCTGAAAGGCCAGGGCCTTGTTCATTAATGCTTCTGCTAGAAACTGCTGTGAAAAATGACGTTTTGTTACCACTGGGATGTTCAGGTGACAGTTACAAAGAAGTACAAACTGGAAAAATAACTAACCATGACTCTCACTTCAATGTGTGGGCATGCTATTAAACAAAATTGTCTGGGAGCAATGGAGTCACGTAAAATATAGAGTCATTTTTCTCTGTTAGGTATAACGCTTTTAAAATAACTGTGGCTGAATTCTGATATAGTAAATTGTGCTTTTCCAAGATCTGACATGAAAATTATGCTAAGTTCCCTTAAAAGAAGTTTTATATTAGTTGTCTGAAAATGTTTGATATCATAGTCATTTCTTCCTACTGTTAGTGAGGATAATCCATACAGAAACAAAAAATACTTTACAAAGAAAGCTTAATTTCCTAAACGACATCTGACTGGGGAACTCGGGAGTCCTCTTAATACACTAATTATAAAGTATTAAAGAAAAGTAAGTGTATCTTGATGTCCTGAAAAGCACTTTAGAGTGATGATTTGGTGAAATGCATAATAAAATCCATTTCAGAATCTGTAAATGGCAATGTCACAAATCTAACTTTCTTTGAAATACTCAGATCCTAAAATAATATTATGGCACAATCTGTCCAAAGAGTTCAGAGTTTTCTTAAAGCTCATAGAACCCATTGCAACTTTTTATTGCAAATCAACTGAGAGATTAAAAAATCCCTTGCCCAGGCAAAAAGTTTGTGCTCATCACCTGTAGCATCTTATTATTGCCGGGTGTCACCACAGCATTGAGGAAGTGAAGAGATATTGACCTAATCTGAGATCCTGCTTGTTAGCACATTTGCAGTGACCTATATCTGGAGTACAGTGATAATTTTTATTTTTTAATGGGTCTCCTATCTGTGTCTTCTATAAGGAAATGGATTCTAGCAGCATCTGCCTGATTCATCACTGAAAAATATAGGTATATTTTGAGACTGAAATCTCGCTTTGAAAACAAGAAGAACCTCTTATGCATACCCTGCTTTTCAGGAAATGTTTCACCGAGGCCAGAAACAGTACGACTACTACTACCTGCTGGTCACTACCCTTTTTTATTACAGCAAACTATACCCAGACCTAGTTTTGTACAGTAGGATGTGAAACCGCTAAAGATCAAGGCTAACTTTCCAATCATCCGGGAAGGGTAAGTGTTTACCTAAAAAGGAGCAGTGAGACAGGATGTAAACAGTTTGTGGAAAAATCTGGTGCAGTAATAGGTGGTGTCTGTAGCCATGCACAGTAAGAGTATCATCCACCCTTTGGCGTTTATAGAAAACACAACCCCCTGCTTTTTCATCTGCAGAGGAACTGAAGTAAAATATACTAGAACCTAAGGCTATCTTTACTATAAAGAAATAATACGAAGGATAATTCAGGCCGGGAAGGACCTCAAGAGCTTAAGGCAAGGCCAGGCCTGAGGGCAGAGCGAGCTGCTCAGCAGCTGGGTCTGCACAATCTCCAGCGATGGACTCTGCGCGGCCTCTCTGGGCAGCCAGCTCCGCTGCTTGTCCCTCCCCGTAGGGGGAAAAGCTTTTCCTTGTATTCAGGGGAAAAAAAAAAAAAAAAAAAAAAAAAAAAAAGAGGAAAAAAGGCATAAGGATGCATAATGTGACCTTTAACATCCTCCCTTCCCAGGAAAAGGTGTTCTCTTGCCAGAGCCAGGCGGGAGGCACCGCGCAAGTGGCCTAATCAACAACTTGTGTCCCCACACTGGTTTCCCCAACCATGCAAAATCAACGTACATTTATACAATATATACATTCTAAGCAGCCTGTCTGTACGAGCCCCGCCCCGCCCCGCTTTAGGCGGCCGTTCGCAGCGCCGTCACTGGGGCGGGCGGCGGCGCAGGCCAAG
>VZSV01000032.1:4698291-4721239 GCA_013398735.1 Nothocercus julius
CTCTCCCTAAACAGGAAGATTGAGGTTTTGTGGAGATAACATAGATCATCTTCCCCTTTACATTTTAGGTTTTGACTTCTTTCTTTTTTTCAAGTATCATGCCATCAAGTACTAAGCACTGCATCCACCGAGAACCTTACTGGAGTTCTTTGCCGTTCCTATAGGAGACAGCACAGGAGACTACCTTTTTTGGCACTGGAGGTCAGGCTTTCAAACTGCAAACTGTTACTAATGATCCTCTGGCGCTCTTGCAGCAGCAACCTTTATTTTTATGACTTCTTTTTGTCACTGTTTTTCCCCCTGCTTCTCCCTTCACCTCCCCCCACTCCCAAATTCTGCCTCTGTGGCACCTCTTGCTGCTGTAGGACTGCTCGTTGCGGTGAAGTTAGACCTGTGGCTTTCTGCTGGGAGAGAGTACTGTTTGCAGGAGTAGTGCTCTCATTGCATATGCTTTATCCCAGTGTGCGGGCGGGGGGAACTTCAAAACTTATTCCACTCACAGTACTTTTTTTTTTTTTTTATGGATACCGGTGTTTTTCCTGAGGAACTTGCAGGGCTTAAGGTAAAGTAAATTTGCGGGAGGCTTTGGTGCATGTTCTTGTCTTTCTTAATATGAGCTACCTCTGTCACATTTTCTATTAACAAAGTTTTAGTTAGAATCATAGTTTACCTCTTGCTGGAATGTCTTGTCTTCCATTTGAAAATATTGGTCAGTTCTGCTTGCCTCCTAAAAACTTAACTTGAATGAAAACTTCTGAATTCAAGGTTTGTGTAAATTGATCAAAAACGCCTATAGCACAATCATTGTGACTGAAGTTTGAAGGTTTTTAGGCTTTGTTCTTCAGAGATAGCCTGCTAACTTTTCAATTAAAAGTTGTACTGGTAACCTTACTTCAGAGGAAAGAAGTTTAATAACCATTAGTAACATGGTAAACAGAAAGCTAATGGTCACAGTTGCTTTCTGGGATTGTATTGTACCTATTTATGTTCCCACTCCACAATTCTTGCAAGATTGAGTATATTTTAAAGACCTGTCGCCTTTACCTGTCATTTGTGAGGAGTTTTGTTTTCCTTTTAGGCAACTTTGATATTCAGACCTATAATAAAGGGTTATCTTCACCAACTTTTGCTTGGGTATAATGCTGAAGCAGTGTGTTTGCCCTGAAGGCTGCTGCCAGATATTGACACCGTCTCAGAATGTGTTTATTTGCAAGTAGTTGTTCATTTTGACAGCTTTCCATTCTATTTTCTGTGAGCACCTTATATTATGAATGCTGACTTAGTACATTTTGAACTCTGAGCATATATTAGCTTTCACTTAACCTTTAGTAGCCTGGGCTTCTAAATACGGCATGGATCACCGTAACTGATCTGTCGCTTGTAAATGGGGGAGGCCTTTATCTGTCTTTTTCAGCAATAAAGTTCAACTGCACCATAAAAATCCTCCCAGAACATTTCAAAAGTGAACTAGAATTTCAGCTCCTACTACAACGGTTACGTATCACTAGGAAAGTAGGTCATTGTGGCAGGGAGTAGTCCAAACAGCCGCCGCGTTGCTAGAGCAACGACCTACTTTAAGAAACTATTTTTGTTGATTCATACTGAAACATTCCCCTGGCAAGTGGGATAAGGAAATGATCAGGTTATGAGCAATATAGTAAGGAAAACTGTTAAGTTCCTAGTTTTCCTGTTGCTGTTTGCTCGGTATTACCCCTTGGTCTTGAAGCACGGGGATTAAGCAAGTCAAGTTTGTCGGATTGACCTCTAGTGGGGAACACCTCTTCCTCCTTGAAGGTCTTGCACAGCAGTAACACTTGCTTATCAGTGGCGATTAAGCTTCCAGCTTGGAGGCTACAAATGCTCACCCATCACTTTGGGGTGAGCACTTTTGGCTATGGAAATACTTTCAGAAAAGAGGAATACATATGGAATAGCTGTCTATTCTCTTTATGTATTTTTATATATATTTTATATATATATATAACACATATACTCCACATATCTATTGCTATGGAATATATATATTTTCTTGACATTTATATTATATATCTCTTCTTTTTATATATTATATATATCCTCTTATATATCCTCATATATTATTTCTCTATATTTCATATATATTTATATGGAGTACAAATGAATATATTATGCATCCTCTTATGTATATTTTAAAATGTTATATCTATGAAATATATATCTTCTTGAGATATATATGTACGTCTGTGTGTATGCTTTTTTTTTTTTTTCCTCCCCTCCTAAGAAGTAGAGCTTTTCTCTAGAATATGTGTGGTTTCTGACTGCTAGATATTAACTTGCTGTTGTTTTTAGTCGCTCTGTCTTCCACCTTTTGTAGCAGCCTTCAGAAAGGTGCTGTGGTTCCTCACCTCAAACTTCTTTTTCTGTTGCTCTTAATTGGCAGCCTTCCCTGCTGCTTCCCCCAGCCCTTCTGCGTTGCAACTACTTCTGATGCTGGCACAGGCCAACTGGAAAAAATAACGTGGCTGTGTGTTGCCAGTTAGTTTTAGTTGCCTGTCTTTATTCTTTCAGCAGTCTAGGGAGTCAAAAATCTGAGTGTGGTATCTAGGAGGTGATTTTTTTTGTTTTTCCCATCTGCTAATGAAAGGAACAGATAGGTAAAATTAAGAGGGGAACAGTTCAAGGAATAAGATTTTCATTCCTTTTAGAATAATAGTTCATGTGAACTGCTGTCACTCCTAAAGAGGTGATGGAGTATTTTTAAAAATCTATTTAGTACAGTTAAGTGGAACATTCTAATATATATATATATAATATTCATTTAATTTAGTTGCTTCAAGTGAGGTACTTGAGATTGGTCACTGGGCCCAGTTTATCCTGACCTTCTATAGTCCAGTGAATTGCTGCTGTTGCGGCAGATGAAGATAGTGTGTTTATCTAAAGGTTATTTGAATTTTTCAACTATCACTTCAGCCTTTGTGTTTTAATATTGTATACCTGGAATTATGTATTGAGCTCATTGCGTCTTTTTAATCAGATATAGACTTTGAAGTGAAGGCTTTTGTCAGCGTGAAATGAGCCATTAAGTCTATTATTCTCTTTATGCTGTAAGAAAGCTAGTCCAGAAAGGAGTATTTCTGGACTTACATAGCTTAATAAATAAAGGTGCTTTATTTGTATATTTTTTTAAGTATTTCTTTAAAACATCTATTCTTTCTGCACCGTTATTGCTCGGGTCTTAACAGGTTTCTCACACAACAGCTGAGGCTGTAGGGGCCCACAAGATCATATAGGGCAACCCTCTGCTCGAGCAGGTTGCCCAGGACCTTGGCCAAAGGCTCTTGAGCATCTCCAAGGATGGAGACTCCAAAATCCCTCTGGGCTGAGTGACCCCCCTTGGAGAAAAGGCATTCCCCTGTGTTCAGATGCGACTTGCTGTGTTTCAGCTTGTGCCCATTGCTACTCGTCCTGTCACTGGAGCCTAGTGGCAAGAGTCTGGCCCCATCCTCTTTATACCCTCCCTTCAAATACTTAAACACATTGATAAGATCCTCCCTTGGTCTTCTTTTCTCCAGGCTGAGCAGCCCCAGCTCCTCCAGCCTTTCCTCATATGACAGGTGTTGCAGACCCTTAATCATCTTAGTAGCCCATTGTCAGACTTTGCTCCTTGAGCTTCATTTTTCTCTTTTGTTTTGCAGAGCCCAGAACTCTGCCCATGTTTACTTTACATTCAGGTGTAAATGACTAACAGTAGTTTTGAAAGACAAGCCTGGAGAGTCTTGGCTGCCTTGATTCATAAGAGCAATAATGGAAAGCTAGCATAGTGCTGCATATCTGACCACTGTAAGGCAAGCACTGCCAAAATGAAATCCTGTCAGCTTTAATGAAAACCTAAGAGCAGCCTTCAGGTGTTTTTCTTCTGGCATCTGAGCTTCCTACTTTTTTGTTTTGTTTTTATTTTGTTTATATGAGAAGGCTTCAGGTCTTTCCTTAATTCTCTTTTCTTGGTGTAATAGACTTTTCAGATATGAGAAACCAGTGACTTATCATGGAATTATATCTTAAGGACTCTACATTTATACAGTATAGTTGAGAAATACACTTTTCCTTCAGTGTCAGCTTGCACAGGACTATATCTTGCTATAATGCCTTTATGTCTTTTTTTTTTTTTTTTGGAATTTTGATAAAGAAATATTTCTGTAAAGTGTGTTCAAAACGAGTCAGAGCTGTTACGTTCTCGTGGGTGGATTAGATTGTGAAGAGTAATGTGGCTGAACAATTTTGCTCAGTGTCGGGAATAAAAAGCAGGCCAACTCTGGTTTAATTGCATCAAGCCTTATGAGCAGCTCGCTTAAACAAGAGGACGTGGGCTCAGGAGAATAAGCAGCTTGAAACTTATTTAACCATGAACATGTTTTTGCTGTCAAATAGCTGAGTTATGTAATTTGCATCGAGGTCCTATTTCCCTTGCTGTCCATGCTGCAGATATGTTTGCTCTCAGGCTTTCTTTTAGGAAAAGCAATTTCTTCAGTTACTTTCTTCTGATATGAAGCCCAGGTGCAAAATACAGATGATTAATGGCACTATAGGACCCTGGGACAGTGTTTGAGGGCCAGAGAAGGCCCAGACCCCAGTGCCATGTGTGCGCTGTGGTTTCAGCCAGGGCACTGTGCAGAGGTGCATGAACGTGAGCTGCTCCACACCAGTTAGCATAGAGTCAATGCTCTATTGTCTTTTTTTGGGGGGTAAAATCTGTGAGTGATGATAGGAAAGGTAGGATTTAGATAGGCCTTATGAGGCCCTGATGTTCAGGAGAGCAACTTGCATCTTACATGGAATTGGCAGAGGGCAAGTAAAAGGGACTTTCATCTGTCAGAGAAGAAGCAGAAGATTAAAGGAAAAAAACACTGAGTGTGTAATTTCACAACTGAGCCAGACATATGAAGGTGCAAGTCTGTTAGCCTGGTATTACCAGAATACTGACCCTTGCAACAAGCAAGTGACTTGAGAAGTTTGCTGCTACACATACAATTCCCTAAAATTAATTCCTGTAGGTGCTTTTTGAGTATAGAGTTTAGATCCAGATCTTTACTGAGATTAAGTGCACTGTTTGCTGTAAAGTATGGCACACAGAATAGGAGCTAAATCCATATTGCAGTTTGGAAGACTAGGAATGCTCCTTGAATAGGACAAAAGGAATTTTTGTATGTCTCCTCTCTTCTCCTTGGGAATAACAACTGTGGAAAAAGGAGTTCAGTCAGAAAGAAATTAATGAGGAGCGATATGTAAGGAAATTATAACTTGTCTAATATAACCTAGCTAAATTCAAATGTAGTTTCTTCTTAATAGGGTGGTAGCTCTTGCTATAGTTGTGTTCTGCCTCTCCGTGTATGTGAGAACGCAGAAGCTTTAAAGAAGGTCCTCCCAAAAAGACTTGGCTTGGAGATGTGTGGAGATTAAATTTTAAATATTGCTTTATCTCAAGTTTTGCTGTATGTCCCTTCTTTCATCCTTTTTCAAAGAATTCAAATCTGAATTTTCTTTAAGAACCAGTTTCACAGTAATCATGAACACTGCAGCAGCACTCAGGCTCGGGTGCGTCTTGCCTGCTTTCTCCCTCACGCTTTTGCTTTGCGTTGCAGGTAATGGTTACAATTGTAGATGGTTAAGGCGGGGGGGCGGGGAAGGGAAGCAACGCACATCTGTCTTGGTTTGTTTTTGCGTGCACAGCAGCTTTTATTAAGTTATGAAAGATGCTGAAGTTCCCAATCAGGTTATAAAGGATCTTTTTGTTCCCTCCTGGTTATAGAGAAAAACCTGCTGTAAATTAGTTAGGAAGAACTGGTTCACCTCACTGAATAGAGAGAACTTTTGCCTCGTCTGGTGTATAAGTTTAAAGGATAATACCTGTAATCAGCTGTATTACTGCATACCTTTTTAGGATATGAAAGTTGTATGCTTATTCCCTAATACAATGTAATGTGATAAAACAAGCCTCTGTGTGACCTTGATTTTGTAATAGGAAAATATTATTGTGGCCTGCTGCCAAGGGATGATGTGAAGTGTACATAACGCTCAAATCCTGTCTGAGCTTAAGCTTCTTACAGTTTCACAAGAACATGCTGCTCATGCTGCCTAAGACACATTGGTTTGTGCAAGTCAAACAGAAGAATATCTGAGAAGATATTAAAAAATTATGTATAGAAGAATCAAATATCAGCTACTTCTCAGTGTGGCGTACAGCTGTTAGATGAAATCTGTGTAATGATTCCTCTAGAAGCAAATATGTGAAATACATTTACCTAGATGGTATTAGACCTTTATAACAGTGTGTCGGAACATACAGCACAGTATCGGATATTTATTAAATAAATACCCAATAATGCCTTTTCCATGAATGGAAGTAAATGTTACATGATGTATTAGTGCATTTGGTGTCTAATGCTGTAAACTTTACTCATTCAAGTATTAAAGCAGTTGATGCTATACAGCATATAATAGATATATATATATTTTTGAGTCTAGTTCCTTAATAAAGTTTGTAGGAGACAAAGCAGGAATATCTGATAGCAATGTTGAAGATGAATTTGAATTGGAAAATAAAAACAAAAGACATTGGACTGCTCAGGATAATGCTGATAAATAAAGTCTAGATGGTGTTCAAACATCCATAACGACATAATCTCATGTTTGATAGTGTTTTTCTTTTCTTGCAAAGAATGAAATGAAAGACGTGGCATGAGGGCGAGTGATTGCATAGAAGGTCTTTTAAAAGATTGGTTAAGCAGAAGCTTGGATGGATTGCCAGAAGGTGACAGTCTTGTTGTGAAGCCTGGCTATGGTCCATTTTGTATCGCAGTGATGGCGAAGGCTAGTGCTGCTGCCTCTCCTAGCAGCTTACATTCTGAATCTGAGTCAGTTCAGAAGAAATACAGAATAAATTTGGAATCAAAGCTCTTTGTCCATCATTTTACCACCACCATTTTCAGGTGTGGGTGACCCCTAAAGAGAGAAGTCATTGAATTTTCAGTCAATTCACACTAACTATGCTCACTTCATACTGGCAAGAGTGGATCTGTGTTACTGCTGTTTCTGAGTGTTCATCATTCCTAAAAATAATACCAATTTGAAGCCTTAAAAAGAGTGACTAAAGGGATCTTTCCTATTCTTGCAAACTGAAAAGCTAATGCCTTTTAACCTCATGCTACTGGCTTTAGTCCTGTTAATATTACAGAGCCAGGGTGTCTACGTGATGTGATGTTTAGTTTTGACTGTTTTTGCTAACACTTTTGTTAACTGTGTTGACAATAACTTTTGAATTTCTGCCTTGATGATACCTGCTTATTTCAATAGCTTAAATCTTAGTTAAAGATAAATAGCTCAAAATCTTAGTTAAAATTATAGTCTGTGCTACCAGAATCAGTTTCTGACTGTCACTGCTAAGATGCAAAGGGGGAAAACATCTAGCTTAGAGTTTTGGATCTCAAGCAGGCTTTTCATAATTTGCGGCAGGGAAGGCTGTGGTTTGGAGTAAACAGATAAGATTTTTATCTGAAAAAGTGCTTCCCTTTTTCACTCTTAGGTCGAGAGGAAGAAGTTGCTTGAGAATGGATACTGTGCCCAGTTGTGTTACTTTGGGTGAAATGTAAGAGAGTTCAAACCTAGCAGCTACTCTGGAGAAACTTCCACAAAAGTTCATGTACCAAAAATAAATGACCCTTTATGAGAGCAAGGCTTCATGTTTGGTTTCAGTTCACAGATTTATTTTCAGTGTACTGTTGTTAAGCTTAAAAAGGAACATATTTGTGAGCATTTTGATGTGTCTCTTTGGAGAGAAAGCTCAAATAATTTAGCCTAGTCTGGGCTAAAATACTGCTCTTAATTATGCTCAGATGTGTGCACTGAACAAAATGTGCGCCTGTTCCTGGTCTGCATTGAGTGACTATGCATGGATTCATGGAGTTAGAGTAACTCAGAACTATTTTCCATTGCAAACAAGCCTTACCAGTCAAAGTACTGCCTTGAAAAACTAGATCTGTATAACAATTGCTTCGGATCCCAAAGTAGTTTTCACTGACAGGACTGAAAATGATGAATACTTGTTCTTCTGTTAGTATACTTAAAAATGCATACGTGTGTTAACTATGTGTGTATGTTATTACTTCTCCCCCGGTTGATTGGTATCTGATAGATCATGCCCTTAGTGAGGACAGGTATTGAATGCAATGTATCATAACACCATGCTAAAAATAAGGAAAGTTCTCAAATTAAATATGGTTCTGTGAAATAAGTATCATTTAAAAAAAAATCATTTCACATAAGTATACAGTAGCAGATAGGAATGCTGCAGTTTGGAAAGGTAGGATTTTTCCTTTATATTCAGAATATTATGTATTTTGGTAAATCCAAACCTAGATATTATTTAGCATGAAATTAACCATGGTGAAGTTTCAGTGCTGCTTCTCTATGTCTTAAACTCATAAGGACAAAGATGAAAGTTTTTCTTATGACAAGTATTTGCTTCAGCTGGAAGTTTCTTGGTAGTGACTTTATCTAGAAGCAATGATTTAAGAAGGTTTATTTTTTAATTGAGCAAGGCAGGTCTATCTAAGGGCTTCTCATATAAGTGTTATTAACATTTTAATGAAAAATGCCTTTGAAAGCAATACTGTGGGTTCCATTATTTGCAGTTCACATTGTTAAGCACATTTGGTCCGATAGAAATATTCCAGTATGTTTAAATTGCATATTTATTCCGAGTAATCTAATCACATTCAGTTGCAAGCTGAATCCATGTTCTGAAAGTCAAAAATGAGTCGTCTTTTATGTTGCATTACATAGACAGCATAGGGTCACTGGAGTTTAATTTGCTCTATTATCTTTGAACAATATATTATGGGGGACAGAATTATTGCTCAAACTGTGGTTTGGCTGCCTCTCCTTCCTTTTGTTCTGCTTTAGTTCAAGTGTGGTTGTGTAGTTGTTCTGGAAGGTGTTTTTTGTCACTCACCTCTCCTCTCTCCCTTCCTACATGTATTTAAGAATCTGAGGCTAGACCATTATGAAGAGCGATGCTTAATGCAGGCAAACAGATTAATGACTTGTGTTACTTGGGTTTTAAACATTAATAAGACAGGCTGCTCGCGGATGGTGCACTCAAACATTGCAAGTGCACCGTTACCTTGCATTTGACGCCGAGCTACGCCAAAGCAGCAACTGTTTGCTAAGCACATGAGTTTGCTGGAGGATGAAATGCAGGAGCAGTAAGAGATGGTTGAGAGAGATAACTGAGGAGACTTTGGAAGCCAACAAAACAGAGATTAAATAGTATTAAGGGCAAGTTTTGGGCCCTTGGAAGTGATTTGAAGACTGGGTCAGTGCACATAATCTCTTTGAAGAGGATTTTACCAAGTCCAGGCTGGAGGCTAGAAGCGGTATCTTGTTCCTAACCTAGTTGGTGATAGCATAAAGACAAACTGAGAAGAGAGAAGCAACTGAGATGCAAACTGAAGGATGGGAGAGTAACCTTTTCCTAAAAGGCAATAAGGGTTTCGAGGGGTGGGATATTTAGGAACACTATGTTACCATTTTATCTCATACTTTCTTCTGGTGTTCTGTGATACCAATTCTCCTGTTCCAAAGGCATCTGGGAAACTCTTCCAGTTTATCATCATAGTGATTTGTGAAGGATATGTGAATGCATGTGCAAACAAGATACAGATTAATGCAATAAGATCTATAGTTCTTTATTTATGTATAGTCTAGGAACTTAGGGCCAAATTTCTATTTAATGGAAGCATATGTAATTCTAATCTGTTTCTTTAAATGTCTATCGCATAGTTAAATGAGCATACACGACTTCTTTTCTTTAAATTGCATGCAGCATATCTTGCTTCATGGTATCCCTTCCTCCTTCGTGAACTTAGTTTTTTTTTTTTTTTTTTTTAATAAATTAAGCAATGTGAGAAAACTAGATATTTAAATTTTAGAGGCATTACATAAAAGTCAAGTTGTCAGCCAGGAAGTTGTTGTGTTCTCATGTGCTGGCTTCTTCTATCCCGCCTTGCCTGCTTTCTGTTACCTTTTTGGGTTGAGTCCTGTGTTTTTGGCACGTAACTTGCAGCCAGATGATTTTATTCCCAACCTTTTATTCATTATTTTAGTTTATTTTTTCCTATGGAAAGTTGGAGGTAATAAAGTGTGTCAGATAGGCATCGTTTAAATCACTATGAAACATAAAGAAAGAGCTCGTTTTTCTGCTCTTTGGCTTTGGGAAGAAATAAAAACAAAGCCAGCTTTCAAATTTAGAGTCAATGTCTGTCATCAACTATGGAACCTGCAAATAGATCTTTCTGTGTGTGAGCCTGTCTCAACATCCTTTATTTGACTGTCTCTTTTTTTTCTAGAAGACTTGCAGATTTGAGTAGCACCCCTCCCTGCTGCCCCCCCCCTCACCTTTTTTTTTGTTTTTCTTGCTTGTTCATTAAATAATGCAGATGGGGTAATTTGTCATAGCCAAAATGTATGACACTTTCTTCTACAAAAAGGGTGTTTTTATAAATAAAGGCCAGCAACTAACTTTGTTGTTTTTGTCTTTTGTTTTTATTTGGCAATTCTCTGCAGATTTCTACTTCAGTGTCTTGAGGATCTTGATGCCAATCTACGGAAACTGAATTCTCGCTTGTTTGTTATTCGTGGACAGCCAGCAGATGTTTTCCCCAGGCTTTTTAAGGTAAATGCTAGAAATATACAATAAAAATTGCAATTAATTTTTTTCTTCTACTTTGCTTCTGCCTATAAATGTGATCGTCACAGGGGTTTCAACTAGTGATATTGCTTGTTCTAATACAATTTAACACAAGGTCTGTGATATGTGAACAATTAACTATCTTTGCTGCAGTTTTCCTTGCAGGTTATTTTGCTTTGAGGAAAGACCCTTACCAAATTAAAACTGCTGAGGATTGTTAGTGACATACTGTTGGCCAGGGAGATATATATAACGTTTAAGGCAACAGTATTACAGTGGGGCAGTAAAAGTGAATACTTTTAGATTTTTAGTACTAGGCTAATCTGTTAACGTTTAACTGCACAGGAGATTGCTGCATCTTCAGAATATTACCTAAGAAGGCAGTAGGGTATAGCATTCAAATAAGAATCTTTGTGTCCGTTCTGGTTCCTCAAAATACCAAAAAGTGTCCCTATCATCTATACTTTAGTGGATAGGGCTTTTCGGGTTCGCATGCTCTAACTTCAAACAGGTAAGAAGCATAGGATTAAGCTTCTAAGGGCTTCCTAACTTCTGACAGATGACTATTGGGAACATGCACCTATCTTTTATTAAGTAACCTTCCAGGCCTTTCTTTGAGCTCTACCTGTGCATCAGGCACGTGTGGCAGTGCAAAACACATGTAACGCTGTGAACCTGATGTTTTAGATTGTGCTCAGTAAATGTCCCTCAAAGGTAAGTAACTGCTCTAAACCTAACAAACACATGCAGTTTTTTTTTTTTTGGCCTTGAAGAGGATAACTTTAAGTAAATCCTGGTAGGTCGTGGTGGGTGGAAATTGTGCGGAATTGTCAGGCACCCTGTCACAGATCATAGAACCATAGAATGCTTAAGATTGGAAGGCACCTCTAGAGATCATCTAGTGCACCACCCCTGCACACGCAGGGGCGCCTAGAGCACATGGCTCTGGACTGTGTCCAAGAAGGTTTTGAAGATCTCCAGAGAAGGAGACTCCACAATCTCCCTGGGCAGCCTGTTCCAGGGCTCTGTCACCCTCACTGCCAAGAAATTTTTTCTTCCCTGGGGATGAATGTTTTGCAACAGTTTTGTGATAGGACTGCTCCTTTTACAAAACCAAAGGACAAAGCCTTCAAAAAGCAGGACATTGATCCATCTCTGTTCTTGCAAAAGGCCCCATGGAATGTTTGAGCTCGTTCCTGTCTGTGGCTTTGCTTTTCCCTTTTCCATTCACTTACAACCCTTGAGAGAAGCTTTGCCCCTCTTAAGACCCTGAATTCAGCAGCACCTGTTTTCAGCCATAGCAACTTCTGGCGTTGTTGATGGCAGCAGCAGGCTGTCAACCTCTGGGGGACAGCACTGAGGCGCTGTAATTACCTGTGGATTTTGCAGGACTCCACAAAATTTTATCCTTTAAGTAACTCAGAAATGATGGGTCTGTCTTATTCTGCAGAGATTTAACTTCTGTTAGTAGCAGGTGCTTACTTACCCCCAAATTTGATTGTTTTTTGTCTTATTCTGTTCAATTTTTTGCCTGTCTGCTCTATATTTGCAGCTCTTGAGGACTGGTTTAGTAAAGAAAAGGGAAGTGGAATAATGTTTAATGCCTCTGTTTCTAAAAGAATCTGCTACAGGGAACAGTATGCGCAGGGTTCATGCTCCTAAGTGCCTAGCTTGTGCTAATACGGCCTGGCTGCATGCACGCTACCTAGTATTTGTATGAACGCTCCTTAGGACTCTGCGGGACATGATGAGGGCCCTTGGACACCTTTTTAATCTTTTCAAAATGCCCAGAGGAGAGGGGGGGGGAAAAAAAAAAAAAAAAGAAAAGGCTGCATCCTATCAGACAGTGGCTTGATATTCTGAAATTTTAAAATAAATGTTTTATGAAGGTGTGGAAGGCTACTTGAGGGTTCAAGGCCTGCTGGGCCTGTGCTGGCAGAGTGCGAGGTAGAGGGAGCCAAACCTCCTGTCAAGCCCTTGCTGGACTAGTCTGTTCCTGGAGCTGTATCTTCACTTCATTGGGGCAAGCTTAAAAGTACAGAGATGAAACAGCACCCTAAGTGATCAGGGTAGAGTACCCTGTGTCTCTTGGGTGTAAATTATGCTCTCTGAAGTAATTTGGCAGTGTAATTTGGCTGGTGTATCTGAATCACTGACCAGCAGACCTGGGATTGGAAAGAGCTCTTCGTGTTTAACAGGCTGATTTTCTAGGATGGTTTGAGTATAACCCACCTTAACAGTTTTCTGCTGTTTCAGAAGCCTTTAGCCATATGATACATTTCTCTCTGCATTTTATCTCTTCCCTGCCTGTTATTGTTAGCCTTGAGAACAGCATGTATAGGTAAAATATAATGTGCCATAACATATAATTTATTAAAAGTGTGTGGTGATTGAGGTTTTCTTTTTGTTTATTTTTCACTCTTCCCCCTCCTTCTATCTTCAAGCAGTTCTGGAAATAATTTTGAATTTGTTTCTCCCCAGGAGGTTAACCTGCGACAGGGATATGTAAAGAGCAGAAAAACTGCTGAATGATGTCCAGAAGAGAGTCTATGTCGTTTATTTTATTACTTTTTTAACTCAAAGTCAGAGTGAAGTTTTCCAGTTTCATACACACACACAGACATGTGTATGTGTGTGTATATATATTGGGTCAGGTCAATAAAGGTTTGTGTGTGCACTTGCCTGATTCCTATTTAAAAGCCTAAATGTTGGGGTTTATTTCCATGAGACTGTAAATTTAAATGTTTTGTGCTGCTGTGCATCTTTTCCAATTATCCATCGAAAGCAGCTGCAGTTCCATCCTGCCTCTGTCCTTCCAATTTTTCTTTCTCTGTCTCTATCAAGCAGCCGATTGCTGAAGGACCACATCTTTGTTGTGTTTCAGGAATGGAGCATTGCAAAACTCTCCATTGAATATGATTCCGAACCATTTGGGAAAGAAAGAGATGCTGCAATTAAGAAACTGGCTACTGAAGCTGGAGTGGAGGTCATTGTTCGAATTTCCCATACATTGTATGACCTAGACAAGTAAGTTACTGTTAGCCTGGTTTTAAAACCAAAAAAGGTATGACTCTTATTTTGTGACACTAAATTGGATCCAGAATACCTGAAAATGTGGCCTTGGTTTGAAATTCAATTGACAATAATGATCCTGTTGATTAGAGAAGTATCTTCATAGTGAAAAGTCTCATTGGCTCTTGAAAATTTTCCAAAATAAGGTATATTGTAGTTCAGTATATGCCAATCATAGCAATTGAATACCATTTTTCCATATCCATTGTGTGTTAAAGACTTGGCTAAAAACATTTTTTTTAAAAATTGTTCTTATTTCACTTGCTGTATACAAGTGAAAGTCTTTCAAGAAGCTTTTTCTAGCTGTTATGTGTTCAGTAAATAATTGCAGATCATTTGAAATCTGTGTTGCATTACTTAATATCTTCTTTATATTTCTCTACAGATCTCTGTTTAAATGGATTAGCATTAACTCCCTATTATAGAAACATAATCCACAAACTATTCAAAAGTATGGCTCGGCTCCTCTTAACGTTGAGTAATTTAATGTGGTAGATTCCTGTTCCCCTTCCAGTGAAGGAGAAAATTCCTTTATTGCTATTAAACCAATAGTTTTTTTTTTTTATCATAAGTTGAGAATTTCCTTTCTTTTAGCCCTCATCCTCCTCTCCTGGATGTTAGTTAGTTCCATCTAATACTTGGTGTAAATAATTTCTTAGCGGTTTTCCTGTTTTCTATTTTTAAATGCACTTAAGGCTGGACAATGTAGAATATGAAAATAATGTGTTTTGACAGACTTGGAGTATAAACTCAAATTTTTACCACAGTAAGCAGTTGCAGTATTGAATAGTGGCCTCTGTACAAAATAAAATACTTTTTACTTTTCTATGCAAACAGCTTTTTTTTGGTTGAATGTGGTTCATCTGTTGCTTTGCTGCCACATACTTTGTTTCCCATGAGCTGGGTTATTCATTAGTTGCTCATTCTTGAGGGACTTTCCTCAACCTGGGAATTAAGAATAATTGACTTGTTATAAGCAGTTGATTTCTGTGTCTCCCTAGTGGCAAAGGATGGTAAAATTAAGGCTCAAACTGTCTAGATACCATGTCTGTCTGTCTATATAATAAGGAAATGGCAGGTAAGAAGGTATTTTCTTTTTCTGTGTACATATGAGTAGATAAATATCTATATGTAGTTCTATAAGTAACATTGTAATATACATCTGTCTGACATGCCTGTTGCGTTCTGCTTTGTTTTTCAAACACAGAATAATAGAGTTAAATGGAGGGCAACCTCCTCTTACGTACAAGCGATTCCAGACTCTGATTAGCAGAATGGAGCCACTGGAGATGCCAGTGGAGACTATAACTCCGGAAGTAATGGAAAAATGTACTACTCCAGTTTCCGATGACCACGATGAGAAGTACGGTGTCCCGTCACTGGAAGAGCTAGGTATATTTTAAGACTTCTTGATGTTGTGTGATCAGCCTTAATCTAGCATTCAGGGCATAATGTTTAAAATAACCATACAAGAGAGGTTCTGTTTGTGATTTATTGTTAAACTGGTACCAATTATGGCATACAATAGGAATGGAAAAACATAATCCATTTTACCAATTTGCAGTTGTGGGTTTTTTTGGGAGGGCATATATTTTTTAAATGATAGGTCAAACTACACTAAATACTACTTGGTTTCGTATACTGTAGCATAGTTTGGTGTCTCATAGCTATTCTGCCATGATACTAAATCATAAATAAACTACTAATAGCCTTTGATACTTCATTTTGTATTAAACACGTTTGCTATCATTGTGCTTCAGATTCTTAACCTGTCACTTTGGAAGTTAATTTAAAAAAGAACAATCTTGTCTTGAAGTGCCCCAAAAAAGTTGTAGTAAGACAAATAAATAACGAAGGCTAGTTTGTCTGTTGCTTTTCTACTTCTTCTGCATTGGCCGAAAAGGTTATTTCCTGGAAGATTTGTGGGGCTGAGGCCAATATGTTGTACTCTCCAACATATAGTATTAATGCTTGAAGAGGCATGGATTTTAATCCAGATATTGCCAAGCTTAGTTTTAAGGCAAACTCTTGCCCTTCTTCCCATCCCTTCCCTCTCTCCCCCAGCATGAAGTATGGTCTGAACTTTGCTTTTCTGACAAAGGGATCTGGAGCACATGGTTTGATTCTACTTGGTCCCATTGGCAAATACTGTTTTTAAAACTTTTACTTTGCCACATGTTCAACTTCAGGCTATTTTCAGCATGCAATAAAAATGTATCCCAATATCAGAACACGATACTTTGGTTGCCCTACAGTGTAAACAAACAAGGAATTTCCTTGTTTGAATTTGTCTTTCAGGTTTTGACACAGATGGTCTGCCTTCTGCAGTATGGCCAGGGGGAGAAACGGAAGCTCTGACTCGGCTGGAACGACATTTAGAGCGAAAGGTATCTTACAAATCACTGTAAAAGCAGGACTTGGTACCTGGAAAACATAGTCACTCTTTACAATTAAATGCAAGTTTAATAAACTTGAAATCAAGACCTGTAAGTAATGATATCAGTCAATTTGCTGTTTCTTTTTTTTTGCCTGATGATAGCAGCTTGTCTTCTAATTTTAATTTTCGAGTGTTTTCTACTGTGAAAAGCAGAGTATAAGCTTGTTTTTCAATGGAGGTCATCTTAGCTTGAAACAATTTCCATTTATTTTCAAGAGGGATTTTCTGCTGTACTTAATAGAAAGAGCCAGTTTTGGAGGACAGGCCGTGCCTTCTGCATTGGGATGAACTATCTTCTAAAGATTCTCTTGATGCAAGAGGAATTCCTAAATGCTGTAATAACAACATGATCAACTGTCTAGTGTCTAGATTCAGTTGTAGCTTTATATGTTTAGTGTTTGATTTATCCTTTTATTTTTGTATGCGTTTACTGGGTCTCTGATCTGATGATGATGTTCTCAATTCTTTAGGCTTGGGTAGCCAACTTTGAAAGACCTCGAATGAACGCAAATTCCCTTCTGGCAAGTCCTACGGGGCTTAGTCCCTACCTCCGTTTTGGTTGTTTGTCCTGTCGTCTCTTTTATTTCAAGTTAACGGACCTGTATAAAAAGGTATTATTGCGGCACATTCGGCTTCTTGCCTCGATGCTGTAATTCTTCTTCCCTCGTGCCCTTTTACTGCCTTTTGCTAATAAAATATTTTTCTTTAATGGTGGCTTTCAGGTAAAAAAGAACAGCTCCCCTCCCCTCTCTCTCTATGGCCAGCTGTTATGGCGTGAATTTTTCTACACAGCAGCAACTAATAATCCACGATTTGATAAAATGGAGGGAAATCCTATCTGTGTTCAAATTCCATGGGATAAGAATCCTGAGGCTTTGGCCAAATGGGCAGAAGGCAGGACAGGTTTTCCCTGGATTGATGCAATTATGACACAGCTTCGCCAGGAAGGCTGGATTCACCATTTAGCTCGGCATGCTGTGGCTTGCTTTTTGACTCGAGGTGACCTCTGGATTAGCTGGGAAGAAGGAATGAAGGTAACATTTCTCATTCTTGAGTTTTTGTTAAGGTGCCTATTAAAGTCTCAGAAATTCATTTTAGAATTGTTTTTACTGTACTGTATAAGTTCAAAATGTAAAACTTAAGCTGCAGACAAAGTTAAATCATTTTGATCAAGCCAGTGGCACTGAAGTTTTGCATTTTGAATGAACTTTATTGGAATATTTCTTGCACTCAGAGAAGGACTGCAATTCTTTTAAATCTGAGAGTTCTTCTTAAATCTTTTCAAATCTTCCTCTAATTGAAGGTTTTGTTTGTTTGTTTCCCCTCTCCCAAGTGAGCAGTTTCTGTTCACCTCTCTAACATCCCCTTCCCTGTTAAGGGAAACTGCCCATATGAATTAAATAGAGAAAAGTAAAAATTGGCAATGTGTTCTGTCTTCCACTTCTTATCCTATAGTCTCATGCTAGAAGCATGCACAGGGGCAATATGGTTTGCCTGTAGTTTAAGTGCAGTTGATTTCTATCAAATGTCCTGCATGCCTGGAGGTTCCAAGAACAAATACTAGTCTCTTTTTGAACGATTTATTCTCTGCCCTTTGCATCTTTTCTTTTTTTTTTTTTTTTTTTTAAAGATAGCACTTTATTGAAGAATAATTGTCAAAATAATTGTCAAACAAACTACTGTTATTTTAAAAAAATTAAGAACAATTCTTTTTTTCCATCAGGATTGTGACCTCACAATTATTTGTGTATATAGTCCTATGAAATTTCACCTTTCCAAACAGATAAGTTGCAAGCAAACCCTTTGCAAAGAAAAAAAAAAAAAAAATCTTTGTTATACAACAACATAAGCTGCTTTAGGAATTTTCCTTCTGTGGTTCACAGGAACAGACACAGCAGATACAAATGTATACGTAACAGTTAAATGAATTTCAATCTGAATTTTACAGATAAAAAACAAATTGTTCTTAGTCTTCATTAATCTGTATTACTTCAAAGGTCCAGACTTTTGCAGTGCAAGTTGGTGTAATTTAGACATCCACAGCTAGCAAAAATTAATCTGGCTTTCTGAGCGATGTTGTTTCCTAAATCTTACTACATGGCAGCATCTAGTGGAACAGTTGTGTGCTAACATGTAATATTATTTTCAGCTGAAGATCTTGTTACAATAATAGTTACTTCCTGTTTAAATTGTTTTTAAAAGTGCTTCTTAAGACTTGTTTTTCAAAACAAATATTCTTTTGTAATGGTTACGTATATTCAGACAAAGACACTTTCGTAAATCTTATTTAGCGTATAGTGCAGTATGAATGCGCTGTTGAGTAAATGTGGAGAGATCCTTTTCTTTTTGAATGGTATTACCTTATTTAGACTTTATATTAGATTAAAACTAGTTGAAGTTCAGTTGTAATAGAAAGATATGTTAAATTTTAGTATTTTTGAAGAAAGTTCCAGGTTTCCCTGGTACACTTGGAGACAATGCAAGGTTGAAAGGAAAATCGGGACTTGTGGGGAAAAAAATCTACTAAATAAGCATATACTTTTCAATGCTCTCTTTTTTTTTTTGTGTGTGTGTGTGTGTGTGTGTGTGTGTGTGTGTGTGTGTGTTAATAAAAAGACCTTCAAAGAATAAGTGTTTTTCTTTTGCTTTCTCTCCCCTACCCCTTCTTGTGAGTAGTAGATCACTACTTTTGGTAGTGATCTCGCTGAGTGAAGGAATTTTTTTGTGCAAGTTAGGATTATCTGTATTAATTTTTTTGAAAATCAGTGCTAAAAACGTGACTATTTCAGAAGTATTGAGAATTTAGAGTAAGACCTTGAAAATCTCCAGGTTCCTTGCGGGATCTTTTTAATGTAATAGGAATAGCAATTGGCAGAGAAGATATTTTTGTCTTCTAACTAGATTTCATTATCTGTCTTGACCGTTCCTCAGTCTGCTTGGTGGTTAATATATCTCCAGGAATTGATGCTCACATCCTCAAGACTGGGGTTTATTAGTATAATTAGTGGCCTTCAGGACCTCTGCTTCTGAATGAATGCTTGTGCTGCCCTGGATTTCCTGGAGTTACTCCTGGGTCTCCCTGCATAGCAGAAGCTGCTGAGGAAGCTCTAGTCTCCAGAGAGGCAATCTGAGCTTGAAACGTGTGCTCATAGGCTTTGGAAGTCTGCAAAGCTTATTTGGTTGTAAAACAAAGAAGCAGCTCTCCTAAAAACAGCAACAAAGAAACTTGTGAAAAATTAGACTCCGGCCATCCTATGGGACACCTATTGTGAAGGATGTACAAAAAATGTGTAATTTCTTGCCAAAATCTCAATGCTAAGAGCAAGTTTATACATGGGAAGAGCCACACAGGTGCTTTCACCGTTGTCCTTGGATTTGGCTTTTAGATAAGTAATTGCACTTGTCTGCTGAGCTCTTGGTGAATGTTGTCAGGTTAGAAAGAGCACTGTCATGTTGAAGAGCATGGTTTTCTCTGCTGAAATCTGAATCTCTGAACAATTTCTGCAAATAGATTTTTAAAGCTGTTCTCATCTCCAGGCTAATTTGGTCCTCTTAATTTCTCAAGGTGTTTGAAGAACTCTTACTTGATGCAGATTGGAGTGTGAATGCTGGAAGCTGGATGTGGCTCTCCTGTAGCTCCTTTTTTCAGCAGTTCTTTCATTGCTACTGTCCAGTGGGTTTTGGCAGAAGAACTGACCCAAATGGGGATTACATCAGGTAATTCACAGTCCAGAAACTGCAATGCATCATTAAATTTGCTCAAACTCTAAATGGCTTTATATTTTAAATGTCCTTTTTGCTTCTTTCAAGACGTTATTTGCCTGTACTCAGAGGTTTCCCTGCAAAATTCATCTATGATCCTTGGAATGCACCAGAGAGTGTCCAGAAGGCTGCAAAATGCGTTATAGGAGTTAATTATCCCAAGCCCATGGTGAATCACGCAGAGGCGAGCCGTCTCAACATCGAGAGGATGAAACAAATCTACCAGCAGCTCTCACGATACAGAGGACTGGGTATGGCCAGAGGCTATTTGCTTTATTTATTTGAAAAATTATCTTTTCCCTTGCCTGATAGTTTTATCCCATTGCAGAGAAAATCATTTGTGAGCTCTATGTTGTGATGTGGGTTGTATATCCAAATAAACTGAAATATTAGTTTTGCAACCAAGAAGGAGGGAGGACAAGGCAGCTTGCATGAGAATGCCTCTTTCCATATCTTAGCTTGTCTAGAAAACTACTTTTCAGTGGGTTTGTGGAAACTTCTATTTAAACTGGGTCTTCTGAGCATTGTGATTCTCTTGTACAGCTTCACAGGAGGGGTTAAAATTGGAAGCAGTTCATAGCTTAAACCATAGCATTTGCAAATGCTCAAATACAGTGACGACAACTCTGGTAGCATTCTTCCCGCTTTGGAGGAGAAAAAAAAACAAAAGCTTTGTGTTGGCAAGGAAATGGTCTGCCCTTGTATTGCTCAGCAAGGCGTAAGCAAAGCAGCCTGTTTATTCTCATGGTACTAGGTATAGAATTAGGAGCCACTGCCCTCCCGTGTAACACAGCCACTATATGCAACTGAGGTGTGCTGCAGAGTTCATCCAGAATATTTTGTAAAAAAGCCTGCTAAATTTTGTGAACTAAAATTACCTGGTAGCATCCTAAGCATTTTTGGGGTTGAAGACTTGCTCTCTGGTTAAGAACTAGCTGTTAGGAGAATAAAGCATGCTACACTAAACCTCTTTTGCTGTCTGTCTTTATACTTTTGAATTTTATTTGTTTGCTTAGGTCTTCTTGCAACAGTGCCTTCTAATCCAAATGGAAATGGAAATGGTGGCCTAATGGGATATTCACCAGGAGAAAACATTTCTGCTTGTAGTAGTACAGGAGGTCAGTAAGATTCTTAATTCACAGAAGTATTGAAACTGAACTGCACAAATATCGTATCTTTTATCTGAAAGAGATGTTATCAGACATGGTTTAAAGTGCAAATGAGTCAAGCATTTTCAGGTTTATTAAGTTTGTTAATATTTGTATAAAGAAATCTTCAGTTCTTTTATATGAGAAGCAAATACAAGATTTTTTTTTGTTGTTGTTGTTTTTTCCGAATTATAAATTAACATGTATCAATTTTGGTTTCAAAAGCCTTAAAACACGTGATCTTATTTTAAAAATCAACAAGCCATTTGACATTTATGGTGAATAGTGATTTTTTTTTTTTGAATTCTTTTAAGTCAAACCTGTTACTTTGAGTCTTTTAATGCTAGCGTTAAATTGATCATTGGAATCTGTAAGTCTCCGATATTGTCAACAGCAGTACGGTGGACAGTGTCTGTGAGTACATAATATCTAACTTATCATATAATTTTGATGAAAATTACTTTAGGATATTAATATTCTTTATATAATTTAGATTAGTATTAACAAGTTACTTGGAAAGAAATAAGAAATGAACACAGTTATAATACTGTATAAATCCATAGCGCACCAACATGTTGAATACTATGTACACTTGGGTTTCCCTTTTAAAAGGGTGCAGTAGAAGTGAAAACTTGCTGGGTTTATGTTCAGTAGCAAGGTGTAGAGGAAGAGGTACCTTCTCAGTTTGACTAAGCCAAGCTGCTGTTAGAGAATAAACATCTAGACTTCTAGAAGCTGGGTGCTTGAGCTTTGATTTTTTTCTTTTTAAGTTTGGGGTTTTAATAGACAAGGACAGCTTAATTCAGTGATGTTAAGTGCCCTTTTTTTCTCGCTTAAAATACATCTATATATAAGCTGTACTTACCTGCCTTATGTCAGGAAGGTGAGGGTCACCTACTGTGTCTCAAATTACAATATTTGTCTGAATTTGCAAAGTGCAAACCATTAAAGGCCCCTTGGATCTCTTTTGAGATTACTTTTTTTCTCTTTTTTTAATGAGGGGATTGAACAAAAAAAGGTGCACTTAAACCTGACTTCTGGAGGAAAATACTGCTCATACCTCTAAAATAGGAGTTGTATATCCTAAAACATAGGTTTTGGTGATGCGTAAGTCTCTCTTCTCGCCTTTCCCAGGAGCTCAGTTAGGAACAGGTGATGCTCATGCTGTTGATGTTCAGACATGTGCCCTGGGAGATTCTCATGCTGGAGCAAGTGGAATTCAGCAGCAAGGTATTATGACAGTACCTGTCTGTAGAGGGTCTCCAAATAATTGAAATTCTGGAAAACAGAGAAAATTCAGAGAAGAAAACTTCAAAATAACTTGAATCAATTTTGATGACAGTTGCTGTCTACAACTTGAAATGGCCTTGTTTCTTATCTTTTGACATAAATTATCTTTTAGAATGAACTTGCTTGTTATTTTTTCTAAAATCTTAATCTAGAACAACATATATTATCCTGTTACTGGAGAGGGGAAAATAACAGGCATAGCTTAAAAATCCATTAACAAATATCTTGGATTACTTGAAATGCAAGATACTTAAAGAAGAATTAGTATGTTTGTGCTTTTTCATAACAAAACTTTCCTGATTTTTTTTATCCCATCTTTCCTATATCAATCTCCAGTGTTTTGTCAGGATATTATTATATAATGGAAGATTTTTTTTCTTAAGTATTATTTTTATTATTACTTTAACTACATGGAATTCCAGCTGCAGGCAGGTTTATCCCAACTGTCTCTTTTGCAGTCTTGATGGGGGTTGTGTATTAATGGGTCATGAAATACTCTTTTAAGTGCCCAGAACA
>VZSV01000032.1:4721354-4776220 GCA_013398735.1 Nothocercus julius
CAGTGCTTTGTGTCTTTATGTAACTTCCATTTTTCCTCAGCTAAGCTACATTATTGTTATAGCAATAATAACAAATCTTTAATAAAAAGGATGAAGAGAGTTGGTAGTACAAAAGTTAAATTTTATAGCAGCTTAGAAAATGGTAACATATCCAAACACCTTATGCTTGCAACAGGGAAAAGGTAATATATTAATGTCTTTGTATTTAATACCTTGCTTTACACCTATTTAATAATAGCATTTTAAAATTACTGTATTAATACTGTATGTGGTGTCATGAGTATTTTTTTTGTAACTGAACTGTTTTTCATTTAAGATTTTTATCAGTATTTTTCATGGTAATGACTGAAAATGATTTTTTTTATATATATACATCTTAAAGAATGTAATTGTACACTTAGTTCTGCTTCTAAATTTTATTATGATAAATATCAACTGTATCTGAACAGGTTACTGTCAAGCAAGTAGTATCTTACACTACGCTCATGGAGACAATCAACAATCACATTTATTGCAAACAGGTAATTAAAGAAAAAAGGGTTCCTGTGTACATATAAAGGCACAATAGAGTCTTAAGTATTGGTTTTAAATTATCAGGAAGAACATCCCTTGGTACTGGCATTAGTGCAGGCAAACGCCCAAATCCAGAAGAAGAAACTCAGAGCATTGGGCCAAAAGTCCAGCGACAGAGCACAAATTAAACTGGTAAGAACTGAGAAACTTCAAAGTTGTCCTGTTAGTTGTCAGTAAGTGATTGTACAGATTTTTGCATCTGTTAATACCATTTGTATTGCTGCAATGCTAAGTACTTTAAATAATTGTTGCAGATTCTTCAGTTTCCAGTGCTGTGCAAACGTTTAGCCTGAATTCTGGCCCTAGAAAACCTGTGAATTTGGAGACAGGAACTAGAAGATAGAAAAATAGCAGATACCTTATTTGAGGTGACAGAGAAACAGAGATACATGAACTATGTATGGTTCGGTTTACATTGGCAGAGATGCTTTATGTAGCCTCATGTATTATCTGGTCCTTCATCTTTCCTTAGACTATGTCAGCAGCACTGCTTGTGAGAAGTCAGCTACATCAGAAAACTGACAGAGTTTGAAGGAAAGTCTCAGAACCTGGAGAAAAGCTTTAGGTGTGCAAATTGGGAAGGCCATATTTTAAGAGGTTATGTTTAAACCAAAAGAGAGAAACAAACAAACAAAAAAAAAACCAACAGCACTGATGTGGTTTTTGGATTCTTGTCCTGGAGACTTTTTGTCGCTGGTCCATAATCCCAGCAGGATGCTTAGGTTGCCAAAGTTTGTCAATAAAAGTAGAAAATTCTGTAAATTTTGATTTGTGTGAAGTGATGAACATAAAGAAGTTTGCATTTTGGATACGATTGCTTGGAAGGGGGAAAAGGGAAGAGGACCTAAGACATTATGCCCTTCCCTGTGAGCCTGAGTTAGAGTAATTATAAAAATCTCTTAATTAGTCTTTAACGTGCAACTTGCTCGGAAGGGAAGCCAGGAAAGGATGTCAGTCTGAAACACGAAGGGGCAAGATTTAAGGGTGAGGAGCTATATAGAATAAGGCAGCTGACATGTCATTCCATCCTTATCTTCCATAGATAAGAATTGGTCATTATGGAGTTTGGAGAAAGTATCAAAAATAACGGGTGTCGAGACTTTGGTGGAACTGGGGGATAGGAATGCCATACAGCACTTGCAGAAAGCACCTTCAGCATCTCTAGAGATAAAATAACAAATTTAATCCTTTTTATTTGATTTTGACAGCAAGATCTAGTTTTGCTTGTGATGCAGCATCAGCATTTTGACAAAGTTATTGCAGTGCATTATGAATAGTTGTGTTGTACAGACTTGATTTAGTAAAGAGCTACAGCATTGCTCCCTGGGTGCCTCTTGTTCTCCATTTCTTAAAGAAGTGAGCCGAGACACTGCTGCTCGGGCCAGCTCCTGTTCATCTCGTAGACATGAGGCGGTGTGAAGTGGCTTTTATGTTCTCAGCACAGCTTGTAGCACTCAGATGGGCTGAAGCCGAGCATGAGTCCAAGAGAATACTTATTTTGATAGCTGTCTACTTCTTAGTATGTGTAGATTTCATTCAGCATCCATGTTTTGTATCGCAGAGTTCCTTAAGTGTAAGAATTCCTTTGCCTTTGTAAAAGTGATGCCTGTAAACGGCTGGCTCCTTTATAAGCTCCTATTCAATGGAGAGATGAGTTGGAGAGATGTCTAGTTCTGCGGAGAAGACTGATGTTCCCTTAGGGGCATCAAGAGCATTGGGATTTAAAGAAGAATGGGATTTAAAGTCAGCCAAGATTCAAAAGCACTGCTGGCAAACAGGTGCACACTTTGTGACTAGTAATAAAGCACAAAGGTAGTTCTTCAGTTGGATTTTTTTTTTTCCCCATTGGCATCAAAGGAGTAAGAATAAGAGTTAGGAGTCATTTGGACCTGCAAAACTACACTGAGAAGAGGGGAAAATCAAGGGACACAGTTCCTTAAATTATTTCTGCATTCCTCAAAGAATATGTTACAAACTGCTTAAACAGAATTTTTTTTTTTTTTTTTTTTTTTTTTTTTTTAATTGCAGCATTATTGGAAGAGGACGTACCACACAAAGAACTCGCAGGACAAAATTCTGCTGCTCTGCATTGGAACTGAAGTGTTGTGAGAGTACTTGTACTAAAACAACATGCTTTTCATAAATTATTTTCAATTGTTCTCAGTTGTTGTAGACAAGTCCAATTTTTGGAATGTGTTATTTCTAACTGGCATTTCTATGGTTTTTAACTTTTTAATGACTCTTTCACAAAGGGGAAATTGAGTTTTGTATATAAAGTATTTGGTGAGGAATTTGTTAACTTAATGTAAATATAAGCATTCATGATTAGTGATAGACCCATCAATATATTTTTGATAATCTTTCATGTATATGGTAGTAGGAAAAGCTGTAGTGATGTTCTGTAAAACAGATGGACATAGAAGGTTTTAAGGTTTTTAAACTATTACTATTTTTAGATTTCAGAATTTGACCTCTGTACTATCAACTTCTTCATACTTACATAAAACTTACATAAAAGTGCTTAGGACTGTGTTTAATCAAAATACAATAGAGTTGCAGCCTTTAATAAACACATTTGTATATAAGTCATATGCCAATTTTTTGTCAGGTTGTAAAATTATCATGTATATGTCCAGTCCTTGTATTTCGCAGTTGCCTTGTTCAGTAATGATATGACCCTACTAATAAAATTGTATATACAGATACCTGGGTCTTTCTGTGTATGCTGTTGCTCTGGTATGTATTTCCTAACAAAATTATTTGGAAAAAAAAAAGGGAGACATAATGTTCCAGCTTAATATAATTGTACATGCTTCCAGTTTGTTTCAGTCCAGTTTCATGATACTGAAACAAGAAACTGTCCAAATTATTTGGCCATTTTTCTTGAAATTGTATGTACATATTCTTGCATTATTTTCCCCAGTCAGATTCGTTATGTATTTCTGCAGAATTTAAATTGCATGCATTTTTTTCTATACTTACAGTTTACTTGATAGCCTTGCAGCCTTTCTTGTATGTGGCTTGCTGTCCTTCAAGGATATTGTAACTGATGTAGTCTCAGAACGTTCGGATCTCTGAAGAAACAGTCTGAATTATTACATCTACATAAAACTAGGTCAGTTGTCTACTTTAGTGGGTGTACAAATTATTCTCAGGTGTGAGGAGTTAATTATCTCTTATCTGGTTTTAGTATCATGGGACTGACATGGGGCACTTGGAGATAAAATTCAGGCCAGATTCATGGGTTGACAATATGTGCAGCAGGGCAGGCTGCCATGATTCTGTCTATTCATAGATTTTTAGATAATAGTTAATCTAAGTGTCTTCATGTTGACTTGGACTTGTTGTAGCAAAAATAAGTGCTACTAAAAAGTATTGGTATATGCATTAAGGCAGAGACCTTTAGTCTTCAGGAAAAAAAACTCTGCACTGCAAATGGAGAAACAGATGTGAAGTAATTTCCACAGGTCAATCCAAGCAGAAGGGAGAGGTTTCCTGGTAACATACATAAACCAACAGACGACACCATTCTCTTGCTCATTTAAGTAATCTAAAAAAGGAGAAGTTAGACCAGAGGCATGTAATGTGGTAGGAAATGCTTTATCCTGTCAAGATAAGCTCCTATGGGGTGTTCTGAAATCATACCATCGAAACAAAATGTTCCAGCAGCCTTTCGAAATGAAAGGACTGTGGAACTCCCACAGAGAAACTTAATCAAGATAAGAAAATACAGTTATTAAATATCACCAGTCTGGAAGAAAATTTCCGAGGAGTGAGATTCTAAGGTAAGTTAATGTTGCCCCTCCTTAAATCTGGAAAGGAGGATTTCTCTTCTGGCTGCAATTAAATCTTGGACTTGCGGAGGAGAACTAGGAGTGCAGTGGAAGAAATGATGTCAGGGGTGTGAGAGAGAAGCTGAGTTAGCTTCTGACTAATGCTAAATTTGTAAGAGTGCTTCGCTTCATATGCTCCTCCTTTCCCTTCCCACTTTTCCTTGGACTATTGTCATCACAAAAAAAAGCTGAAACTTTGTGCCTTCTAGCACAGTAAAATTGGCTAAAGTCATTGAGGAGTCTTCACACGCATACCCACGCTCCCTGGCAGTACTTATGGAAGAGTTAAACACTCCTTATAAAGCTAGCATGGATAAGGGCCAGGAAACTGATGGCTCCTTATTGGACATCTTATACAGTAACTGAGCTTGATGTGCTCCTCAAAGCTCAGTTTTGAGAAACTTGGTGTTTCCATGAGCTGAGGGTGGAGAAGTGTTAAAGACTGAGGTTTCTTGGAAACCACCCTCTACCCCCAATGCTTTTAAGTGGGTAAGAACAACTGTAGCAAACCCTTCTGTGCCTTGAAGTCTTCAGGAACTGAGTGCTTCCAAAGGAGCTCTGTCAAGGTTCCTCAGACCACCACTGCTATCTGCTTACCCACTACTGTTATTACTGGTTTATTTTGAGGAGGGGGATGAAAGCAATTCAAGTCCAACACAACTCTGAGTGCCCGACTGGACGTGTTATGATGGACATGTGTGATGTTAGGTGCCCCCCTGCTTCTCCCTCAGGTTGCAGGCAGGCTGGCTGGTTTGCAAGCCGTTTGCAAATGCAGCCAGAGCTGCAGCTGTATGCCTGGGTGTATAAGGGGTACCCGGAAGTAAATAGTAGAAGTCAAAGAATTTTGGCCATTTCCCCTTTCACAGGTTCTTTGAGCTTTTACTGTTTTTAACTGCTGTTTATATATATATATATATATATATATCAAGTTAGACTAAAATATTCTAAATAGCTTGAAGCAGAGGATATCCTACTTCTTAAAATTTTCAGCTTAAAACAACCTGGTACTTCTCTGAATATAAGACAAGGGCAAAAAATGGCTTACCATGTTACAAGCCATAAAAATACAAATTTCTGGAGACAGATTTTTCTCTCTGTGTAGTAGTCTGTACAAGGCAACGAGTTGCACACTGGCTTGGCTGTTCTATATCACACTTCTGGCCTCATAGTAACATGAGCAAGTGGTCCTGTTTCACATGAGTTTGAGAAAAGTCTTGGAGAAGGTGTCTTATGATTTTTAACTTCATTTTTACTTAGAAGCAAATTACTGTTGAAGGACAAATGCCAAGCTGTTTCCTTGCTTAAAAGTTTCCTGCTTTTTTTCCCCCTGCTTTTGCACATTTGATCTCTAGATGGTGCTCTCAGAGCTGGATTGTTCCATATTGGCACTAAGGCTTTTGCAAGCAAAGGATGGCAAGAAGGTTTGCTGAAATGCATTACCTCAGTGTAGCCCACCTCTAGTACAGAATTCCTAGTTCTTTTCTGCGAAGGAGAATATCTGTCTTGGTAAATAGCCTGCAGAGAAGGAACACTGTCTTTGAGTGAAAGCTTCAGTTCTGAGAAGAAGAAACAGTTCTCGAGTCATCTAATATATTCTGCTAGTGGCTAAGGAAGGTAAAGCGTGTTTAAAAAATAAATGAATAAAATGAAAAGTTGCAAATCTTGGCCTTCTGCATTCAGAAATCAGAAACTGCATCTCTTCTGCTCTTAAACTTGTCTTCCAGGAGAGCTGTGCTCCTTGCTTGGCTGCATGAAGACATTTTACATAGTAATTGCTTAAAGCCTGGTTTTGAAAACGTGCTCAAGCTTTTAACTGCCTTCAAGACTGTCTTGCCTGTGTCTGTTCCTTGGGATCCTCATGGCTGAAGTGGGGCCCGGGAGCTCTGGGGTTTCCTCTCAGCTCTGCTGCCCTCAGGTGAGCCCCAGCACATTCCTGGGGCTTTTGCCCACAAACTTTTGGTCACTTAGCCCCACTGCTGTGTTTTGCTATGTAAGAGATTAGTTCAAAGGGAGCAGGAGAGAAGGAGAAGCTCCTTCGTCTTACTTGTGCCCCTTATCTCCCGCAGAAAAGTTTGTTTTGGCAAGAATTCCCTCCCTTAAGAGACTAAGCAAACAAAATTCTCACACTTTGTCCAGTAACTCAGCTTTCAAGTTACAAGTTTATTGCTATTTTTTTCCCAGAGAAATTAGAACTTACGAGTATGTTGAAAAATTTATAGGGAGAGGGGAAGCCTCCACAGATCCAGAAAGCACAGAGAAATTTTTAGCAGGCACAAAGACTTTTAATGTTGAAGTGATTTGAGCTTCTGAAGTGCAGTTGCATGCATTTAAAATGCAATATTTATCCAATATTAACTTAAAAGTGCAAATGCAGTTGCTTCCATTAATTTTTATAGACCCTTCTGCAGAAAAGGGCAAGGGAAGATGCAGAAGAGATGGGGAGAAAAAAAAAAAAAAGAAAAAGAAAAAGGAGCATCTCTCTTCAGAATGGTGTTGCTTTACTTCCTTGCAACAGGTCTTGCAGCTAGGTATAAATTTCATAATCAGGAACTGTTGCCAAAGAGCTGTGAAATGCCTGAGTGAGTGCAGCCGATGTGCAGAACGATGCCCCAGAGGAGCTCAGGTTAGTGGGAGCTTGCACACCCAGTGCCAGGGAGCTTGTGCTTCTCTCCGATGATCCTATCTCTGCTAATTACATCTAGGACAAAAAAGATAATCCTATTAACTGATTGTTTTGACAGAGAGCACCCAGTACGCACATACATAAGTAGCAAAAGAGGAATTTCCAGTCAGCAATTGGAGAGGGAGGATTTTCTTGAGGCCGGCTTTGCCCAGGCTTTCATTTTTCAGAGCTTCAGAGTACGTGGCCATAACAAGCACTTCAGTTCCCTGTGTCGTATGTGTTTCTCAGGTGCCTTTCACCCTACCAGACTCCAGATATTTCTACCTAAGCAGTCATCTTGACCTGCTGGTACATACAAACATAGTACTGCTTTGAGGAAAGGGCTTGAGCTGTCCAACATCGTCACTGCTGCACTGAGACCTCAGCGTGGCTGCGCGCTGCACAAGGGTAGGGGATGTCAAGGATGCTTGGTGAACAGATAGAAGAAAGATGATGAAAATAAGTAAAGATTTTACAGATATCTTAAAGAGGGAAGAAGGAAGACCGAAGGGGTGGAAATGGAAGTCGATTGACAGACAAGGGTGAACCTCACCAAGCTTCCATAAACCTGACGTCTCTTCCTTCTGTGGTGCTATGGAGTCACTTCCAAATTACATTAGGGAGAACTCTGGCCCATTATTTAATTTTTGGAGCTCCTAGGGCTTTAGCCAACAGCTGGATCTCTGGGGCACAGCTGCCGCCAACAGTCTCCTTGCAGGCTGCTAACCAGCCTGGCGGCCTGCAGGTGGTCACACTTTGGAAAGCCCTGGTTTAATCCCCTTTTATAAGGACTAAACTATTGATTAACATTTAAAAAATCAGCTCTCTAGTGGTAAAGAAAAGTGAGTGTTTGAAAGTAGTATCTGAAAGGTTTATTACAGTTTTATAGTCCCTACCATAAAACACTATCTGAAGTAATTAAGTCTGCAGAGAGAATAAAAATATATTGAAACGCTCTGTTTGTGACTGTAGCATTTGTACTGCAAGGCATTTTGTCACGTGCTTACCATCCCAATGAAATAACGCGTAGCCTGAGGGCACTCCAAAGGGACTTTAGGGCATTGGGGCAGACAATCAGGAACTCAGGCGTGCAGGTCATGCTCTCTTCCATTCTTCCAGTGCTGGCAGCAATATAGAAAGAAAGAGGAGGATATGGTCCATCAACACGTGGCTCCGTGGCTGGTGTCATCCCCACAACTTTGTTGTCTTCGGCAACAGGAAGCCTTACATGGCAGCAGGCATGATGGCATCTGATGGGATCCATCTTTCTCAAAGGGGGAAGAGAGCCCTGGGGCATGAGCTAGCAGGGCTCATCGAGAGGGCTTTAAACTAGACTCGAGGGGGTGGGGGTATCATCGGGCAAGCAGGTTATGGGGTAGGCGATGGTCTGTCATGCCACCCACAGCAGCCCTAACTCCGCTGTCTGTGAAGGGCGCCCTAAGCCTGAAGGGCTAAATGGGAAAATAAGAGACCTTCTGAAGGCCACGTAGTCAAGCTGCAGCTGCCCCAGCTGGAATGAGAGGCACGTTGGGAGCCCAACTCAAATGCCTCTGTGTAAACGCACACAGCATGGGGAACAAATAAGGGGAACTGGAGATGCATGAGCAGTTGCAGGGCCACTCTCACAGCAGTGACTGAGACATGGTGGGACAGCTTTCATGACTGGAACGTGGCCATGGATGGCTTTAGGTTTTTCAGGAAGGACAGGCCAGGAACATGAGGTGGCCGAGTTGCTCCTTACGTGACAGAGCAACTGGACTGTATGAAGCTCAGCGTAGGGGAGGACGAAGCGCGGGTTGAGAGCCTGGGGGTGAGGATTAAGGGGCAGGCAACAGGGGAGACACCATGGTGAGTGTTTACTACAGGCCTCCCGACCAGGGAGAGGGAGGGGATGAGGCCTTCTACAGACAGCTGCAGGAAGCCTCATGATCCCAGGCTTTGGTCCTTATGGGGGACTTCAACCACACTGATGTCTGCTGGGATAATCACACAGCTAGGAACAGGCAGCCCAGGAGGTTCCTGCAGAACATTGCAGGTAACTTCTTGAGGCAGGTGGTTGATGAACCAACAAGAGGAGGGGCACTGCTAGACCTGATACTAACAAACAGAGATGGTCTAGTGGGAAATGTGATGGTTGGGGGCAGTCTTGGGTGCAGTGACCACGAGATGTTGGAATTCATGATCCGTCGAGGAGGAAGCTGGGCAAGAAGTAGGATTGCAACCCTGGACTTTAATAGCTAACTTTGGCCTCTTCAGGGAGCTCCTTGGGGGAATCTCCCGGGCCAGGATCCTAGAAGGAAAGCGGGTCCAGGAGAGTTGACTAATATTCAAACACCACTTTCTCCAAACTCAAGATCGGTGCATTCCTATAAGAAAGAAGTCGAGCAAGGGGGGCAGGAGACCTGCATGGATGGGCAAGGAGCTGTTGGGTAAACTTAATGAGAAAAAGAGCATATACATAATGTGGAAGAAGGGCCAGGACACATGGGAAGAATATATGAATATTGTCAGAGAAAGCAGGGGTGCAAGGAGGAAGGCTAAGGCCTGTTTGGAATTAGAGTTGGCGAGAGATGTCAGGGAAACAGGAAGGGCTTCTGTAAATACATCGGCAGCAAGAGGAAGGCTAGGGAAAATGTTGGTCGGCTGCTGAATGGGGAGGGTGCCTTGGTGGCAGAGGATGCAGAGAAGGCAGAGTTACTAGATGCCTTCTCTGCTTCTGTCTTTACTGCTAAGGCCAGTCCCCATGAACTACAGAGTCCGGAGACAAGGGAGCTAACCAGGAGAGAGCAGGACTTTCTGGACTTTCTGCTGCTCGAGGAGGATTGGGTTAGGGATCACTTAGGCAAACTGGACACCCCGAAGTCTATGGGCCCAGATGGGATGCACCAAGAGTGCTGAGGGAACTGGCGGGGGTTCTTGCTCAGCTGCTCTCCATCATCTTCCAGAGGTCATGGAAGGTGGGGGAGGTGTCTGAGAACTGGAAGAAACCAGCGTCACTCCAGTCTTCAAAAAGGGCAAGAGGGAGGACCCAGGAAACTACAGGCTGGTCAGCCTCACCTCCGTCTCCAGAAAGGTGACGGAGCAGCAGCTCATCCTAGAGACCATCTCTAGGTACGTCAAGCGAAAGAAGGTGATCAGGAGTAGTCAGCATGGATGCACCAAGGGAAAGTCGTATTTGATGAACCTGATAGCCTTCTACGATGGGGTGACTGGCTGGGTGGACGATGGGAGAGCAGTGCATGTTGTCTACCTTGACTTCAACAAGGCTTTCAACACCATCTCCTATAACAACATCTTCATAGGAAAGCTCTGAAAGTGTGGGCTGGACGAGTGGACAGTGAAGTGGGTTGAGGACTGGCTGGATGCCAGAGCCCAGAGGGTGATCATAAATGAGGTCAAGTGTAGTTGGAGGCCTGTGGCCAGTGGTGCCCCACAAGGGTCAGTACTGGGCCTGGTGCTGTTCAACTCGTTCATCAGTGACTTAGACGAGGGCACAGAGGGCACCCTCAGCAAGTTGGCAGATGATACAGAAGTGGGTGGAGTGGCCGACACTCCAGAGGGCTGTGCTGCCATCCAGAGAGACCTAGACAGGACAGAGAGTTGGGCAGAGAGGAACCTCCTGGGGTTCAACAAGGACAAGTGCAGGGTCCTTCACCTGGGGAGGAATAACCGCAGATACCAGTACAGATGAGGGGTTGACCTGCTGGAAAGCAGCTCTGTCTGCGGAGAGGGATTTGGGAGTCCTGGTTGACAACAAGTTACCCACGAGGCAGCAGTGTGCCCTCATGGCCAAGAAGGCCAATGGGCTCCTGGCTTCCTCAGGAGGAGCGTTGCCGGCAGGGCGAGGGAGGGGATCCTGCCCCTCTGCTCAGCTCTGGGGAGGCCACACCTGGGGTATTGGATGCAGTTCTGGGCTCCCCAGGACAAGAGGGACGGGGAGCTTCTAGACAGGGTCCAGCGTAGGGCCACAAAGATGATTGAGGGACTGGAACATCTGTCGTATGAGGAAAAACTAAGCGAGCTGGGCCTGTTTAGCCTGGAGAAGAGAAGGCTGAGAGGAGATTTGATCAACATATTCAAGTACCTGAGGGGTGAGCGTAGGGAGGATGGGGCCAAACTCTTCTTCGTGGTGGCCGGTGACAGGACAAGGGGTAATGGGTACAAATTAAAACTCAGGCAGTTCCAGCTCCATATGAAGAAAAATTTCTTTCCTGTGAGGGTGACAGAGCCCTGGCACAGGCTGCCCAGAGAGGCTGTGCAGTCTCTTTCTCTGGAGATCTTCAAAATCTGCCTGGATGTCACCCTGTGCCCCGTGCTCTGGGTGTCCCTACTTGAGCAAGGGGGTTGGACTAGATGATCTCTAGAGGTCCCTTCCAACCTCAACCATTCTATGAGTCTGTGATTCTGCAAAATGTGTGTTTGAGTATCCAGATAAGCAGAATGCAGTTTTGAAACCACAGCAGTGCTTCCCAATGAGCCTTGTTTTCAAAAGGCACATGCGAGTCCTTTTCAATCAGTGGGCCTTTAGAGGATGCCCCTGTGAGAGACATCAATCTCCTCTTTCTCCCCTCATTAACAGATGTGGAAAATCATGACCAAAATGAATCCATGGAAATTTTTTTATATGCCAAAATTTTCAAAGTTGTGTAGCAAAACTCAGAATCTAAATCCAGATTGAGAGTGTCTCTAAATTAGGAAAAGGCTCAGATTTGGATGAATTATTTCTTGGATAAAATCGATTTCAATGAGAATTTTGTCATTGGTACATGTACTTTGATTGGGTTTCCATGAAATTCAAACCCTGATTATGAATTTGAGGTTTTCTTCCCTTGGGCTCAAGTCTACTATCCTCATGCACCTTATTTTTATGCTGCCTGTAGAACATGAGCATTTAGTGTCCTATCCACAAAAAGCTTAGGTATCTGTAGTGAACGCTTGGGTACTTGAGATCTTCGTAAAGGCCCAGTTTTGCCCCAAGTACACAACTGCCTTTGGAAGATGCGTGAATAACCTCTTCTAAATAGTTACCCTGGCTCTTTAGCTGATCTCCTGCCTAAATTCAAGACATTACTCCGCTTACCTGGGCCTCAACTGTTAGACACACTGAGCTTGTCTCCATTAAATAGCTGGCAATTAAACATATAGATAGGTGAGTATACCTATATCATTGGTTAAAGAAGTCACTTCTTACACAGTGTCCCAAGTTTAAGTTCTCCTCTTTGTGATCTTGAGCAGAGTCTTGACTCTAGTCTCCTGCTGCCCCAGCAGATGCTCTAAGTTTAGACACAGCTCTCTGAACACTGAACCAAGCCTCAATTTACAGGCATTTTGCATTGTTTGGAGGGCCCTGTTACTAGTTAGCGTGATTTATGTTTTGCTATCACTCCTGCAAAAACTGGCATTGTCATATGGAGTATATTTACAATGGAGAGAGATTCCTGTGGCTTCACGGAGGTGGTGAATGGGTTCCATTCCCAATGCATCTTAGCTATTTTTATCAGATGATCTGCGGTGGGTTTATGTCTCTACAACTATCATGACATGGTGAGTTTTAACTTGGCAGCTGTTATGATCCATAAATTTCTTTCAGCCTCCCGTGCCCCAATAATGAAGCTAAGATTCCTACCTCTGCCAAAGAAATTTTCTTGTATGCAAGGGCACTAATTTCCAAAACAGTCTCTTCTTACATGGTGAGTATATACGAATGGGTCCTTTTTTCCTCTCTGACTATTTTGGCATCTTTCCTGGATATTAAGTCTTGGGCAGAGGTGGAGATTTATTTTCCATTGAAATTTCTTCCATGTTGTGTGTTGTGAGAATATTCTGGCAAATTTCCTCTCCAATCATTCTCTTTAATTTCTGTCTGTAGTTCTTGTACCCATCTATGCATAGCAGAGTATGTTTTTCTTCTAATTAAGAAGATAGCTTCGAAATAACTCTTGAATTCTTGACCTTTAGAATTCCCTCAGACGTTGTCCCTGTGATCTACAGAGCTCTCTCAAGAGTTGCCACTGTCCATGTGAAAAGAGGTAGGGCGTAATTTGCTAATATTTATAAAGTTCTTCTCTGGGTAATTGAAACTGCTCTTAGTTGCTCATGTTTTCAGACAGCTGGTTTGCTTTTCTGCGCTGCTCCCACAGGAGAAGTTGCATTACTCAATGCCTCAAACCCCGCTAGGCTTGATGTTTCGCATAGCATAGTATATTGTCTGTCATCTACCAGGTCTTCAGTAATACTTGCCTGAGTAGTAAAGGCAACTGTGGCATCTTCCAGACATTGAGAAGAACAGATAGTGTGAAAAGCTTTTGCCTTGAAAATGATGGCATATGGAGCTGAATGGGCATGAAGAACAGAAAGCAGAACTGTCTACTGAGGCTGTAAGGAACCAGCCTGGTTAGGAGGGTGGATGCTAGGAAATCTCCTGAATAGTAATCTGAGATCATATTTCAATTGTGATTCCTATTAACTGTCCGAAGGTCAAGATAAACATACTTCATTGCTGTGGAATGCATTTCACCAGAAAACTGGTGCGTAAGGGTGAGTAGGTCACGTTGGGCAACAGCTAACAAGGACCCAGAAAATGAAATGACAGGAAAGCTGTTGAATATTCTTCCTGAGATAGATCTATTATAAGGAGGAACTAGTGTTGAGAACAACCAAGAAAATTCAAGCAGCTGCAAAAGAAGAAGAGAGAACATTCAGGCCCCAATAAATCAATAAGGTAATCAAAAGCCATGTAGCTACAAGAATGTAAGAAGCTGAACATAAACATGGTGAAAAAACTCCAAAGGTAAGGAAAAGGAAAGAAATCTACTCTATACACACACAGAGTTATGTGCATGTGGGCATATATAGCCGCATATATAATAAAAAGTATATCCATAAAAGCACTACTGCTCTTGAAGGAAACAGATTGATGAGCTGGATATTGTTGCGGAACTAAATGGCCCATTAAAGGCAGTGAATGAAAAACAGTGTCTGAGTATTGGAAGAGTACCAAAGGAAGTGAAATGCAGTTTTTGCAGAGGATAAACATGCCTAGCTGACCTGGTGGAACCTTGCAACGGAATCGTTATGCTCATGATTTTAGTTACAGTGCTTCATTTCCCAGTTAGGGGGGGCTAGGAGCAATCCTATTGATAGTTACTGCAGGATGGGAAGGAGAGGATTTGGTTCCCCCGTTCATCCCCCATCTGTCCCTACTAATAGACCAGCCCAGCAACTACCAGGGCTCAGCAAGAGGAGGATGCTGAGCTTTCTTGGGGAACTTCATTGTGAGAACTAGTTAGTTCAGACCAAACAAAATCTAAAAGTGGGCCATGGCAGGAGATAGGAGTATGGGAACTCTTAATTGCTTTGTGACCAAAGAAAATAGCATAGCTCAGATACAAAGCCCACTGAAGACAAGAAAACATGCCTAGTGATTTAGGCTTGGGCTATGCTATGCAATCTTCATGGTTGCAGCAAAACTTTAGTGTGTCAGGGCGCCTTAGGCACGTATCACATGTGATGTATGTACTTCAGGCTACTTTTCTTCCTACTGGAACTGGTAGCTTTAGTAGAGTAGAAACTCAGGTTAAACAGAGTGAAAAGTCTATATCAGAAGAGAGACTATATCGAAACGAGGAAGGGGAAAACAGGGATCAACAGAGATGTGGGTAAGTTTCAATTATAACACATAGAAAAACAGTAGATTGAAAATGTTTTAGACACAAAAGAATAAAAGGATTTACTTAGATCTTTCTTATTAATATTCACCCCAGGCTTAGTTATACTTAATATATTACATAGGGTGAATTATCTTTTCTTTTTTTAATCTTTGTGCACATGAATTATACCATTCATCCTTTTTATAAAAATGATTTTTGTAGCTAGCAGTTGTATTAATTTGGGAAGACAGTGGATGTGAGGGGAAGAGGCAATATATACCATCTATTATGTATAAAAATCACTCTGTCCACTTGTCATTTATTGCCACCTCTGATTCTAACTCTGTCTTTAATAGCAATTGCTAATGACTGCACAGCTAGAGACAATACCAGAGGAAACAAGAATATATCCAATAAGACCCTCCAGTCAAACTGAAACTCCCCTTAAGTTCTCCCTTAATTAAAATCTCTACAGATGGGTTCCCTTAATTGGAGGAAATGGGACACAATCCCTATAATTAACTCTTCACTCAAAGGCTCCTTTTTCCTCCCCAGCCTCTAGGAAGAGCAGCAGTGAGTATTTGGCACCTCATTGCTGGAGGCAGCTGCTGACTCTCTGCAGTGATTTGCCGCCTGTGACCCCACAATAAAGCCAGTTTGATCCCTTAATGCAGGCTCGTTCAGCAACTTCACTGCACTGAGGGGTTACTGTTTCAGGGTGGAACACACCACCAGGACCCACTAGCACAATCCCTATTTCTCTTCACCATGGACAGGAAAAAAGTTCCTTCTGTAAATTCTTCCCTGCCTTGCCTGGTAGGTAGGTCTTGGGGGAGGCTTTGCCTTGTGAAGGGTTTGTAAAGCCTCTAGCAATGAGGGATCATCTGTCTTGTTGGATTTCCATTCATCTCTGGGGATATTTCACAGAGATATTTCACTTTCTTCCAACTCAGCTCTGAAGGGTAGTCTTTTCTTTGTTCCTGTAACTAAAGCCTTGTCTGATCCCTCACCATTTCATATCCTGGTTACTGTATCTTTCTCCCTTATCTTCCCACTATCACGTCTTCTCTTGCATTTTCCTTTGCACTGTCCATCTTCTCATCCTTTCCCTCTCACCTTCCCTCTGCCAGCTTTATCCCATACATAACATTGAATCCAAGCTATTGTGTTGTCTAATTTTTTTTTTTCCCCCTCCTCCCTCACCCATCTTTTTCACTCAGACCCGTTCTGAGCCTTTCTAAGTAGCAGGCTGAGAGATGTGAAACCAGAGGATGGCAGTTTTCTTGTAGAGAAAATCCATGCTCCTTCAGTATATGCTGCTGTACAGGGATCATTATTGGGGTGCTGCCAGAGGTTCCTAAGTGAATATTTTAAGTACCCATGGATAGGCACTTCAATGCCAGCACGTACAGCCTGGCTGGGAAAGCAGAGGGAGCTAGGAGACCCTGTCTGCCCGGAGTGCCCTGCTGCATCCTCCTGCAGCAGGCGGAGGAAGAGTTGGCAGGGCGGCTGGGTGCTGGACTCCTGCAGACTTGTGTGCCCAGCAAGGGGCAGGAGAGCAAAGCACATCCATTCCTCCCTGCCTCGCTCCGCCCACAGGAACCCGCCACCAGACTTGGAGGAGGCAGAGGTGCAGCAAATGAGGCAACCTTAGATGTAGAAGAGAAAGTCTTCAAAGCCAAACTGAGCTCTTATTTTCAAATGGGAGCGCAGGGTCTCTGACTCAATGTGGGATGAGAAAGGGCAGGGGAACAAAACGGTTCCTTCCCCATGGCTGCTGTGAAGCTGCAGAGGCTGGGGCTCTGCTCTCCGAGTGCCCCACCACACAGCCAGAGCTTTCCCTTGATCTCCAAGCTGTTTCTAAACACCTGGATGTATTATTTTCCTCCATCTAAGAAAAGAGGAAGAAATAGTCTAACTCACCTGCTCATTTCTGTTCTTTGAAGGTCTTGCTCATCCCTCATATCTATGCTTTTCATTTTTCCTCGTTCTGCTGCCGGGAGGTCAGTAAAAAGCTTTTGTAGAAGAAACCTTCCAAAGAAATTGTAAGACAAGGCCAGGAAAACTGAAAATCAGGCCTCAGTCAGAATGGTGGAGAAGGGCATCTTGCTCCGGCTGCCTCTCAACTTGCATGCGCTGTGTCCAGCAATGCAAATGGCAAAGGCATGGTATGGATGGGCCTCCTAGCAGAGGATGCAGTTACTCTGTTACTGGGAGCAACTGCTGCTGAAGACAACTCGTACACTCTGTAGCTAACCGTCAAGCCTGTGCTACTCGTATTGACTGTTTCTGGGCTATTCCACAAATGGGCTACACGGATGGAAACAGTTAGAACGGTGATTCGCTCTGCATGAGATGGATTTCAGCACCGAGAGCTAGAAGCTGAGCATTTTTTGTTCCAGTACACAGGAGTGATGGCTGTGCCTGTTTTAGAAATTTATTTCAGTAAAGAGAGCTAACTGGAAGATTTCTTGAGGGCAAAATATTGGAAATAACTTAGTTATTTCTGTTCTCATAGTAACTTGCACAAGGAACCTTTCTAGTCTCTGAGAAAGCCAAGGGCTCTCTTTTGGAGGGTGAACACATAATGAGAGGGTTTCAGTGAGCCCATGGGCCTGGAGGTAAAACAGATCCTCAGGTCACTCCACAGATTGCAGCCCTACCTAAAATTGGTGTGGGCCTTGAAGGGATCCCAGCACCTCCTGTCTCCATGAACATGGACCAGCTCTTCCGAAGAGAGGTTTCCTGCTCCACGTTCTGCCTGCCTGCTGTGGTCAGCAAGGGTCCTCCTAGCTCAGGAGATCTGTAATCTCGGGTGCAGCCCAGCCTGCTGCCAGCACTCAAGGTTCCTTACGAGAGTCCTCATAGGAGCTGGGAGGGACAAGGAAGAAGCACAGAAGGACGACTTTCTCCTTGCACCCACACCTCCAAGCTACGAAGGTTTCTTTGCTAGTGGCTTAAATACAGGTAGCTCACAGCTGTAGGCAGGGCAGATACACCGAAGAGAAGATATGTTCATACATGAAGCTGAGGTAGGGGCTCTAAGTCCCATGTCACCTTGCCCATGTGTGTGCTTGACTAAGGAAGGGAATTTCATGGGCTCTCTGAGCTGGCCCTGTCCAAGAACACCATATTCAAAAGGAGAAAAATATGAGTAGGGGTAATATAGAAAAATTAATCAGCTTTTCCTTTCTGACACTCAGCATTCATTTTGCTGCAGTATGTGGTTACTCGCTCGATAGAAATTACAGTGTGTTTCTGCCGAAGACATTTTCATGTTGTGCAGCACAGCACAAGGCAGCTGTTTAACCATTGCTTCCCACGCTGATCAGGAAATAAAGCCAGTAACTGAAATAATGATCGTCTAATAGCTCAGAGTCTCTCTCTTTGTTCTGCAACAACAGTCAGAGTTTTCTATCTATGGCTTTTTTTTTTTTTTTTTTTTTTTTTTTTTTTTTGACTTCTAGGATGAGCTAATTTTAGGAATAAAAATCTGCTTTTAATCAGCATTTATTTATTTATTTATTTCCCTGGAAGTGACTCAAGCACTGGTACCACTGGCATCGCTAACTCCCTTAGAGGAGCTCCGAGCTGCTGTGAAACATTAGGGTCTGCTGGCTACTCTGCAGACAGTCTCAGGCATTGAAGAACTTCATGTTTGGTTATTGTGGCTTCAGAGTCCTGGGCTCCTCAGGAAAAGGAGTTTATTCACCTGGCAGAGGGTTTGCTTGAGAAACGTGAAACTCGGTGCAGAAAGCAGCAGCAAACTCAAGGATGTGCCTTGTGAGGGAGAAATTTAAGCCTGTGCTTAATTGTTCTGCAGGGTCGCTGCTGCAGCCACCAGCTTGGGTCAGTCTCCAGCGCCATGGAGGCCCCAGCTGTGCAGAGCGGGTGATAAACAAGCGTTATCCAGCTTGTTAGTGCCTGGAGAGCTCCTATTCCCACCGCTCCGCCAGCGCTCTGCGATGCTCCCTGCCTCCCACCCTCCTATTTTCCACATCAAGACAGAAATGATGGGGATACTTAGTTTAATTCCCTCCAGGTAATAAACCCTGGTGCCCTTGGATCCTTGTTCTAAGAAGGCCTTAATTGCTCAGAGGGCAGGACCCAGTCGCACCTCCACCTGGGTCCCCTAAGCAAAGCTGTGCACGTGCTGGGCACTTGTGCGTGTGGCTAGGGGGTAGTTTGTTTTTTGGTATTCAGTGCTTGCAAGAAGGCTGACTTTAATTTTGTAAATACTCCCCCTTCTATCAAGGCTATTTCATCCACAAGAAAACAACCAACAAGTGGTTTTTCTGGTTGGGTATTTCAAGAGGCTCCTTCATGCAAACTCTCACCTCAGTGAATGCTCCCTACAAACTTGTATGACAACCTATTTTACTCTGTTAAATGCCCTTTAGGAGAAGCATTTCCTATCTAAGGGCAGGTTACCTCCTGCCACTGTCACACAATGAGTTTATAAATGCCTCAATTCTTCCTTTATTTCAATGTCCTTTACTGTTGAGCCGTCAAACATTATGATCTTTCCAGCCCAGCCTGTTATATGTATAAGGGTATAAAACTGTGAGCGTTCATTCATTTGTATCCCCAGCTTGTAACAGTCGGTCTGCCAGCTATACTGAAGGCCTGCTTTTCTCCTGCTTACTGAGTAAATATCTTCCTACTGCTTACAGAGTGAGCAGTGTTGATTCTGTTTGCCTCTTCCTTCTTGCTTTTCACACCATTGTTTCTACTTCACCAGGATCAACTGCAGTGTTGTCACTGATTTTTTTTTTTTTTCTTTATCTGTTTATACTCTTTACCTTGCAGGGTAGATTATAGCCAATAAGATGATGTAGAGACTGATCCTGTTGGTATCAACGTGTGCATACAACACTAACGGATTTTGGTGGCAATGAACTCATTAGTTGTATCTCTGTTTGTAGGGATGAGTGTCCTGGGAAAAATCCAGATTATACCTGCTGTGGTACAGATATAGATGGAAAAGCCACTCCGACATCCCTAGCTGCAGTCACGTGGGATGCAGACTGGATTAACATGCATTACCAGGTGGGTGCAACCGGTGCACAGCCCAGAAGCTCCTGTGAGCCCTTTCTAGGAGTGGAGCGTATGTGCCCAAGTGGCTCTGCACAGAATAACTTCTTAGGTGTGAAACTGCAAGCTAAAAACATCCAAAATAAAGGAAAACTCTGTGTCAAGACACGACAAACTTTGGAAGTCTAACTCATACTTTGCTGATGTTTATATCTGCCCTTTCCAGTGATGTCCCACAGAAAAGAGACTCTTGCTTTTGATTTCCAGCTCTGACCCTGTGCAGTGCTGTAGTCAAGGCTAAATTTAAGTTAGCAGAATGTATTCACTTCTAACCTGAGCAAGACATGATTTTTCCTGCTTTTCATATTCTAAGTTCATTTAATGTATTTATACCTACTAAAACATACCAATGAGAGAAAGCAAGAAAAGGTTTAAGTTTGACGTAGTAATTTAAGAACCAAAGGCCTTGTGAGGCTGGTGGTTCTGGCCGCTTGGATTTGTTGTCTTGGCCCCTTTAGGAAATAACTTTTCCTTGCACTGGCAGTAGCAATGTCTGTCATGCGAGTTATGTTCCCTTTTGTGTTCCTGTTAGAGGGAACTGTGTACAATGGTGCTTTTTAGGAGGTTATACTTCTAAGTGTACGTATACACAAAATCATAATTTCTTAAACCTAGGACATTCAGCCCTGCATGGGTTCTTGGGCTCTGGATGCAGGGATAGGACTAGAAATATTAGGGAGCAGCAGTGTCAGCCGCTAGCTAAATGTAGCTAGGAGAAGAAAATGATCTCATGAAAACACTTATAGGTCTCATTTTATTGAAAAAAATCTGGGGCCAGATTTGACCCAATGATGCTTTTAATTTTACATACTCCCAATAGAAATATTGATGTATTGGGAAGGTATAGGCTGACAGTTAATGACTCATCAGTCTAATTTTATGGACTGCCTCGGTCTCTCAGCTCTTCTAATCAAATATTCATTGCTCAGAATTGCCCTCCCAGGGTGTCCCTGCTGTGTAATTATAATCTCCTCACCTTCACTGTGAACGATCCTGTGGATCAAATGCAGCAAAACGCTGCTGCTTACCCAGGCAAGGGTTCCCCCAAGTCCCCTGACTTGTGGAGGGTGAAACTGTGTCCCGAGTCTGCCCAGCACCAGATCCCGTCCAGATGAGCTGGGTTCACCGGTGGCCACAAGCAGGTCGCGGCAGCTTCTTCTGCTTGGAGAAGACCCTCTGTTTTCTTGTGGAGCTCAGATTCCCAGCCCACAAATTTAGTGAAAGGTGTTGAAAGAGGAAAAGGTGTGAACGGGAGCAAGGACAAAAAAAAAAAAAAAAAAAAGCACAGGACTTCTGAAGTTATCCTGATAACTTCCCATGCGAGTGTAGGTCAAATATTACCAAAGCCCAGGTAGATTAGATGATTAGATCTACGACTTTTCATTTATCAAGAGAAGCAGGTGCCTGAACAAGTTAAATCTGGCACGATCTTTTGTTTAAGGAAAAAAAAAAAAAGGCATTTTGTCCCATTTGCTTCTATGTCTTAACTTTAATTCCCTTCCGTTTTTCTTTTAAAATGTCACCTAGAGACATGTGGTAGAGATCAGACTAATGGTCTCTACTTTCTGAATGTTCTTCTTTGCCAGCTCAAGATCTACCCCTGTGTCTTTAAAACTCTCAATAATGTAAGGACCAGCACTATCTCTATTACTTCTATGTATTAACGGCCTCGCAGTGCTCAGGGAGTATTATGCATATCCTTGAATTGTCACTATATGCAGGTTCTCTGGCTGTTGATCACCAGATTAAGTTTTGGGAGAGACTCAACGCTATGCAGTTCAAGGCTTCTTCAATCTGCAGCCTTAAATTTGTACATATCATGCAGTAGCTGCTACTCAGTATTGCAGCCATAGCAATAGCTAACGGATGTAGGCAAAAATGTTCATCTGCTTCCTTTACTTGAGTCTCTCAGATCAATAGAAAAAACCTCTTGGTGTGTGTGTGTGTGTGACTTTCTTATGCAAAACTGTCATCAATTATTAATCAAAGCAGACTAGATTTCATTGAAGAGCTGACTTCCTGCAGCAAGATACAATATCCTAAACGTTAAAGGTGCATTCTTTCTTAAAATGCTGTAGAGTCAAATAGATTTTAACTGCAAAATGAACGCGATTTAACAGAGGAGCGTACCTGTGAAAAGCAGACTGCAGTTCTACACGTGGGGAGCTGGAGAGAGAGCACAGCAGGGATGCAGAGCAATATGCAGCAGGAATATCCCTCCAGGACCACGCAGAAAGCCACCTCTCCCGGACCACTACAAGGATTTCTCTGAACTTTTGCACAAAGACTCAATACTACCAAAATCCAGATCACATTTAGCACAGCCCCATCCTGCCCGTCATGAGCGTTTTGAAAGGAAAATGACTTAAGGACACGCTTAGAAGGGCTGTGAACTCTGTCAGAATTGATAAGTAAGGCTGTGCTTTCTTCATTATTTTCACACGCCCAACTTATTGGCAATGTGCAGGGAATGAATTCAAAATAAAGGGCTGTATTTGCGTGACATACTTAAATAGGGTATCAGCAGCCCGAGATGCTGTGGTTAGCCATTAAATAAATTGTAAACAGACCAATTCATAATAATCTATTTTTATATTTATGTTAGTGTGGCCAAAGAAAAGAAATGTAAGCTTTATACAGGGAAAAATAAATAAATAAATTTATAAATAACTAAATAAATAATACAATCCATGCAATCCATTCACTACAAGGTAATGAATGCTAGTAAAAATGGTAGTTTAGAATATAGCGTTAAATGGTTTTCCAGGTTCTCCCAGGAGTGGAAAGCTGTGCAAGTTTCTCTGCTTCACCTTTCTAATTTTCCTGTGATTTATGTGTTGGTTTTGAGAGAAATGGAACAACAGTTTAGTTGTTTTTAAAAAAAAAAAAATTGTTTTCCTTTAATGAAATTGAAAATCATCCTTTTGAAACTCACCTTCACAGAGCTCAGCAGGCATAAAAAGACAGTCCTACTGCCATAGGAAACAGTAGCAACATTTCAATTAATTTCAGTGGGAACAGAAAAAAAAAAGTTAGTTCTCACAAGGCCTCAGATTCAACATGTTTGTTCAACTTCTTGCACTCTTCCTTTTACAAAGGTAGCTCCTGCTGTCGTGATTTTTGTGGCATTTCAACCGTCCTTTCTGTCAAAAGAAGAGGAAAATAAAAATTCTGCCTGTAATTGTGAAGAGGAGGTTTGGAAGAGGAGCCTCCCAAGCCTCAGGAATGAGAGGGTAAGGAAAGATATGAGCCCCCCCATGCCATTTTATGAGAGCTTGTCTTGTGATTTTGGGAGGTCAGAGGCTGGTAGTGTTGGAGCAGCGTCAGGCCCTGTTGTTCAGCACTGTTAGGTCAGTTAGGCTGGTGACATAGGCAGCTGGTTGGAACTAAATGCCCACCAAGGAAGGAAGGGAGGAAGGAAGGGAGGGAGGGTTGTAGCCTAATGGTTTGCCTTAATTTTTACCCACTGACCTTATTGTGCTTTATTTACTTTAGCGCCTCATTTCAAGCAGTGAATCTCCTAGCTTTCAGGGGCTGTTCAGTCTCTTATGACGTCCCTGACAAACCCCTGGATGGCCATGGATGCTAAATGGAAAGTGAATATTCAGAGATGTTATCTTTCTATGAATGTGAGATTTTAACACAAGTACAGGAAAAAAAAAGAAACACAAACAAACCTACATTAGTATTTTGCTATCACAAGAAAAGCACAAAGGCACAAAAATCAACAACAAAAAAACCACCAAGGGCTTGTTTTTCCCTTTGTATAAACATGCTGACTCACATCAGCTGACATCTGAACCCATGTAGGAGGTAGGAGACTTGAGAGGCTGTATCCCACTGTCAGGAATAGCTTCTTCTATAGTAATACCTCATTAAAAAAAAAAAAAAAAAAAAGAACAAATTGTTCTGTTTTCTTCTTTTGAAAGAAGAATAAAATGGACATTCTTGTGTGAGAATGCTGTATCTGTTACCCTTGCACAATTTCGCTAGAGTAAAGCTTCTCTTGTCAGGAGGGAAGCGCTGGGAAAGTATCCTTTACAAGCCCAGCACTGCCAATAACACCAGCCATGCAAACAGCACCTCTGTGTGTGTCACCTTAAGTAAACTGCTTTAGCTAAATGTTTAACTAAATATTCCTGCTATTTCTCTCTCTGGCTCTGAGTGCTGTTTGCATTAGCAAGATGAGCCTAATGTTTATGTACACAGTCACCCACTCTGTCTCCCTCCGTCTTTTAGCTTTTATTCCAGGGAATTATTCTCTCCAGAGATGCAAGGCTGCTCTGCTACTATAATCACTCAACCAAAGACTCCTACCTCTCAAAAGAGCATTGTAGCAACGAGGCCAGAAGATAAAAGCTGAGTCTGTGCACTTTAATTGGCAACAAAAGTTCTTTTAATCAAAAGCAAACAGCACTACCATGGTATTGCTGCGACTGGAAAGGACATGGATGAGAATGGAAAGCAGCTGTCCGACTCTCGCTGAAAGTTATCCCAGGTAGCATGAAAATTATGTTCACAAAAAGAGAGAGAAAAAGAAACTTTAATTAAGAGCTTAGTACCCGCGCAGGGCTGGTGACCAATTAAGTTCACAGCAGTTCGCACAGCGGCGTAATTGTATTTATTCTTTTTCCCAAACGGGGCACCTGTGGCACAGAGACTTGTGAAAGGTCTGCTCCTGGTTGGAGAGATTCAGGAGTAGAAATGGAAACAGAAATTATATTTTCTGATTGCGCATTCATCGCTCTATCCCCTGGAGCCTGGTGCATAATACTGAGGAAGTTGTTAACATTGACGGAAGCTTTGACAATTTTCTTCTCTCTCTGGCTGTTAAGTAGCACTGTTGTTAAAATAGACTCTTTCCAAGCAACCTCATAATTGATCCCAGAAAGTGCAATAGTAAAACTAGCCAGAATCACCTTCTTCTGCCTTTGATTTACTAAGCAACTTTGTCCATTATGGTCCAGTCTTTTGCTCCCTCTGAATGGTTTCCCCCACTGGCAAAGGTTGAATCCTTCACCGTCTGGCAATGCACCGCGTGCCAAAGGACATGGGACGCCAGCCTTGGGCTTGGCCACGTGTCCTCGCACCCTGCCTCCCTCCCGGCTGGTTTTAGGGGGTCGAGCTGCACCGGCCTTTGAATCGTTGCTTTCAGCTAGGGGGTTCCTACCCCTCTTTGGAGCAGAATTTAGAGACTGGAGATAGCAGACAAAGCACAGAACTGTGATAAAATGGAGCTCTGTTCTTCCATTTTTACACCAACAAAAGTCCCATTGAAAGCACTAAGACATTGGGTCCTCTGATTGAAATACATATATATATAATATACACATGTATTAATTTGATGTATTACAGTTTCAGCTCTACACTTGCCCTTGATTCTAATGTTCTCTGTGGAGTTTAAACACAGACTGCTCCTTCACTGCTTTCTTTCAAAGCTTTTTTTCTAGCTTTCATAGTTAGTTAATCTTTAAGGGTTCCTATGCTGTAAAAGAATCTTTGACTTTCTTCTCTTGCTCTCTGTCTTTGCCTTCCACAGCTGACAGAAAAATCTAAGGGTCTTAAATGAGTTTAACTATGAAAGCTATGAAGTCTTTGAAATAAATAAATAAATACTCAACAGTTTATGATTTTTAAAGCAAGTTATCTTTCTGATTGAGGCCTTTTCCCATCTTGCAAGAATGAAATAACTAAATGATGGTCAGGCATAAATGTGCTCTGTCTCTGAACTTGCATTTTGAGATTGTTTTTTTTTCTCCCACTTTTGCTCCCATTTTATTTCCTTTACATTATCTATTGGATATCATTTTTAGAGCAGTAGCCTTGAAAAGGAGGAATTCCTGAGCTTATTCCAGAATAACTATCTTTGTTCCTTGGCAAAAGAAGTAGTTTTCCCACTGGTTTTCCAGCATGGGCCACGTGCAGCATATATAGCATATAGCGTATAGCATATATATATGAATCTATATATATATTCATAGGACTGTCTCTGGTCTTTTGCCTGGCAAGTGCAGGTGTTGCCCTCTGGGATTTTAGTTCCAGTTGTCTTTTTCTGAACCTGATGTGGCTGCTTATAATTTGTCTTTGCTTCTTATGGGGGAAAAAAAAAAAAACACGTGCATGCAAGTGCCTCTTGGACATCCTAATGTCCTATATCACCTGGGCGATTAAACTTTTGTTAATTTCTTTATTTTTCTCAGAAGTAAAATAAGTTAGAGGAAAAAAAGACCTTTTTCTTTTTTTATTTATTGTTAAATTTGATTTACTGAATCCTGTGTTTCCTTTTTGCTCCGCCTCCAAAAGTCTCCCTCTTTGCCCTTCAGAGCACTTGCTCTATTAATATCGCTGGCTGTGTTGGATTCCCAAGGGGAGCAGCGGGAGGAAGAGGCAGGGAGAGCAAGCGGGGCCTCCCCAGAGCAGGCACAGAAGAGGCTGCCGCTGCGGGCCCAGCAGCCATCCAGCCTTTGGGGGATCACAGTGCCCTGAAAGCCTTTTCAAAGCTCCTCAATTGCTGACAAGACCAGAGGCATCAGATGCGTGCCCTGGTATTCTGGGCCTGCCAGGCAGGCAGATACTTGAGGTGTCAGCGAGGAGTTGGGGGAGAGAAAAATATAGACAAAAATGTGCCCTCTTGGATCACGGAGTGGTCTATGTGTTTGTAAAATGCCTTGGTAAGCAGTGAGGGGCTGTGATTAGTTTCTCCCTTTCTCCACAGCTGAGCATTCATTTGTACAGCATATCTGGGGAGGGCACACACAGGCTTTTGCCACCTGGAGCACTTCCAATTAAATCAGGAAAAGTAAAAAATGGGCTGGGAGGCTCCAGGAGAACAGGAGAGGAATCCCACTGATGAGCGGCTGCTGCCACGCGGCTCTTTCGGAGGCGCCTCCTTCACCAGCCCCTGGGGCACTCGGGAAGCCCCAGCCTCGCCGGGAGCAGCGAGCGCAGCGGTTACTCCTTCTCCGTCGCTGCAGGTGCTGGTTTCTGTGCCGCTGCCGCAGAGCAGAGCACTGGGGACAACTGCCCCGCTCTGCATGCGGCCCGTGCGCGAGGGAGCCAGGTGCTCCGGGAAGCAGCTTGTGGGCACCAGGGTCTCTGGTGCAGATGGAGCTGGTGCTTAATGAGGGCAGGGGAAGGAGGGTGAGCAGCCTTTGCCAGGATGACCGAGACTGCTCAGAGAGAGCCATTAACACTAAGAAGATAAAAAGGCTTATGAGCACCAAGTCTATGGGGTTTTGTATCTGGAAGTCACTTCTTTTTTTCCCCCTCCCATCAGGTCCTTGGTGTTACATTGCTGAAAAAATAATCAGCCGTGGGAGAAGGTGCCTGGGAGAGCTCCGGGTGGCCCAGCCACGTGCACAGGACTGCCTGCGAGCAGGAGATTGTCACATGAAAGGTGAAGGAGTACAAGGAAAATCTCAGGGGAAAAAAAGCATTTCCACAGACCAGAGGAAGGAGAGGCTAAATATTCTGCACATATATGAAATACAGGTCTCCAGACAGTTTTTTTCAGGGAGGCTACTCTAGGGAGACTGTCCTGGCACCTTTGTGAGTGACTCAAGTATTTTTATATTTAAAAGCAGCACAAACCCATTAATAAGTCAGAACTGCAGACAAGCCAGGGAAGGGATCTATAAAACAATTCTCTTCACAAAAATAATAAGTACGTGTTTTCTTCCCCTGCAATCGCAGCCCTGCAGACGTGCCTGGGCTGCAGGCAGCGGTGTGGAGCAGGGAACCCATGCGGCTCTTCCCGAGACAGGTTTGGAAGTGCCTGGGCACATCAGGGGGTGCTCCCAGCAGGACGAATTAGCCGCTGCCGAGCCCCGGCGGCCACGGGAAGATCCCTGCCAGCCCTGGCGCTGGCTCTCCCGCGGCCGCCAGCTGCAGAGAGACCCCCAGGCACCTGGGGCTTTAAAAGAAAAAAAAAAGGAGAAAAAAAAAAAACAGTCCGAGCTGAAATTTTCTGCTAGGGTTACAGGTCTCTCCCCTCGCCACTCTCAACCTCTCTGTGTAGCAACACGGTTGGGCTCCCCCACACTGGGCTCCACGGGCTGCAGTTCCGCACAGCCACGTGTTGAGAGGCACCCACTGCCTTGACTGCCCGGGTAGGTGAGGAGGCTGTGAGAGCCCCTGCTGCTGGTCCTGCTCTCACAGCCTCCTCACCTGCTCCCCTCCCGTGTCCTTCGTACTCCTCTCTCTGCAAATGTGTGAGCAGTTAGCAATTTGCTGTCACCTTTGGTCCTTTTCCTTGAAACGGGACGTACTCAATGCTTGCAGGCTCCCACATTCCTCATTTCGATCCTTCCCTCACTCTGACGTGCTCGAATCCCACTAATAAGCAGTGTGATCTTATCCAAGTTATTTGTGCTGTTATTATTCACTTTTACCACTCCTATCATATTTTGAGCTCATAGTCTTGATGCTATAGTTGTAACCAAATTTATAGTTTGTATGTAATGCTGGGACTCATCACCTTTGTATAAAAAATAAATTTGTCCTCTGAAAACTTTATAACTTTTACTCACTGAGTGAAAACAAACAGGATTTTTTTTTGAGAATTTGCAATTATATCCTCTAATTAATTTATATTTAAATTAAATTTATATTTGTCTCCTGAAGAAAGTTAATAACTGCATCATGTGTTTCACTCTCAAATTTTCTTGATAACAGAGTGGCACACATACCACAGACTCTCCATATATCAAAAATGAAATGGGCTGAGGTGACACTGACAAAATATTAGGTCGTAATTATGTTAAATGATTAAGAATTGTATTTAATTATTATAATTATAGTAGGTTATAACAGGGTCGAGCCAATAGCTGAGATAAGACTTAAATGACACTGTTATGACGCCAAAACTCAACCAACTTTCCACCATCCTCCCTGTGCAGATAATTGGTGTGAAATGATTCAAATGTCTGTAATGAGGAAAATATAGGGGTGAGCAAGGACATGAGGCAGATAAGGCAACATGGCTTCTCTGTAGCTTTACAGCCCGTATCTTGATGCAGGAGCTCAGCAGGCAGCCCATCGTGCACACGTATAGGCAGACAGACAGACACCACATATGGAGCCTGATCCATCTTTTACATAATGACCCTTGTTAAGGTGCTTTCCCTGAGTGCTCTCTGCCTGTATCCCCATGTCCTGCTTCCAAGATGGGGATCTTCCTCAGCTTCTTGAAGGCTTGTCTTGCTGTATGCAAATGCTGCCGTGTTCCCCGTGACCCAGTTCCCAGCCCATTGGCTAAGATGCTTGTCCCCCCAAGGGTCAAGACGTGGGCTTGCTCGTTCCTGTCCCTGTTTCTGCGGATGCTTAAATATCTCCTGCCAAGCGTCCATGGAGACAAAGGCTGGAGGCCCGTTCTTCCCCCCTCGTTGGCGTGACAAGCGGTACCACTTTGAGAGGTCTCATCACTGATCCTTTAGCCCCAGAGCTCAAGGTGCCCTGTGACCTCCCCCTGCTCTTGAGACAGGGTCCCATTCTCCGGTGGCAGGAGGTGCCCCGCGAGGCTCTTGGGAGGTGACCAGCCCAGGCTGGCCGTGTGGAGCCTCTCCCTTGGGGGTGCTGTGCCCCAGGGTGGTGGTCATTGGACTACTCCTCCCTGGTTTGACGAGGTCCTTGCACGGATGCCTGCTGCTGGAAATGGAGGCGCGTGGGGAGTTATGCTGACTGAAATGGAGGTGCCTGTGGGACTTTACCTGCATGTAAAACGAGTTAGCAGGAATAAAAGAGGGTTGGAGCTATGCATTTTGGCTGTAGGCACTTTCAACCTAAACTCAATCCCTTCATCTTAGATGATGGGCTTTCCCTGCCCTCCTTCCCAGAGCACTTGTGCTGAAGCTTTCCAAAGGTAACCAAGCACTACGGGCCAGGTTCTGCAGGCCAAAAGCCTTGATGCTTGAGTCACTTGTATATGAGAGTAAAAGTAGGTCATTAACAGGGGCTGAGTGCACTTTGTTGGGTGTCAGCAAGTCCAGCACTGAGATCTAAAGCAGCAAAAGAGCTTATGAATGCTAGTTGTGTTATGCAAACGGTCAGGAGAGGACTGAAGGGCAGCTGATAAGTAGCCTGGTGTACCCCTGAGAGGCAGGGCTGCCACAGCCTGCACCAAAGGGAGGATAGGGAAGGTGGCGAGAGGGGTGTGTCCAGAAGGAAGAAGTTGGGAATATTGCTGTCCTCTCCATGCCTCGGCTCTCCCCACCAAAGCAATCCTTGAGATCTCCAGAGAAAAGCATTGGGAATTGGTTCTGGGTTAACCAGCTGTCTCTGGCGTGAAGATCTCTAGGTGGAGAAAGCTCAAATGGGATTGATTTTGTCAGCTGCCAGATGTTTTGTCAGATGCCAACGTTCATGTGGCCATGGAGAGAGACCTGCTTCTCCTGACTGCGCCCGTTCACTGTGGCCTTCTCTCCCGGCCTGCATCTTCCGTGGCTGTGTGAACTCACTCAAGCGGCTTTGCCAGTTACACTGAAAACTAAGAATTAATAACAATAATGTAAGAACATTGCAATTATTTCTCCTGTTTTTTCCTGGAAATCTGTACTTAGGCTGCCCATGCTTACTTCAAAGTAGGCAGAGTAGTCCTCGCTCCCCAGTGAAAGTGCACAGACAACCATGCGTCTGTCCTGACAATGTAACTAGAAAATTGCATCTTTAAATACCAACTTAATCTAATACAGGAAAAAAAAAAACAATAAAATCCTTTAATCATAATTGCATGGTGCCTGCATGCTGTCACCACAGGGCAGAGACAAGGTTGTTCTTTGCCACGTGTGGATAGTTTAGAAATTAAATCCCCTTTTCACAAAGGCAATAGATTTTGCTTTAGCTGGTGCCCTTTCCAAATATTTCAGCTCTGTAACCAGATAGCTCATTTTATCAGCATCTGTCAGAGACAGTCTCTTGTTTCTGTCAGACTACTTAGAAAGGGGCAAGGAGAAATGTCTTTATAATGCTATATATGCCTTGTTTCATAACATCACAGCTTACATGAAATACTAGCTTATACACAGCTCTATACTATAAACACAAGGCTGACTTTTCCTTCACATGAATTTTACACTGTTCTGTACTTGCAGTGTACACTCTTCATGAATGCATTGCAGCCTGGCTACCCTCAGCAAGAATTGGGAGAGTCTAGTAGGAATTAATCTTTGATTGTGAGCTGTTCTCCTATAATACATATGGAAAATTGCACTATGGTTTCAGCTTAGAAGAATAAAGGTTCTAAAACCCAAACCAGTAAGGCACAATTTGTACAAGGAAGCTGCCTACCCTGCACGGGGAAAGGAATATTCTGAGAACTGCAATGCAATCCCTAGCCCTCCTCTCTTTTCTGCTTCTTAAATTGGAAAGACGGGGAGGGTTTTGAGACTCTCAGTGGTAGTCTATGAATTCATTTTTTGTCCTGGTGAACACTGTGAGGTTTTCAGCAGCAGGAAACCAGCCCAGTCTTACACACTGCAAGGCAGAGCAGCCTTGAAAAACCCCACCCTGGAAGGGCACTGGCAGCAACGGGTAGTCATTGACTCTAAATAACTCCATCAGCACTTCCATTGGAGGACAAGAGCATGGAAAATCCCAGTGCAACAAGGTGATTGGGGAAAAGTACCACAGAGACTCACTGTCCTAAAAAAGAAATGCCAAGTGTCAAGGAACAAACACTCACTAGAACGAGATGCCAAAGTCGGAGGCCTGGGGTCCCTGAATTTCCTGCACATAACGCTCCGGTCCCTAAGGCTTATTGGCAGCAAAGGACCCTGAGGGGATGGAGATGCCCTCAGGTGTCTGCTTTCATGGCTGCATGCCTCCGGGCTGTGATTTATGAGCTAAGTGGTAGATTTAATATGATGTTTTTATTAGACTTTGCAACTGTGGCTGCTAGATAGTCAAGCTGTGTACAAACATGAAGGACTTGGCACCTTGTGGGGCTTGTAATGCTAGTTAGGATGCTAGTTAGGAAACATGCCAAAGAGACCAGGATTACATACAGGATCTGAACCCTGTTCACAGCCTTGGAAGCACCAAGACACACTTGAGGGACAGCATGGGAATAAGCATGAATGCACGAATCCCTGAATGCAGGTAAGTAAGCATAATTTCTTGGGCTTTGTCTTTGTGGATGAAACACTCACCTCTGTGTGTCTCCCTGTGTGAACAGAGGGGATAAATCTGTAGTCTGGGAAGGATTAGTCCTATGGCTAAGTCCAGCAGTAGAGTGATTCAGAAAAATGCCGAACACCATTTGGTGACAGGGTTTGCAGTCTTCCCACACCTGAAACTTCCACAGATCTGCAAAACCGCAGCAAAGAAAGTTGTGCTGAAATTATACATTGTCCTAAGAGGAAACTGAGGTCTCAGAGGGCCTCCTCTAATTGGGTAAGTAGTGAGGCAGTTCTACTGCTGCAGGATGAACAGAGGATCTAAGAAAAGATATGTGCTCTTGCAGTTCAGTTACTGATATTACCCCTTCCTTCCTCCTCCCACCCTGCTGCTGGCCGAGGAGCTAGAAGAGTCATCAGAGTCATCATGTGTTTTCCCATGGGCACCTCTTTGCTGCTGTTTCAGGAAGGGGTTTCCCTGGGGACACCTTGGTGAGAAGCAGGAGGTACTTAGTCCTTGCAGCCTGGAAGGAGTGCCTGGTTTGCCAGTTTCTCTAAAATTACTTTTAATACAAGTTAGACTGCAGCAAATGTATTGGAAAACTTTTCCTCACAGGTTCCAGATGATAGGCATATGAATGTTGTAGCAATGAGGGAACACCAAAAACCAGATGTTTCAAAGATGCCAGTAAGGTGTATAAAGTAAGATGCAAGAGGCTTTTTCTTCCTCTCTGCTTTCCACTCATCCATCACATCTTTTAAATGGTTCTTGTGATGAAGGAACTGTTTCTTTTTATGATCTTAAAGTTGTGATCAAGAACAGAATAAAAGATTAGGGGAAACATTTGCTCTTTTACCCACTCCCAGTGACTCAGTCAGAATCCAATCTCTCGCTGTCCTGCATCAGAATATCTTGCTCTTTGCTTTAATTAGAAAAGTATTTATACACTAGGCCAAGCAATAGAACAGGGAAAAGGAAAGAAGGCTTTTCAAATCAGGTAGCATGTGGCAAATATATATTGTAAGGTAAAGTCTTTTTTTTTTTTTTCCTACTTAACTGGCTAATTTTCAGGTTCTGCATTTATCCTTTTCATATTCAAATCCTTAAATTTTCTTTAAGATAACCAGCCTGAAACACTCTGATCTCATCTATATGATTGTATTTTTAATATCTTCCCCCTTCTAATGGTCTCTTGACAAAAGTCAGTAGCTGAACACTTGGGAAGGGCGATGGATTGGTGCAGCTTGGGGGGCACAGAGCCATTCATGTGCTGCCAAGCTGTAGTGCTTCCCTATTCAGCTACTCAGTAGCTCTCTTTGGGTTCTCCGAAGAAGTCTTCCCTACAAATCTTACAAAGCTACCAGGGCAAGGCAGAAAGGGTGCTGGGAATGGAAGGGACAGAGACTAGGAAAATCCCCAGGAATTGTGAAACGGCCATGACAGCCCAGAGTTCTTGTGAAATTGCTGGAATTCCAACAGCATGAGGCAAATTGGAAGGAAGATGAGAGATGTGACACAATGGGAGAAGAAAATGTAACATTTTTATTCTAACCTGAGGTAAAGCAAACAAACCCATGAAGGAGTCTTGTTTGAACCTATAGACTCAGGGTATTGTATGTCACCTTGGAGCAGAAGCAAGGTGGCTTGACTCTTCTGCGTATGTATTACCCTGCTCAGTACATCTTTCATTCTGAATGTCTAATGCTTAGTTTTTGGATAATTGCAACATGTACGTGGTGTTTTACCCAAAAATGTTGTTTTAGACTGCCTCCCTTTAAATATAGCCTAAAATAGCTTTGGTTTGGGAAAAGCTATGCTGCACAAAATAGCACTGTGCCAGGCTACACATCGAACTACAAGAAGACAGGAGGTGCTGCTTTGTTTTTATAACACTCGATGTTTCCAGAAATTCTCCCTTCGTCTGTGTTTAAGGGTGGGTCTGGAGAGGTGGAAGGCAGAAGGTTGTTGCCCTGAAGCTGGTGTGAGCCACGTAACACTAAATGAGAAGGTTTAGTAACCCATTTGGTCTGCTGTTCATCACTGCTGTGTGACTGCTGAGCTGGAGAGGAGATTCAGCAAGGTTCAACAAGAGAACACTTCTGATCAGAAGCAGGGATCACAGGGGATGCTTGCCAAATCAGACAAGAAGCAGTTTATGTGACCATTAGAAGGGCTTATCACAAAGTGTCTGGACATGTAAGATATCAGCACATAAGCAAGATATCCTCTGAATTCTTCATCCTTAATTATTTTGACCAAAGAGAGTGAAAAGCACTTTACGGGCCAGATTCTTTGTGGTGCTGGACATCCTCAGCGTCTGCAGCACTCCCTGGGATCCAGCATGCCCAGCACCTTCCCATGAGGTACATCTGGTACCAGTCCCACGGTGCCCTCCCTCCCAGCAGGACACCCCAAGGATGGAAATTAAGAGAGCGATGTGACTCCATCCAGAACCACAGAACATTCCTTGAATGTGAAATTGCTTCAGCTTCATGATTTCTGCAGAGCTGTTCTGCTGCTTACAGAAACATGTTTTCACAGCTTAGATGTGTTAACCCCTGATGGACCTTGGAGCTCTATGTAGGATTTGACATGTCTCCAGGAGATCTTCAGGCCCCATGCAGGATCTCTGTGAACTAAGCAGCTACAAGAACATAAAAGGCCACCCCTGGAAAAGAAAAAATAACTGAATTTAGATCAAACTCATTGAAAGTCTGGCTTTTACTCCAAAAAGTTAATAAGTTTTTGGAATTTTTGGCCGTGGGAGATTCCTTGTGTAATTACTGAAAGTCAAGATCAAAAACTAAAATCATTGTGTGCCTGCATATCATGCCTGGATAAAAACAAGCTAGATCAGCCCTAACAATATTTACTCCCAGGCACCCTGCTGAATCTCTGTCCATATTTAAGATAGCAGGGAACTTCTTCATGTGGTAAACAGGCCAGTCCTTGGGGTTTGTCTAGTCCCTGCACCCTGATCAAAGATTGTCTTCTGAAAAATTATTTCACATTCCTTGACTTTGTGCAGCTTTATGATCAGAGCTAACATTTGTCTTTTCCTATTGTTGAGTCCTGCTTTGTTTCTAAAGAATCCCTTGTCTTTACTGAAAGAATATGGATTGGTTTGATTTTCTGCATTAAAAAGCCACTCTAGTAACAGAGACTGTTTCCTGCTTGGAGATAAGATGCAGGGAAAAGGAGAGGATAGAGGATAATTAGCTGCCCAGCCAGTTGCATCTTTCTATTCTGTGGTCTCTAGGAAATAAATGAATTTCAGGCTGCTCCAATATTCAGAAGTATAGTCAAAGCGCACGTTGTGACAGGGACAGCACTGTATGTAGGGGGCAACCTCTTTGCTTTCATATGTGACTAGATCATTGTCAGGCTGAATATGCAAGGAATAAAAATAATTTCTAAATCTCACAGTTCATGAGAACATTCCTCTATCATTCCATTGCTGTTTTGTTTATGAAAATGGTCTGTACATCTGATAGATATTTATGTCACAGTCGATTACTCCTCTTATTTCAGGCGCACTATTTAGAGATCTCTGTGAACTGTCCTAATGGTTTCTTTATTGCTCTTGCTTGGTTGCTTGCTTGCTTTCCTGTTGTTCTGGCACATGCTTTGGTTTGAAGCCAACGGGAGCCTTCATACTGGATTCAAACAAGTAAGTTTTGTCTTGGACCAAGCAGAGCCCGGATTTCTTTGCTTGTTTTCTCAATTCTGCAAAAGGTAAGCTCATGTGGAATGAGGAATCGTCCCTAGAGCAGCATACCGCTCTCCCATTCCCAACTCCCATGATTAGAAATCCACCAAGACTAGACATCTATGTGGGCGTTGTCCTCTGAGAACATGGGCAAAATGAAAACAAGAGCTTCAAGAGAAGAGTAAATTGCACCATTCCTAAAACAGGATATTCCTTTCAGCACATTGTGGCTGTAAATAGAGTTAGCAGGTTAATACCTAATCCCATTAGCAAAACTGTCTCCCTCTGAGGGAACTTTCCGCAGAGGGAGGGCCAGCGTCCCTCCTTTCTCCTAAGGCCTTCGCAGCGCCCGTCTGCTTTAGCGCCTTCCTCAGAGCTCACGGCCCAGCGGGCGCACGAGAGGCCGCCCGGGAAGGCCACGCGCGGCCGCTGGGCGCGTGGTGGGCACGACCCCGCGGCGCGGGCGAACAAGGGGCTCCTCACTGCGCGCCCGCTCCAGCGCTGCCCGCGGCGCCGAGTCGAGAGGGCTCCGTGAAAGGGCCCCGTGACACGGGCTCTGAATCCTCATTCACCGAGCCCCCTTTCGCCCCCATCCTGCTGCTGCTGAAGCCGACTGCAGAAGGGCTTTGACTTGCACCCCGCTGGAATATGAGCCCTGCCTGGCCAAAAGCACCCGGAGTGGGTCCTACCAGGAGGAACTGAGCCCTGGGCACACACAGCCACTGGGATGATTTATAGCAGGTAGGCAAGAGCTCCTTTTATAATTATTTTAATTATTTCATTCATTATTATTGTTAATATTATTTCTCTATAACTTTTAATTAGAGGAATGCATGCAGAAAGCACAGGTATTGGAAACTGCTAGAGTGTCTCAAAAAAACCCTAAGCATTTTGAGATCGTAAGTCTCAGACAGATAACAAAATTATTGCATCTAGCTCCCCTGAATTTTCTAAATCTGTTAACAAAGTTAGCAATAATCCTTCATCCTGAGGGTGCGTCTTTGTTGTTGTTTCCTCTAGCAATGGACCCAGACTAGCCATTTTTCCTTCTGATTTATTGTGGCACAGCCTGTTTTTCCCCTGGCAATTTAAAAAATAAGATAATACCACAATTGATAAAAAGTCTGGATCCTGAGAGAAATCAATAAAACCTTTTTCTTTTTCTTGCTAATTAACTCAAACAATAACTTGAGCTGTCCCTAAGTGAATCCTATTTAATGCATATGTCCTCCAGCTTGAGAAAGGGGATGACAGGAGAGGAGGAGGTCAGTGACGAGACCCAGGTTCAGTGAAAGCGCCCCAGGACCAGGCTGAGCTGGTCTGCGCTACGGTTGCTGCTGGCTGCGCCGAGCCGCGCTCACCTCCGGTCTTCTTGGGCCCGGGAACCGCAACAGTCCCTCTCCGAGGTGCCACCTCCCAGACAGACCTTGCCTGGAATTATACTCTGGACAGGTAGCATCATTTTTAATAGAGCAATTAAAAATAGAATAGTAGACTCTTTTTGATCTCCGATTTTCCATCCTCACAGAGCTTTGTTCGTTTATGTAACTTCTGCTGATTCTCCTGCAAGCCCCCCGGTGTCTCCTGCATCCTCGGGCTTGTCCTGTCATGAAACCAAGTGGGACCTACTCGGGGGAAAAGGTAGACACGGCCTGGAGGCTTCACAGAGTCATCACTTGAGTAGCTCATCTTTATTTCCTCATGGTGTCAGCGATTTCCTGTCCTTTCTAAATCTTGTTGATTCAGAGTTAGGAATGGTGTGTAATGATATTGATGGGTTATCCTTAGGGATAAAGAATGAGAAGCCTTGTTACTTTTACTTGAAAAATCTCGTCAAAAAAGCCTAGTTTTATCCTTTTTTTCTGCATATTCATCATAAAAAAATGGTTGTGTAATGGACATAGCAACTCCTGCAACTATTGTTTACAATCTCTCAGCTAATCCTTCCTGTGAGACAGGCGGTGCCTGCTGGGTTGGGTATCTGAGAGGGATTAGGAACTCATTATTATTATTATTATGAATTTTGAAGTGCTGCCTGGGGGCCTCAGCAGGATCAGGGCCACCTTGCTCTAGCCCGTGTGCGAACCCAGAGCTCAGAGCTTCTTAGAACTCCTGTGTCCTCATCCTGGATTTGACGTTGTTCCCTTGGGCAAGACATCTAATCCTGCTCCGTCTCTGTTTTCCTGTCTTTTCAGGGGAGATAATACTTCATTTCCTACCATAAATCAATGCATGCAGTCACCTGCTTTAAGAGGAGAATGTCACTATGGTGTCCTCAAAGGCCACAGGGAAGCACAGCAGGGCAAATGGGAAATAGTGTTTCCTTTGCTAGAATCTCTCTGCTATTCCACAAAACACACTTTATAATGGGTATTTGTGCCATTCACAGTAAGTGCTGCTGCAGCCAAAGAATAAGCAAGCACAAAAGTGCAAAAGATCTTCTTTGTAAGATGCCTCTACAGAAGGTAGCACGCAAAGAAAAGACTGCATTTCTCATGGCCATAAGACCATTAGGACACTTGTGTGCTTGTTTTTACACTGAAAAAAGGCAGAGCAGAGAAGTTCTAGTTTAAATTCAGTTGAAAAATCTGGTCTTCCTAGTGCTACAACCTTAATCCCTCGAAGACAGGAGCAAGGGTGGTGCTTGCTGAGGAAGGGCTGTACATCTTCCCCTTTGTCTATCTCTTCTCTTAAAGGCGCTAGGGGGTGTCTCAGCTAATGATATGCTGGTGTTGCTACAACCATTGCGCACTAGAGCAGGCACGCACAGGGATCAGTCGTGCTCTGTGAACGATGTCTGTTCTCATGGGAGGTTGGGAGTTAAACACCTGCTTGGTCTGCACCTCCCTATTTGAATCTGGACAATCTGAATCATATTTGATAAAGTATCAGCAGAAGTCTCCAATGTCGTTAAGTTCCTATCAGTTTAATGAAAGTAGAACACTATGGGCTAGAGAGGTCTATGCTGCGAATGCTCCCTTTAGAAATCATCAGGGAATCCACACAAGGCAATGTTATGAAGGATTTTATCACGCAATGTGTCGGAGTTTAACCCTGCACACCTCACTACGTGTCAAAGAACAGCTGAGAAAAGAGTGAGGAAGGAGTGGTCACGTCCACTATATGCCGAGGGTAACTGAAAACTAGAAGAGGGGCAACCATGAGATGATCAGAGACCCAAGGCGGCAGGAAACCAGGCTTCATGTTTTTTTTGTTCAAGAGACAGCCTGTTTTATATGGGCAATGGCTTTAAATATGACATTTACATTATTACTGGCACAAGTCAGTAAAAACCTTTCTAACACTGCAAAGTGATATTTAAAGACTTTTGCTACCCATTGCATCATAGCTCTGTCCTGCAGTAGGTTTTGAGGACATGACACTATATGAATGATGCTGGATACAAGAACGTGGAAAGAGATGATATGGAGAAGAAAGCCTTTAGGATGGATATGTAATTTACTTGGTGTGTCTCTTACCACTGTGAATTACTGGTGCTGGCCGCAGTGGTCTGGACTGTACCAGGCCACCTTCAGTGGCTCAGATGGATTTGAAGGAGACAATGTTCTGTAGATTCACTCTGCCTTTCCAAAATTAGTGTTTGTAGAAACTAACCACAGATTAAAATAGATTAGTGCTTCACTCCCATGGGATGCAAACTTCAGGGTTTAGGCAATAACTCTGTGGCTAACAAGAGTCAACAAGTTATACCTGAGTCATTCCCATGAGTGAAATGTACCTTGCTCTGATGATGACAGGAGTGAGCTGGGCATCTTCCCAGGGGACACCAAATGTTGGCACAAGGACAGGAGTCTCCCATCACTACTAACGAAGCAGAGCTTGCAGTGGAAGAGCCACCAAGGTGACTGGTCTTATATTTCTCCTAGTGCCGGTACCAGGCTGCTGACTAGATTAGCACGACTACAATTAATGCAGTTTTTTGGTAGCAGGAAAAGATTTATATTCTTAGTATAAGCTGCTTAGGAAAAGCTTCTTTTACTTAGCATTTATCATCTGTTATTGATGCTTCATTACACTGTTAGCCATCTCCAGGACACATTTTAAAGTCCCTACCTGTTTCACACACTCCCTTTGCAAATACATTTTGAGAGAAAATACTGGAGACAAACCAAGTTAGACCTACCTAGTTACCCTGATGTAAATTTAGTGTCTCTCTCTTTTTTTTTTTTACAAATAAAACAGGGCTTAATGTGCTTTCCGACTCACTGTGCTTCTTCCTGTTGGCACCAGTGGAAGCTGGATCCAGCTTATGGTGACCTCAGATCTGTGGGTCTTGCTCAACAGAAGCCTACAGTGCTTCTTAACAGAGATTCTGGCTTGAGCAAGAAGTGCAAACTATGATTGAGTAGAGGACAATATGGTGGATTTCCCTAAACAGGTCTCTAGACGACCATCCTTTTTTTAATTTTTTTTTTTTAAATGAGCAATATCCAAATACCCACATTTCTTCAAGGTGAGATAGTCTTTTCTGTTCTTCATGGTTTTGTTATGTACAAAAGGATAATGCAATGTAATTTCATCATTAGCTAACGGTGCTTGTAATGTGCACTATGCAGAAGAATCCAGGGTGTTGCACTGTGAAATTCTACAGTAATCTTACTAATGAAGAACAATTAAACGCAGCAGCTAACCTATATTTTTCTAGCCTACTTTAAATGTCAACACACACACAGGCTTGTAAATACTAGTTGAAAGTGCATTGCACTGTCCAGAGGCATAATTACAGAAAGCTGCAGCTCTCTTTATCACCAAGTTTTAATTAGCAGGACACATTAAAAAACCAGCTGATACAGATCTTAATGAATCATTCATAGGCCTATGTCTAAGATAATTATATGTAGCTGGCCACACAAAATCACTGGGCAAGTGAAATTAAAAGCGTATCTTCCTCGTGTGAAGTAAAGATGGAAGACGGTGATGGGATGAACCAGCGCCCCGCCTGTCTTAACTGAACGGTCTATGTGGGGACAGCAGTTGTTGAGACCATGGGGACAGGTGGCTTCAAGGGCGACCTGCCCTGGGCTGCTGGGGAAAGACAAGCACTGGGCACTCCCAGTTTGTTGGCCAATTTGCTTTTGTTGTTGTTCTTGTTTTGTTTTGTTTTGAAGTCAAGATGGTTCTTCCAGGTAGGCGCTTTCTGCGGGGCTGGCGCAGGTGAGGGCAGATGGATGCCGGAGTCGAGGCGCCGCTTTCAGAGGCTCTGGTGCCTGCAAAGAGCTTTGGACTTTTCCTGCGGCTCCCAGGTGGCGCGGCTGGACATGAAGCAACATAAAGGAACTGACATACAGCGCATGCTAGACACGTCCCTGGTTTCTCCAGCCACGCTGCCCGCCCTGGAGCGCAGCGTGGCTGTTATGGAGCAGCAGCAGCGGCAGCTGGGTCTCCTGCTATATCAGGGGAATTCCCAGGGATCCGGTTACTCCAGCCTTCTGGCTGCTTAGCATGACCAAAGCAAGGCAAGGTGGAAGGAAAAGTGAGAAATGGGCCCCAACATCCCATAGCTCCGGGGCAAAGCCTTGTGATGCAGACTCTTCCGTGGCCAGATTTCCACTGCGTTTGTTTGCGACTGCTCTTTTATATTAAAATACGGGAAGGATGTTGCCTTTTTAACGGGGAAAGCGGAGCAGCGGCATGCGTGTCGGGGCCGATGCGCGCTGAGCTCGGTGAGCACTCAGCCACAGCATTGCTGAAGCTACGCAAACAACCAAAACATGCAGCGTGAGCGCAGCGGCAGGCGCCTCGCGGCCCCGGCCGACCGCTCCGGCCACGCGGTCGCGGCGGCAGCCCGGGCTGGCTCAGGGATCTCCGGCTGTGCAACATGCTCTCCAAGGAAGCCTGCCAGCCCCCAGGACCTGCAGGCGAGGCACGGTGCCAATCCTCTTTGTGTCAGCGGTTTATCCCTCTGCTCTGAGCTTTCTCCAGCCTTTGCTTTCCCCACTTTCCCTCCTTACTGGCACACGGGCTGACACGGGAGGGGCATCTCAGGTCCTTCAGCGGTGCTTAAATAGCTTTGAGCTGTTGGTTTCTTCGTCTGGTTTTATCAAGCAAGACTTGCCTGTGTGCAGCGCTACGTTACGTCCAAACTGAAATAAGGGTCTCCCGTGTTCGATAGGTGTTTTGACCCATACGTGTTCTTGCAGTACCTTTTCTTGGCCCAGCCCCGCTTATCTGGCTTTGCAGGGACAGCAGAGCACGTGTTTGACTGACTACAAGTCGAAAACCAGTGCTAAGCAAACCCTTGAAAATGCATATGTGGAAAGATTAAGAGCGAAGTGTTACTAACCCATGCAATATTTTAATCAAAGGTCCTTTAAAAAGCAGAGTCGAACAATTTTCTCCATATTTTCAGAGTCTGCTGTTAACTGGTTTCGCTGGTTCCCCAGCATCTGACACGCTCAGTCTTCTTCCAGGTTGAGTACAGAGTCCTCCTTAGAAGTCGCGGCTTTTCAGAGCGAGCGTGCTCATCGCACGCAGCAGGCGCCCGGCAGAGCCTGCGCTCGCCCGCTTACACCGCGCTTGCCTTCTGGGTGCTTCGAGGCAGGGGGCACTCGGGGCACGGAGCAACGCGCCGTGGCGCCTGCGAGCAGCTTTCCACCTCTCGCTTTTGCTTCCACCGGGGAGGCTCCCGGCACAGCTTCTCAGCTACTTCCCATCCGGAGAGTGCCCCACGACGTGGGAAAGCCTGATTCCTCCAGCATGCCTGGGCCGGGAGCTCCTCCTCCGCCTGTTGTCCCTGAAAGCTGCTCTAAGGGGGTTATTTTCTCGCTCGGAGACTGAGAAGGGGCTGTCTGCAGTTTGGATGGCCCCGGGCTCCAGGGCTCACACTCTGTCCGGGCTCCCGGCTGGAGTAACTTCACGCTTGTTTCCGGCAGGAAGGGGCTGCTGGAAAGCCCTGGGTACAAGCCGCACCATGGCAGAAACGCCACAGCGCCGTGTTTGGAGTGGAGTAGCTTTTCCCAGTTGGCTCGTTGGACTCCCAGCGTTGGTTTTCCAGCCACTGCCAGCGCAGCCGGGCAGCAGTCCATGTTGACTCTAGCTCCACAGCCAGCAGCACAGCGATCTCTGGTTCCTGCTCGCGTGTGGTTGTGCTGCCTGCATCCAAATGCGTCAGCAAGAGCCCCCAGCAACACCAAGCGCGGAGCCACGGCGAGGAGATCAAAGGGGACAGAGCACCGCTAACAGCACTTGGAGCCAGAAACTTAGTCCTGAAAACCCTTTATCAGAAGGCCATTTCCTAAAGCAGGACATTTCTTCCAGATAGCGCCGTGTTTTGATTTCTGAGCTGCATCAGGAGCGCAATTTATTTTAGAAGAGCCCACGGTGGGAAGCTACAGCTTGAGACACTCAGAGTGGCACAGGAGATGCGACCACACATCTTTCCTTAATTATCCCTTGGCCATGTTATCTCCATAGCAATAACCCAAGTTACAAGTCGCAAGCTCATTTTCTGTCATTAAAATCAGCTGATGTGTCCCTGATCCGTGCTGGGAGCACACCAGCTCAGGAAGGGGATGCTGTTTTATCAGCAAAGTGGAACGCTGTTTAATGTTAGCCTGCCATGAACCGGAGCCCAGCTTTTCCTTGCTCAGCCTTCCCAAAGAAGGGAAGAACTAAGAGCCCGAAATAACCTTATCAGTGCAGAGCCTGTGCTAAGCTTGTCTTTACTGACTTGCTTCTCCTCCTCTTTGATAAAGAAATCAGTCTAATTGCCAAAAGGCAACATGTAGGTAGTAGTGGTTGGTAATAGCGAGACACAATATGGGTAGTACTGCTGTTTTAAAAAGAAGGGGTGGAATAGCGCGGAAGCAGGCGAATAGACGGCTGCATCCGCAGTCCGGCCGGCTGCGCCTTGCCCCAGAGATGAAAGCTGGGCTGAAAGCACGAAGGAGGTAGCCCCTCCAAAGCCCCAAACAACCGCAGAGGAATTACACTGTCCAAAAGTTAAAAGAGGACTCGGTTCCTAATAAAACGGACCTTATGCAGTCCTATTATCTGTCAGTCTCTGCCCATTTGACTGCCCTCTTCTCACCAACTCACACCAGTGTCTGGGCAACAACCTGCGTTTGGGTCTTCTGGCTATGGGCTTTTGCCAGCTTCCCCGGAAAGGTTTCCATCCTTTCCCCAAAAGACTGACCTCTGCTCTCCTCCACTTCCTCGTGATGCAGAGACTCATTTTCAAAGTCCACAAAGCAGTTTTTTTTTTCTCTGACTGCTTCCAGGCTTATCGAAGGGGCTGCTGTAAGCCAGGAGAAACCCTGGTGAGGCTGTCACAGACGCGGTGCTGCCTAACTCCGGTGCTTTTGGGAAGCTAGTTATCAGACAGAATTTTAATGGCTCTTATGGACAGTACGAAAGACAAGCAACATCAGAGAGAATTCTTGAACAGGCTCATTCCGAGTTTTACCCGATGTCTCCTTGGCTTTGGCTAAGGGATGCTCTGGGGAGCCAGGCGTTGGGAGACGCCGTCTCTGTTGCTGGATCCGCTGCGTGGGGGATTTGCTGCTTACACCGTTAGTGTTGCCAACAGATTCAGCTCCTCCCTGGCAAAAGGGCTGCCCGCTGCGCTGCCCCGTGTCCGCCCGGACGGAGCATCTCCGGACGTGCTTTAGAGCCGAGCGCTGGCAAGGGGAGAGAGGAGGGTCAATAATCCTCAATAAGGGGAGAAGTAAGACCAAAGCTCAAGGGAAAGCTGGAGAGAGCTCACAGTCTTCACTAAGAGGGACAGTCAGCGATGTCTTATTGGCATATCTCATTAGAAATTGCTGGAAGCTCCTGGGCTGGACACTCGCTGCAAATGTCAGCAACCTCCGGGGAGCCGAATGGAAATGTTGTAATTGATATAAGGCTGGAAGCTGCTTCGCTGCAAAGTGGCATTTCAGATATTGTGGGGATGGATGATGCGAAACATCCACAGCCAGATCCATTTCCCTCCGCTCCTTAGACTCCTGTCAGAGGGGCACGTTAGAGCTTTTCTCTGGGTAGATGGCTTCTGCAAATAGAGCCTGCTTTGAAATATGATGTTTTGCTGAATTCATTATATGCCTCCTGACTTCAAAGCTTTGCACTTCTCCTCTTCAGATTTAAATAGAGTCACTGGCTGCTTTCGGGACTGCTGCATTTGGGAGGGATGTTGCAGGGGATGTTACAGACGAAGCGCAAGAGCAGCAGTGGGGTATTGGGGTGCCCTGAGCAGCGCTGGGCCCGTGGCAGCCCCCTGACCAGGCCACGTCTAGTCCGGTTTGATGTTTGATGACCGCCCCGAGAGAGGTGGATGTGGGAGGTCTCCCTGCCAGGGAGCCACGTCCTGGCTTTCCTTGCAACGCGCAGCGCGGGCGGCCCCAGGCTCGGCGAGCGGATACCGGTAGCCAGAGGTTCCCGCAAACATGAAGCTGTGCTGGTGACTTCCCCGCGACGGCGCGACCAAAGCTACGGTTTCGGGGTTTCGCAGCTCATCCTTCCTTCTGAGGGAATGCTGGGGGCCTTCCCCGGGGAGGCGACCCGGAGAGCTTCCCCTCTGTAGGGGCTGGCTGTGCGGGGAGATGCCATTTCCTTGGCCAAAATTCTCCTTGGAAAGAAAATGGCACTTTGCGAAAGTGAAATGTCAATTTAGCCAAACTGTTCGTATGCAAAAAAAAAAAAAAACTAAAAAAACAGAAAAAGAGCCCAAACTTCAAAGCAGCTGAAATGCTCCTTTCAACTTCTTCTGATTTGCTACAACTTTATTTCAAAATCCTTCAGGTTCGTTTTGATAGTTTTAAAAGGCTCAAAGCCAAAATGTTCAGACTGAACAAAATGTAGTGTTTCATCCACAAACTATTTTTCCTTTTTTTTTTTTTTTTTTTAGAACTGTCATCACACTGAAAATCTATTATTCACCCAGCTCTAGCTGTCTCCAGCATCTGGATAAGTTGGAGGCAGATTTTCCTAAACTGAGAAATATTTAGGCAGAAAAAGGTCTACATTTGTGCCTCAGCTCTCAGCAGCTGGATCCTTTATGGATGTGCTATGAGGGGGTGTACTATGACTTTCTGCGTTCCTTAGTATAGACTTGAACTGAGATGCTTTTGTGGGATTTCTGTCTTATCAGCAATGCGTTATAAAAACGTCTACTCTTCCCAGGCCTTTAAAGTTTCACTGGGGGGACCATTCTTAATTCCAGCCCTGGCAATGGTTTACGTGTGGTTTGCTCATCTGTTCCTCCTCTCGTGCAGATGCTCCCCACATGGGCAGGGGAGCAGCCCTGTCATAGTGGATTAATGGCAGAATGTGGCGTTGCTTGTGGAAGTAAAGTAAGGAAAGGCGAACAGCGATATTGCACCAGATGAATAAACATTGAAATTAGGATAATTTTTCTCAATCTTTCAGCATCCTAAGTACAAAGTAATAACCCTGTCAGGAACAATATTCGCTACTCCCTTGTCTGGATGCGGTGGGAATTAGCTGCAGCCTCCTAAGGAGGATGTAGGTATTTCAGTGGCAGCTCAGTGGCAGTTTCCATTCAGCGTGCAGACATATAAAGTAAAAAGCAAACAAATCCTTTTCTCACAGTACAAGTGTAGAAAACATGTTGCTATTTGAAAAAAAAAACAGCACTGCTTTGAATATGGCCTTTATTTTGAAGGTGGTGTTTATTTTGGTTTCCTTATGAGAAAGACAAAGCAAAAATAGGAATTATGTATGTGTGTGTGTCTCCTTCCATAAGGTCTTCCTGTGTCTGTGGAGCTGCGTGGGTGGATGCGTGAAGTGTAGGTTATTTTACTTGCATTGGGATCCAACTCTCTTGCTCTAGGTATTGTCAAACAAGGGGAAGCACTGGCGGTAGCTGCCTGGTTACCCTGAGCGAAGTCACTTCAAAATTTCTTTGCAAAACACTTTGTTTTCCCATGTGAAATTTAAGTCCCTTTTACCAGTCCTTTATACAGCCTGAGCCATGTAAACAAAAACCAGGCGTATGCCTCTTGCTGGCATGGGTGGCTTGAAGCCCCTTCCAAATACTACTGCTGGTGGCTGCAGAAAAGCTCTCAGAGCCGTAAGAATGTGGATATTGGGCTTTCTTCCAGGAGCTGCGAGAGGGGCATTGTTACGTGTTGGCAGATTACTTTACCAGCTGAGTAAATGCCATCCCTTTTTCGAACAAGAAGCTTGGCGGGTGGCAAAAGGGAACAGCTCACTTGAGAAGTGAGTTGCATACATCCCAAGCGGGAGCTCGAAGACGTCACTGTGTGGAGATGCTCAGCTAGATGCAAACAAAACACCCCAATTTTCTTTTAATGTGGTAGTTTTTAACTGTCTAATAGCGCACATATTTTTTCTCCCTGGAGGAACTGACTTTTCAAAGCAGTAGCTGAGATCAAGGGGAATATGTGAATACCCATTTCTGAGGGGGGAAACATTTCTACAAAACCACAGCTTGGATTCTGGTTTTGGGCACCACATTTGAAGCCTGTAATACTTGCATTTATTGCCCCGCTGCCCTCTTGTTACATAGAATGATTGGGCCATACGCCACTGTATATGAGCTGATGGCTTTTTACAACGAGCCTAGTTGAGATGCATCAACCTTTTATCCGCTGTTGTATTGCTGAGTTTTCTTTTTTTTTTCCTTGCTTTGCAGAAGAGGAATCAGAAGGCAACAGATCAAGGAATGCTTCCCACCTTTTAGGAGGAAGAATGGAGGTGCCATCTTAAAAGGATGCCTCTACTTCTGTTTCTGCTTAGGAGATAAAGTGGGTGCTGCACTCTGCAGCTCTGGAAAAATCATGCCCAGGGGTTGAAAGGAGAGGGCACGCGGGTGCCTGCAGTGACCGTGCAGCAGCTGGGCCCGCTGCACGTGTCCTGGCACATCCCCCCTGCGCTGGCAGCCGTTGTCCCCTCCGCCCCAAGCACCCTGGAGCCCCAGCACCTTGTGGTGCTCAGGAGGCTGCTGCACGCAGTGCAGTGGGGCGATGCACGCGTGGTGGCCCGCGGCTCCGGTAGGTCCCTCCTGCGCTCCTTCGCGTGCCAAGTGCTCTGCGATCCTCCATGGTGACCCCTGTGACAAACACCCAAGCAATACATCAAAGTGTTCTGAGCACACGGAGTGGGGGTTGCTTTTGCGGGTAACTCTTCTGGTGGGTACTGACTAGTGATGACCGGAGTGCAAGGAGCTGGGTGGGATAGGGGGCGTACAGAAGAGTACAGGAGATGTTGGTTGGCATGGAGCTTATTTGGGGCTTTCTCTTTTTATCATCGGTAAATGGGACAGTATTTTTGTCCCCAAACAGCTTTTAATTCTTAAGTCTGATGAGTGCCTCACTTTGACAGTATGTTAAGCATCAAAATGCACTGGTAGGGGGCCTTCTTCTTATCAAATTCAGATGGTTCATCTGCAAAAAAAAAAAAAACCAACAAGCCAGCAACAACAAAAAACAAGAATAATTCTCTTCGTATGCAGAAAACTCAGCCAAAACTTTCCTCCTTCTGTGATCAAAGCAAAAGATACATAGTTCAGTCTGTGCAATGGGGTCATATTTTCTTCCTCCCTGTAACGCAGCTTCAGTCATTTGTCAGCCAAGAGGCATGTTTGGATTTTTCGTCCCCATGTGGGTTTGTGGGAACACGCAATAGGAGACCAGATCAACATTGTAATGGTGCCTGCATTGATCTGGCACCGTGTCTGTGTGGACTCTAACTGTTATTCATTCCTTCCCAAGCATCCAGAGGCTACAGTGGGATATTACGCATATAATCGTGATAGTGCTTAGGTGTTGTACGGTGTTTGCAAGGCATTTTATAAAGCAGGTCAGTATAATTATCTCCTTTTCACGGCTAGAAAATTGAGGCACGGAGACATGCAATGGTTTGTCCAAGGCAATGAGTGCCACCCGCAGTTCCCTTTCTCCTTGGGGAAATCCCACCACTGAGGTTTGGCTGGAGCCCTCTCAGTGTCCGTTTCGCCTCGCTGTTCCCCTGCTGGATCTCAGCATCCTTGTCTCTCCTGAAGCCGCCTTCCTCAGCTGATCCAAGGCAACAGGTCCCGTTGTTTCTCCTTGTGACACTCCCTGCAGCTCCACAGGGGACCAGGAGCCGGCACGGCCGCTGGGGAGAGCTCCTTCCCTCCCCAGCGCAGACTGTAAAATCAAACTCCTTTAAATCGAGCCGCTTTGTCCCCCTTCCCAGCTCAGATGTACTCGGGTACCGACGGTCTCCAGGAGAGCCCCGGTGCCACAGGCGAAGGCAGCCTTAGGCTGCACCCTGCAATGAGCTGCAAGGACAGAGACGGCCCAAACCCTGCACCAAAATTGCGCACAGATCAAGACCTGGAGCTCTCACAGCTGCTGTGCTTGGAAGGTTTGGGGCATTCTGAGTCTGCAAAGAGCTTATCTTCAACTCTATAAATAAATATATCTTGCAATTACTCTTTAATAGGGTCTAAAACATCTGTGCATACCAACTGCCCTCTCCCTCCTCTCCTTGCTTGTGCCATTTTTACAGCATAATCTCAACAGCGACTTGCAGGCACCCACCTGCACCCAGCGAGGACAGGCAGAGCCTGCAGGGGACTGGAGCGTGGGGCAAATGTGCTCTTCTATAACCCTTGTGTCTACGTAATAAGCCTTAACCCTCATCTCCTCCAGGCCCTGAGTTGGGCTCAGTCTATTTCTATGGTGGATCAGCAACCAGCTCTCATGCATCTCACCTCGTGTATTGGAAAACTTATTTTCCCACTGGTACTGACACCTTCGTAGCCGAGATCAATGTGTGCCAAGCATCAAGGTGTATTCACATATCCAACAGGACAACTCTAAGGGAGGGAAAAAAAGAAAAATATAGTGGCGTGTTTGGAAAGGTGTTTTTAGAAAGTTTTTCTTTCAAGTACAGGTCATTTGAGAGCTGGGGATCTGAAGCACAAATTGTTTCCAGTCCTTGCCCCTGCTTCTGCAGCGCTTGCTTTCTGAGCCTTTAGGCATTTGCAAATGCAGGAAATATTTAAAATTGCAAAAATTGGAAGAGGCAGTTTGGTAGCTCATATTTCTTAAAGAACATGAAGCTCCAGTAGGTCACTGGCTGGATAAAGTGGATAAAGAATAATCCCCGTGAAGACCGTAAATAGTTTGTCTACTATCAGCAATGGGAGGGAAAGAGAGGGGAGAAGGTTTGGATTCCGCATCTGCTGGGGGAGTGATTGCTGAAAAGAAAGGCTGGCACGTGCTCACACCTCCGCTGCCTGTGAAACTTTGCAATCACCGTCTGATTCCTGAGAACCCTGGTACTCGGTTCAGGGACTGCAGAGGGTTTGCAGAAGAATCCTTTTCCGGCGCGGAGCCTCCTGCCCTCGCCGCGGCATTCCCGAGTATTATTAAGTAGTGCTTTTGGTAAGGCAAGGAAAGAACAAAATGCTGCAGTGTTAAAAAATGAGCTTCGTAATGTAAAAAAATGAGCTTTAACCAGATATGGCAGTAAACTGCAAGGAGAACACGCAAAAGAAGTTGCATGTGCTAGGACAAATAAAATTGCCCAATGCTGCTTAGTTCATTAAGTTTTATCTTGCGCCAAAATGCCTGGGTTTTGTTTTCTTTTTGAAAGAAAGAATTATTGGAACAAAAAAAGCCTTTCATATTAAAACAACTTATTTTGTGTGCTTTTCTTGGCATTTGCCTTCAAATAAAAAGTTCTCACTTAGTGTCAGAGACTTGTATTACTAATTGTGTAGGCCGGTGGCTCGCTAAAACTTTCCAGAACTACCTTTCTGGATGGGGGAGGTGAAGGGGGGGAGTCTTTGGCTGCTTAAATCCAAAGCGAATGAGTCTGGAAATCCTTGTGCAAAGCCTTGCCCTGTCTGCAGCAGCAGAGGATACAGAAGGACATCAGAGGTGGCCCAGGCAGTGCAGGGGGGGAACGTATGATGCAGAGGTCTTCTTAGCAGAGGGCAAGTTTGTCTGTACACAAACACCTCCTTAAAAACAAACAAACAAACTAACAAACAAAAAACCGCAAACTCATTGGACTTTCTTGTGTCAAATAGCGCTGTCTGGGAATAAGGTTAGCTGACATCATAGCTTTTTAATGGAGGAAATATGAGTAAGCCCTAAGTACTGGAGAGAAGCAGAGGTGCAAATGGATCTCCGGATAACCTTATGTAGTCCATTCTTTTCCTCTCTGCTTCAGCAGAAATCTCCAAGAAAGGGAAAAGCAGCGACCGCAGCTCCCTTCTTTCCTCTCGCTTTCCCTTCACACATTCTCCCCGTGGAAAGGTCACGCTGCTAGAAACTGTACCTCCTAAAACTGGATGTAAGGCCGTGTGAATTATGGCACCATGAAGAACCATATTTTAAACACACAGAAAGAATGTTTTCCTTTCAAAACCAGGACCCTTAAATTGCAAATAAGAAATAACAACTATAAATTCTCCGGGACCAAGCAGGCAATTTGCCTGTCACGTCGGGGTCAGGCCGAGGGCTGTGCTCTCTCCTCGGCTTTTCGCCTTCTCACAGCTGCAGGAGGCGGCGAGTGTGTTTGCATAACTGCGCTCGGCGTCCCTGCAAACACCCGAAAGCCTCTGAGCACTCCGAGCAAAACCTGGGAGCATCTGCCTATCCTTTACCATTGCAGCAAAGAGAAGGTAATGTTAGATGTTAGGAAAACTGTTCCTAACAGGGAGGTTAAATTGGTCTCAGACCATCTAGGGAGGTTGCAGTAATTTCATTGCGGGTGATTTTAAGAAAAGCATGGACTGAAATCTGTCTGGTCTGGAGCAGAGGTTGTATCTCTTCCTTAGCCCCAAGGCAGGGCCGCACGATGGCTCGAGGATCTTCCATTCCTGTTTTCTGCTGGCAGCAAGTGGGATGCTCTTATCGCCCAAGCCAGCTGTCTGTTTCAAGGACATTAGGCCATTTTCCTGCCACTTTCTTCTCAGTTGTCTTCTTTGTAAATAGTCAAAAAACCAACCAAGCCACCCCACTTGGGTAGGATGTGTTGGGTGAGAGCAGCGAGCGTGTCCGCGCTGAGCGCGCAGGCCTCCAAACCGGGAGGCTCATCGTGGCGCAGCCGCGTGCGGGAGCAGCTGCGGCCCGTGCGGTCCGGCCCTGCCTACGCCGGGCAGGATCTCGTCTCTTCCTGCTGCCACCCCTGAGCAACCCAGTGCCACAAAGCGGGCGGGCGTCACTCGTCCCCGCTGCTGCCAGCTCCGGGCACCGAGAGGCACCTCCCGGAGCGGCTGGTCTGCGGGGCGGGCAGCATTCCCGGCGGGATGATGCTCCCTGCAGGGCTGGCGCCCTTGCCCTGCCCTGAGGGGCGCCTCGGCAGCCTCCAAGGCTCCTCCGACAGGGACCTGCGCTTCACACCTGCTTTGCAGGAGCTGAATTACAGCCTTGCCTGGCGGATGGGTCCTCCCTGATTAGCATCGTTAGCACCTTGTCTTCCCCAGCAGCGCAGGCGCGGCCCTCGGGAGCTTTCTCTTTCCTGTGCTTACCTGGTGAGATAACACAGCCAGTTAATGCAAATCCTGCTTCTGAGCTGTTAGTCATCCTTGTCCCGAGTGGCCTGACCCTTGCTACCCTCCTAGTCACCCTGCTTGCTGACACACTTTTCTTTACAGTTCTCAAAAAGACGCCATTTACGGGCAGTTTGCTGGGTGGGGAACAGAAGAGAGAGAAGACTTTATGGCTCCCCTGTGCAATCGTTAACTTACCATTCACCTGACTTTGCCCCAAGCGACCATGTAAAGTGTGTTGCCATTTACCTCTTCCAGCGCTTACGTTGGCACTTGCCATCCTCCGAGGGAGGATACTTAATCAATACCTGTCTGAATTCCCAGCTTTGGGAGGATAACTGGTGTCCCTGTCTCGAACTAGCTGAGAGTTGCTCCTTTTCTTCTCCCTTCCATTGTTTGACATGGAAAGGGACTCTGTTTTCTAATGTGTTTCCAATGGCACTAAGCACTAAGGCCCGCACAGCCTTTGCAGCCACTGTTCAGCCTGGAGCAGGAGAGCTGTGGATAAAAGCTGAGGAGCATCTCCCAACATCACCCAGCGTGGGCACCTGTCTTGTTGCAGGGGTGTGTTTCCCTGCACGCTGTTTGATCCATGTTTTCCCAAGGCCCTTTCATGGATGAAGCCACACTGTCTCAGACCAACATGCTCAAGCACACGGGACCTCACCGCAGTGTGTGGCTGTGGAGGTACCTGGGCAAGGGAAGGTCCATTGGGTGCCACATTCCGAGTGGTCACACGGCACTGGTTTGAGCTAGCAGCCCTTTCCCGGATAAGGTACTCGGTCTTGCTGAGGAAGTGAGTCACACGTCCTCAGAGGCACTGTCGAAAGCCCGAACCAGCCGGGTGCTGACATGCATTTCGTGTGTCCGAGTGTTGCAATTTTTTCCGACCTGGTGGCATGGTTAGGAATTGCCCTGAGAAGCTGCCTCGTGATGTAACCTAGATTTCACTGCGACTCCAAAATCTGCAGTAAGGACCCATACTTTACTTTCTAAGTTAAAAGAAAAACCACCTCTGTACTTCCAAAGAAAGCTTTTGAAGTGCAAACTGTCTCCAAAGCAGTAATATAAATGTCTGAGTGTGCAAGCTGACGGGGACAACTGTCCCTTTCTCATTTGTCTCACTCATCTCAACACCATGTGAATGTATAAAACAGAGATTTTAAGGTCAGTATTAACCTTTCTATACCAAATTACTGCAACATAACTCTCCAGCCCACCCTCCCGGGAAACTCAGCATGCTTCTCCGTGAAGTGCAACAAACCACTTGCTAAAACACTTGCAGACCTTTGAAGTTTCCCTAAGTTTGCCTTGGCTTTCCCAAAGTTTGACTTTGACAGGGATGTGCTGTCAGTGCAAACAGTCACGGCATTTTGTGAAAGAGCAGGGACCGAGTCAGGGGAATTTGTGAGAAAAAAAATAAGCAACCTGAAGTGTTTGGCGGTGCCTCCATTGCCCTGCCAAATCAAAATGTGGAGAATGTCACTGAGCAGACCCGAAGCCGAACCGCTGCTGCACTGAGGTGCTGGAGACACCAGAGGGCTCTCGGCAGGATGTGCATCTGCTTGGCCACAAAGCCCAGGCGATTTTGCTCTCCAGGCACGCGCTCCTTGCTGATGAATCCAGGCCAAGCCTGCAGCGGGGGCCCAACCTTATTATTTGCAGCCCGACAGTCACTCCAGGTCAGGTTGCTCCTGCCCGCGGCTCTGCTCTTCAGGCCATGCTTTGGATCCGGTGGTGCTTAGGATTTTGGTGGTGCTCTCCGATGTGGGCATATCTTGTGCAAGGACAGAGGTAATCCTGAGAAACCAGTTTCTGACAGCCTCAGTCAGGAGGCAACCCCCCCCTCTCCTTGGTGTTTTCAGCACTGTCACAGCTTTCCCCGACCTGTTTGACAAATTACCCTACCTGTAGCCGCGTTCCTGCCTTTCCTTTGGGAAGTTTATGTTGAAGGAATGCCAGCATTTGCTCACTTGGATGGGTAAATCTCCTACATGACTTGCCTTGTCTGCTCGAGAATTTTGGCTGACTCAATCGGCATGATAGGGAAACAGCTTTGCTAGGATTTTACACTTAAAGGGATAGAGTTTTGCAGCTGTTTTCTACACTTGAAAAGCCTATAGCATTTCTTCAAAACCAAGCATGCAAGAATATATTCTTAGTCTTTTGCCTGGGACATTAGCCCTCCAATGCCTAATAGCACTAAAGCCTAGCAATGTGAGATTAAAATATATTAGAATATACAAGGGGAATGAATGCTGAGCCTAATGCAAATCTTACTTTTCAAGCCGTTCATGACAATTAGGGGGTTAATCTCAAGAATTTCTAGGGGTATTACTGCACTTGCTTCAATTATTTGGAAATTGCTCTTGTTGCCTTGAATGATGCTTGGCATCACTCCGTGGCAGTTTCCGCTCTGTTTCCAAGCGTCTCTCGATACTTCTATTTGGGTGCGGGTGTGTGCCTGTGTACATGTGCTGCCTTGGATTTGTATATAGCAAAATCAGCAGAATAATAATAAAATAGTGAGAGCTGGAGCAGGAACCTAATTAATGTGCAGCTGAACACAGCAGCAATGGGTTTAACAGACACCTGCCTCGCACCTTCCCGCTGCTGCTGGTGCTTTCCGCCTCCCGCAAAGTCCCCAGGCATTTGGCGGGGCCAGCGCGCAACGAATATTTCTTTTTTTTCTGCAGGGCGCGAAGTCGCCCCCTTTGGGGGCCGCGGGTTCGGAGGGCCCGGG
>VZSV01000032.1:4777638-4808077 GCA_013398735.1 Nothocercus julius
CCCGAGCTCTGGGGCCTGCTGCAGCCCTACCAGCACCTCATCTGCGGCAAGAACGCCAGCGGTGAGTGCGGCGCGACGGCGCGGGGCGCGGGGCCGCCACCTGCCGCGACGCGCGAGCGGTGCGCGCGTGCCTGCTGCCTCTTTCATTTCATTTCATTTCATTTCATTTCATTTCATTTCATTTCATTTCATTTCATTTCATTTCATTATTTCATTTCATTTGTGTTTCGTTGCGAGCCTCCCCTCGCCGCCGCCCCGTCGGGGCCGGGCGGTGCCGGTGCCCGGGCAGCGGGGAGGAAGCTGCGGGCATCCCTGCGGGGCCGCTGCTGGGGACGGGCGGCGGGGGAGGAGCGGTTGACAACGTCCTGTTTTTTGAAATTTTATTGTCTTAGGGGCTTCTCACCGGCGTTTGGGCGCGGGCTGGGCCACAGACCTCGCTCAGAGCTCCAGTTTTCCACAGGAAATGGCAGGAGCGCAGCTGGGCGCTCGCGAGCGAGACCAAACTTTGTTGCATACGCAGTGGTTTGGGCAGCGGTTGCGTGTTGGCGCTGAAATGCAGTCTTTCTGGACAGATTTCGTGCATGTTGCTGCTTGTTTACCCAGAGCTTGACACAGATGCAACACGGTGATGCATCAACTTCCTCGTTTTTTTTTTTTTTTTCTCTTCAGGCGGCCTCCATTCTTTTTAATGAGTTTTCGGTGAATAGCGCAGGATCCCAAAGTTGACGTTTCTTCCTTAATCCAGCTCCCTCTGCTTGTCAGAGGAGGGAAAAAGGAACCAGCCGGGAATGCGTCTCGGGGACAGCGCAGCTGAAATCGGGTGTTTCTCTGCGCCGTGCACAAGCACTTAATGCACACTGTGCTGAAGCTTCAGTACGACATACCTGTCAGGCTGAGATGCAAATATTGAGAAAAAAGAAAAGGGAAACTGGGAAAACCGGGATAACTGGAAGCTCAGATCAGGTCTGCAGATTAGCCTTGTTAAGTTGTTGCAGCCACAGAGACTGAATTAGTGCCATTTACGTTTTGTTTTAAGACGCCTTCTCTGCCATAGGGGGTCCAAAAGGAGGGCACCAGGCAGAAGCAAAAGGCAGGGGCAAATCCCCCCCCCACCTTAATGCTAATCCCTGTGGCTCCATCACGGTCCTGCAGCGGTTTCGCCCCAGCTGCGCCCGTCCTCCCCGGAGGCTCGGCTGCCTCTCACCCGCAAACGTGTGAGGCGACATGTGGGGGCGGCCTGTGTCGCAGGATCCCCGGGATTTATCCCGGCGCGGTCCGCATGCGGGCACGCCATCATCCCCTGGAGTGCCAGCGGGGTTTTTCCGCCCGTCCCGGTGCCTGTAGGTTTCGGCTGGCGTTGCGCTGCGCTGTGACATTGCAGCGCTGTCTGCTCGCATCCCCAGCGAGCCTTTCATTTTGCTTTGCGGATTTGTAACTCCCACTCTTATCAGCCTGGCGCATTTAAATGAACTTCAGTTCTGACCCGTGTTTAGCTCCGTTTCAGGCAGATGATCTGGAGTTTTCGTCTCCATTTTGTCCCTTTTTGCCAGCTTTACCTGGCAAAAATCTGCGTGGTGGCTCAGTCCTGACTCCAGCAAATGACATTTTTCTAAGATGTTAGAACCAGACCGTAGCAAGTTGTCCATTTTGTTTTGTCTCTCTGCCTGAATCTATATATTTTCCATGCAAAAGACTGCAGTGTTATTTTCTTTTTTACCATCCTACAGTACGTAGTCTGACATCCTGCTATATATATGTTTGGAGTTGCAGGTGCAGACAAAACAGAGTCAGCCTTTCCTGTAATAAAAGCCATTTTTTATTACTCTTTATGTCTATTTAGATTTATCCTGAGGGTGCATTGCCTACTGTTAAGTGCTTTAGCAGCAACTTAAATAGACACTGCAAGCTATGAAATCAGGCTGTTCCTTCACCAGTGAGATATCTATCTGTTTATACAGTCTTCATCGTTTTGATGTCCGAGTGTTGCACAGTCAGTTGTGAATGTTTCCTTCACAGGCACTTAAAAGGTGGGAAGTCTGATTATTTGAGAGATTATTTGACTGGGTCAGAACTATTTGGGAAATCTGTGGTAGGTTGTTCAAAACACTGGCAGCTACATTTCTATGGAGTGGCATAACCGCAGGTTGATCCTTCCTCTGGAGTCGCTACCTGCACTATAGTGATAAAGTAGTTGAATATATAACAGGCTTCTCCTTACATCTCTTCTATGGGCCTCCGGGCAACCTCCTCTGTGAAACTGAGAGGAACAGCACAACAGAAGTAGGTAGCGGCATCAGGAACATGTCGCTGAAGTGCGTGAGCAGCTCCTGGGATCTTGGCTGAGTTTATCCCAGTTACTATATTAGTAAAAGCAGACCTCAGAAGTACTTAGGGGTAGTACTTTTTTTTTTTTTTTTCCCCTGTGCAACCAGGATTTTAATGTCGTGATTGAGTGAAACTTTACGTTCGGGATTTCATTGACACTCGAACGTTTCAATTATGAGCTCCATGTGAGCCGTGCAGTACCCATTTTACATTTCCTAACATTCACACGGAGTGTTATTTCCCTTGAAATAGTGGGACTGAATATTGTATACTCGATAAAAGGCAGTAAAAACTTGCACCTCTGAGATTTAAGCTGTATTATTTTTGTTTCTTTATTGCTCACCAAAATCCTGCTTTTAGGCCAGATGAACAAACTGCTTCAAGATGACTGGAAAGGCTGCCCCAGGTCTTGCATTCAGCATGAATAGCAGGAATAAGCCCATGTATTTCATTTGCATGGGGCATGCTCAGACAGCAGGTCAAAGTAGCTTGAAGTTATCTGCACTTTATTATGAAAGTCCTTCTTAACAAAATGGAGGAGAGGATTTAGACCGCATCTTGACCTGTATAGAGTGCTTAGAAAATAGGTTTTCATCCTGGAGGTCTCTTACCTTTGGTGGTGGGACTCACGTATGTATTTCTGTAAATAAAGGTCCAACTTTGGAGCTTTTAAGAGGGGCTCCATGGTGGCCTGGATGGGCAGTACATGCTGGAGGTGATGGGTCCGTGGTGGTGTGATGAACCTGTTAGATGGATGTGGTGGGAAGGGCAGATTCCCTCTGCCCTCCCCAGCCGCACACTAGCAGGAGAGAGCTTGGAGCTGATTTTTGCAGAGCAGCCAGCATGCATAACCAGGCCTCATCTGTTTGTGTACATGTACTAAAAACAGTTATTTGGAACCCAACTGTATCCATGTGGTTTCTTCCTATTCTTAATATTATTTAGAGAGAAAGACACAACAACTAGGAAGAAACCCAGGATTAGGTCAGGCTTGGCTAACACGTGTCAACTAACCTCAGTTTAACCTCAGCCTTTTCTAATCCAGGCGCACTCAAGGGACTTGAAGCAAATGAGAGATGCCAGTGTATTAGCACAGCTTAACCAAGTCAGTTACTGCTTTTAAATACTTTTAAATTTATATACACGCCCACCCCCCATATATGTGCACATGTGGGCATATATACAGAGGCCATTCTCTTTATTTGCAGGCCAACATACTGCATCTGTTCGTTGTTATTTCTGTCCTTTCTGTCGCAGCAGAACCATTCGAGATGCTATTATGGCTTTAGGGGCATTGTAAAAATCAATGACAGTTGACCTCTTATCTAAGATAATAGGGCAATGTTTGGGGCCAATTGGAAATTCAAGCCTCTTTTCCTGGTCTTCTTAACTATAGTTTCAAGAACATCCTTTTCTTCCCTATTATATTTCAATCTGTTTTTGCTGGGAAAAAAAAAAAGAACTGGAATGGAGTTTGAATTCCCTTCTAAGCTCCTATATGTTATACTTAAGGGTTTTTGCTGTTGAGTTTTCCCCATGTGCTTCTTTGCGCTTGAGTTCCTTGCCCAGGGGTTGACATTAGTAGCAGCGTGACAAATGATCTGTGTTTTTCCTCGATTCTCTTAATTGGCAGCCTCCGCTACGAGATCCCTTTGCCCACATGAAAAAGTTGTGAAAGGGAAGACGCGTAGGTCGGTCGGGGGCTCCAGGGAGCAGCAGCAGAGCAAATCCTCCGTGGCCGGCGGCAGGTTTGCCGTGCTGGCCCCGCTGCCTCGCAGGGAGCCAGGGTTGCGCAGGAGGTTGCTGGTTGACTGGCTGGCTGACTCAGGTTTGGTTCCCGATGGATATTTCTAGTGGTATAATTTGTTTCGGTTATGAGTGTAACTTAAAAACTTCCAGAAATAGTTATTACCAGAAACACCCTGGTGTTAAGGCATAACGATGATGTATACCAATATAATTATTCCCTTTATCATGTTGGAGAGTACCTGAATAGCAGTTGTAGCGTTGACCGCACTAGGGAGTTTTAGGGCTGTGACTGTACCGCTTCACTTCTGATGTAAACAGGACTTCGGAATTACCAGTGACAAATGTGGCTCCACACGCAGACAGCCCACAGAAGGACTAACAGGGTAGTTTTAGCAGCAGATTGTTTTCGTGGGTTTTTTTTTTTTTGCTTTACTGCGTGCTAACACAGTGCGTCTAGTCCTCCAGCGCCGTTTGCGCGCGGGGCACACAAAACGCGGGCGAGCCTTGCGGAGCGCTTAGCACCTTTCCCTCATTCGAGGGTAAACGTTACCTCTGGCAACCGTTTTGAAGCCGCTCTGAAAAAGGCCCATTTTCCACTTTGTTGGTTTCCTCGCCAGGACAGACCGTGTTTTCTGATGTGATGGCCTGTCGAACCGCGCTGTCACCTGCCAGCCCGAAACCTGCCGCGCTGTCCACAGGAGATAAACCCGTGTCCCAGACGAAGGCGGCTGAAGCCTGAGCCGGTTCTGCCCGGCCCTGGGGAGGGACTCGCCGCTCGTAGGCTCGCGGAGCGTTGTGGTCTTCCCGCCGTGCTCCCAGCGAACGTGCGCAAGGAGAAGGCGGATGTGCGCAAGGAAAGAGCGGTAGCCGGGTAGATGGATGTTTATAAGGAGAAAGCGATGCTCAGTCAGATCGTGCCGGAGGAGACGAGAGTTGTTTCCCGAGGCATGCGGGCACCAAGGCTTAAATCCTGTGCTCAGAGAGGCTCCGGTAGCCAACGCGCAGAGCTTGGGGTTCACTACATGGAATTGGGTGCTTCCCCCCTAAACAACTCAGTACTGGGCTGGTACAAGGAAGACAAGCAAGCAAGGGATGGACGAGCCAGTGCTTGTCACCAGGACTCGCTCCCTCACAGCTGGGACCGGGAACGGGCCGCGCTGCCAACAGGTCGCTTCCCCAAGCAAGACGTCTGTCCGTAGGGCCCGAGAGCGTCGCTTTGGGCGAGCGAAACTGCTCCATTACCTCCTTCAACCTACGCGTTCGCCCTAGATCTCCAGCAGCGAAACGGCGGCTGCTTGGGCCGTGGGTTGGTTTCTGAATGTTATCTCCTCGCCCATCTCCCGCACGATCCCGGCGGAGCGGCTTGCGTCAGGGCCCGCTCCGTTGCCGGTCTCCTCCCGGTTTCACCGCCTTGCTGCTGCCTCCTTGCTGGTGTCTCCCAGGCTCTCGCCCTGGCGCCGGGCCCATCGCACTGGGCTCTCTGTCCCAGCGCTTCCCCCACGGAGCTGTCCAGAGGGTCTCTGCATCTGTCCTGTGTGCTTCCGCAGGGCTCACGAACGAGCCGGAGGAATTTCCATCGGTGGGGAGCCCAGCATGGCCATGCTTGTCCACTAATGCGCAAGCTCTGCGTTAGCCCAAAAGGCAACATAACGATCCCCATGCTGTGGGCTGGCAGGAGAGAGAACCCGGTGGTCACTTGCTCGTTAACGCTTTCCGTAAACGTCAATCTCATGTCTTGATAAAGAAAACACAGGAAAGAAGGCTACTGATGAGTACAGTGAATCAGTGGGAAGGAAGATGTAGTCTCGCTTTGATAAGCAGGAGTGAGGAATGAATTTTTGGGAGCAGCTCAAGAACAACGAGCCGCACTCGGTGTTGACTGGGTTAGCAGAGTAGATAGGTTGCAGGCACTCAAGCTGATACCGTGCTGAGGCTGCAGAGTTTTTGCTTTTGCAGAGGCAGCCTGTTTTGCTTATTTTAATATAACATATTTCACTGAACCGATTCTTTCAAACCATCACACTCCCTTACCATGGCAGTTAGTGGGTTTGGAGGAAGCTACATAGCCCAGTTATGGTTGGTTTCTGCTGGTATATCTAGAGAGCTTCTTAACTTCATAAAAAATAAGACTAAGCCAAAATGATGCTGGGGCAAATGCTCTCAGATGAAGACATGGAATTCCTGCTGGGTTCATGTGGCCTTCTTCATTTCTCCTGCCTTTCTCATCTGAAGTCAGAATTCATCTTTAACAAATAGGAGATGTGGCCCCTTTTTGGGGCTTCTAGTAGAGCCCCTCAGTGTTACTCTCTTCCCCCTCTTTCTTGATTCCTGCATGGAGTTCATAGGAAGCAGCCCCCGTTCTTTGCTGTAATAGTTCCTGGCAGCAATCCAGGAGGATTTTAGTTCTTTGCACCTCCCAGTGAATACACGTGCCAGCTCGGGAGCTGAAAAAGGTGCTTTGGATCTTTATGTTCCTGAGGGAGAATCTTTACGGTCTCCTACCAGGATTTTCTTGGCCCTTTACCAATTAGGGAAAAAAAAAAATGGCCTTGACCATTGATTTAAAGTTAAATGATACCAGTAGGAAAGAAGGAGGAAGCAAATGCCTGGAGTGAAGGTGAGAAAATTACCCAGCTGGTACAAATAGGCTTCTGGGCAGACGATCCGGCCCCTGCCTTGTGGAACTGGCAGGGTACAGGCGAAGGAGAGGACTTGTGAGGCCAGGTTGCTTCCAGGCCATCCAGAAGGACCACGTTAAACACTACAAAGCATAGGGCACTGGCTTGCTAAAAGTGCTTGGGCTGCATGCTTGTCTTGGTCCTGCTGGTGCAACCTGCTCGGTGGAGCATTGCAGCCCATAGCCGAACCGGGCAGCAGATCTGCTTGGTGGGAACTTGGACTTCTGTAACAGCTCAGGCCTGAGCTCTGCCTACGTTTGCGCTTGGGGCGGTCACGAGCATTTCCAGTAAATCGGATGGTTTTGTGAAAGATCCCAATGTGTGGAGACAAGCATAACCTTTGCCCTTGGAGCAGTGGAAAGTGAAAGCGCGAGGCAGGATGTGTGCTCGGAGGTGGGAGCACGCCTAGGTGTTACAGCCCGGCTGGGATGGGCAGGGAGGGAATCCCTTGGGTCCGCAACTTCGCAGCACCGTCGCAGTGAACCTCGCTCGGGTGAACGTCATGCTCTTGCCAAGGCTTCGGGGCAAGCGGAAGCAAGCGGAGGGGGTTGTGGAGGAGCCTCTTGCAGTGACAGGATTTCTGTCCTTGAGTGCCATGAGGTAGCACCTGGGCCCACAATAATCTGAAGCTTTCAAAATTAATAAAAATGTGACACTTTAAAATTGCGCTGCTATGAAATGTTGCTCCTGGGGCAACGGGGTTGCAGCAGAGGTGCGGTGCGTGCTTTTGAATTTGCAAGGAAGTCAAATAACTGGAGGAGGGAAATAACTTCCTTTGCATCCCGCAGCGTTTTCAAATTTCACTTCGCCCTCACGGAGAAGACCGGGCTGCAGAGAGAGCTGCTGTGGATGAGCAGCACTGGCCAACGTCACGGGAGCCTGGCTCCTGTCCCATGGCGGGAGGTGTTTCGGAGGTCAGGCTCATTTTGGGTACCCTCTGAGATGCTTCCTGAGGAGGGAGCTGAGGAGATTTTGCAATGCAGGAGCAGGATTTTTCTGCATGCCACCACATTGCTGAAATTCATTTCACTGAATCATTGGTTGCAAGCCTGCGTGCATGGATTATTTTTCACCAAGTTGCAGAGCGTGAACAGAAATGCCAGAGGTTGGATTCAGGTGTCCGGGATGCTATAACTTCATTTGATATGTATAAAATAACTGTCACAAAAATGCATACCTTAAAAAATGCATCCTTGTGCTTTTGGTGCTATTTCACTTCTCCAGTGTGCATTTTGTATGGAGCAATGTATGGTACCACATGTTCCAAATATACTGATAAGTCAAATCCTATAGTCCTCACCTGGACCAAATTCCCCTTGATTGCAGTGGGAAGGTGGCCTATCAGATACTAGGACAAGCCCTCACATTTGATTAAAAAAAAATTAGAGAAACCGTGTTGAGTCAAACTTGCAGGCCCAGATTTAACTAAAAATAAATGTTGTCAAAACTTAAGATCAGTAACAGTGTCTCTCTGTAGATATTTATTTTTCATTTGAAAGGGAACTGTCTTTTTTTTTTTTCCGTTATTTTACAGATTCATTAAGCATAAAAACTGCAAAGTGAAATCTGCTCGGCATGAACTGTAACACATCACGGTTACTAACTAGCCTATTTATGCTGTCCCATATAAGAAAAGTCCTAAAAATAGTCCAGCAGCATATGTTTTCAAAAGTAAATTGGATTTTAAAAATAAGAACTTAGCTTTAATTATCTGGCTCTCAGTAAGGAGGTAGACTTCTCAAAATAGGCAATTACCTTAACACGAAAAAACAAAATGCCCCTCTCCCCTCCCATAGTCAGGAGTTGTTGTTTTGCTGTTGTGCTTTATTATTGTTGTTGTTATTATTATTATTATTATTATTATTATTATTATTATTATTATTCCTTTATGCTCACAGAAAATTGCTTTGTATGTCAAGTGGCTTTGGATAGTGAAAACAGTCTCATGGAGTAGATACAGCAGCAGAAGCTGCTGATGTGCATAGTACTTTTACTGAAAAAAATCCTGTCTTTTGCATGGAATGTACATGATGTTTTGCCTTCCATCTTAAAGAGCATGGTTTGTAGACCACAGTTAGGATAAGGAGGAGATAGGCCAAACATTTTACAGCTTTAAATTTGGGAACAATGTCATAATCTGCTACGTAAAACAAAGGCGTCTAAACTTCTCTAGCATTTTTTTTGCACTCAAAAGCTGGGAGGCAATGTAGGAAAGTCAGTGATGCTGTCTGATATGCACCAGCTAACTATGGTGGTTGAATGCCTCTAAAGCAGGATTAAATATGACAGAGAAGAAATACCCTGGTCAAATCTTGTTTCCCTTTGAGCATACAGACAGCCTTTTCTTTGGAAGGAAAGGCCATCACCTCTCTTCAGCTTGTAGAAACTGAGTGTGTGTGGCTGGGCTCAGTAGGAGTCCTGTGGTGATGGGAATGATCAAGCCCATCAAGATGCGAATCCTGATGTCTCTGCCTCCTGATCAGAGATACAATGGAGCAAACTGATGCCCGAGACTTCGGCGTGAGCTGACAGAGTGCTCAGCTTTGAATAGACTTAGTAGTTATTGGATGAGTGGGAAAACATGGTAAGATTCTATAGGCACCTTTAATTACAGGTTGTGTCTATGTGATACATTAGCTGTTGAGTCATGAGCTGTCTTCTAAGATTTTGAGTTGGCCCTGGATACTGGCTGTTAGCATAGATAACTCTTCTTTCATTTACAGCTATTATAGCTATTCACTTAGAGGTGCAGTGATTGCAAGCGCTTCCTCTGCAAAGCACCTTGCTGTCATTTTTCTTGCCGTCGTCACCTTGAGACGAGATGACTCTAATTTGCCCAACCTAGGGCTACACTTTGGGACTCTTTGGGAATTTAATTGGAATGCTGCTGCCTGCTTACTAGCTACTTTGCATGCGCACAGTGTTTCACGTGCCAAACTGAGCTGGCCACAGAGCTGGCCGCTGAGCAGAGCGGGAGCAGTACCCTCAAGAGGAGCTCCAAGGCCTGTGGGCAGCTTGAGCAACACGTTGTGTGGTTATAAGCACCTTGGCCAGACGCGCCCTGGTTGCAGTAAGAAGGTGCTGTTGGCAGACTGGGCTCTCTGGCGATCTTTAGGCTGGGGATTTGTGCCTCCCTTTGGTCCAGAAGGGTCTTGTATTGAGGAGGGTGCTGGGATAACCTACGTTGTTGCAGTAAGGACAACATTTTAGGGGAAGGGAGTAGAGGAAATGAGGGCATAATTGTTACTGCTGCAGTCGATGGTGGTCTGAGGTGCCATCAGGTGGAGGGGTTCGTTGCTCACCTGGAAGGTGCGGGAGAACTGTTGGCTTTGCAGTGTAGCACTGAAATGGTCGCTGCAGATATCTAAATGCACCCACCAGTATTGGTTGTGGCGTAAGAAAAATGCATGCAATTCAGCACCTGCCTAACACATCCTCTGAGCCTAGAATGATTAGTTCAGTTTTAGTAGTCTCATTTCCAGGAGGAAAAGAAAAACAGAGCAAACAGCAGAAAGGATAATGAAAGTCTCAGGGCCTGAGGGGAGTATTTGGGTATGATAGTCAACCAGAGGGGCATTATTTGGTCCAGAAAGAAGACACCCAGGAGAAGCTGTGATTGAACCACACCGAATGGCAAAGCAGAAACCGATCAGCTGTTTTTTTTTTTTTTTTCTTGTGGAGATGCAAAATGTGCAATCATTAAATGAAACGGAAAGAGTGTAAATTTAAAACAGCCATAAAGAACCGTCTCCTTTCTGCAGCATCGTGGCAGTTTTTGGATCAGCGTACTGCAGGAAGCAAGCGGGAAATAATTTAGTGGAATTACGCATGCAAAGGAGAATGTGTCTAAGTATTAATACTTGCTCATACTGCAGAGGAAGTACTATTTCATGTTTTAGCACAAGCTTCTCTTCCACAACCTTCCTCACCGTTGCACAACATGTGGTGAGCTTGCTTGGCCTTCCTCTGAGGCCGTGTAATCCTTCACTGCTGACTAGTGGTTCTGCAAACACTCTTTCCTGGAACAGTGTTTTCAAGAAAAAAGTTTATTAGTTTCACTAGCCCTGCTTTGGTCAATGAGTAAGAGCCGCATGATTGCACCATTGACTGTCCTGAGCTCTGTGGTTGTGGTACCTTCCTTCCGTAGGTTTTGTTCTGTGGGTCTGGCACCGGCAAAACTTTCTTCCCTGAGCTCCCTTCCTTCCCTGGGCTTTTTTGGTATTGGGGTATCTATTGGGGTGTCCTTTAGATATGGTTGTCTTTTTGCTTAGTATCAAGGAAGTCTAGTATTTACTAAAACAACTTGGCAATTTACGCCATTCTGGCTTAATCTGGCTGGAATGTCTTTTTTTTTTTTTTTTTAATAGTCTGGCCAGATGATTTAAAAATATTCACTGTAGAAGTAGAGTGTTTAGAAATAGCTGTAATTTTGAGTTATACCAAGTATAAACCCTAGCATTTACATTTGATTAAGGACAGGTGTTTGACTTGTGCAGCTGTTCTTATGTTACTGGAATTTTTGACCTACTGGAAAGAAAAAAAGACTAGATCTGGCATCGGTGCTATAGTTTAGTAAACTTAATGTTCAGTAGGGAGCAGAATGCAAAGTGCCGCTTCGTTACAGTGGATCGTTGCATCAATAATGTAGCAGTGTAATGGCTTGGAGGGAAAATAATGGCTTCTAATGGTGGAACTAGTGTGTTTACTGATACTGCAGCACAGTTAATTGTGGCTTTCTTGGAATTAAGTGCTGTGAACAATTTCTGTTGCAAGCGGACGCAGGGCTGTGGCGCTTACCCTCCTCACTGCGAGGACCCTTGATAGCCCTGCCCTGTTCCCTTCAGACAGCGTGCGGACAAAATAAGCGTGGCTCATGAATTGCTGATGATGGGAGGGGGTTTCATGGTGCGGGTGGATGATGTTCTGCTTTCTGCCACCTGCTCTTGGTGTGTCTCCGATAGCCGTAGCAGCCGAGCGCGGAGGGAGAGGTGCCCAAGAGGGACTGCGGGTCTCAGGACCTCGAGCTGAGCGCCGTGCTGCGTGACAGTGAGTAGTGCGGCCGAGGTCTCGCCGGAGACCTGTCATCCGCCCGGCAGCCGTGAGCGTGTCTGCGAGGCTGGCGGTGCCTCCGCGCTTCTGTTCTCATGGCACGTGGTGTCACCGGCCGTCCCTCGCAGAGCGGTGCGCGGCCCATGGGCTGGCAGCTCCCGGGGCGCTGGAAGGGCTGGCCAGGCAAACGCGACGGTGTGAGTCTCGCTCTGCTAGAAGCCAGGCAAGAAATGCAGCTTCTCATTTTCCGAGGGTTTTGAAAGATGGTCTTTATATGCTCATATTTCCTGTAAAGTCATTTAACAGTCTTGCTCATGTCTCTGTATATCACGTACGTGCAGGACGGCCCTGCAGGCACTGCGGCTCAGGCTCAGTACGTAGGGGTTTAAGAGCACCCCTAGGGATCCTGATGTCTTTGGCAGGCAGAGCTCTCACTGATCCTGTATCACTGGGCTCTCCTCCTTTCCTTTATTGTATTATCCATGGTGAGGATATGGAATAGGAGGGAATACATTTCTTAAAGCACTTTGTAGTGCACCTTTGCCCCCACTTTGAAACTGAACAGTGCGTTTCCGAAGAGAATTTAGCCACAGTCGTCTACCAGACAAGGAGTTCTTTCCTATTAGGAAATGAAAGAATTGTTCAGTTTTGTCTTTCAATTTGTTTTAAAAGAGCCAAAACGCTGCATTGAGTCACTTCATAACCACACGCTTTCAAATCTGTATTTTTCTGATCTTTTTTTTTGCCATAATGGATAATTGGTTTACACAAATGTGAACGTTTTCTAGTAGCTGGTTACTTTTTTCTCCCATGTTTGCAGCAGCTTTGTTTTAGGAGGCTGTGCTGGGGAGAGGTCACACTTCAGTTCTCAGAAGTGACAGTGTTTTTTAAAGTAGGACACTTCTTCCCCTTTTATGTAGCTAGAGAAGCAGCCCTAGGTGCTTGTGTGATGGGAACTTGGGGCTGGGACTCGCTGGAAGATTGACTGCTTAATTAAATGGCTGAGATTCTTCAGCATTTTGCTAGTGGTGCTTTCTGTTAACAAACATTTACCTCTTTACCTGAAGATACTATGCACAGACAGACATGTAGTGTATCACAGACTACCTGTAGTCATAAGCCCCAAAGGACATGGACAACTAATGATGTTAGTTGGCTTTCCTTCATGTGCTTAGGCCGCAAGCTGTGCTTATTTTTTTCTTTCTTTCTTTTCCTACATGCTTTTGGTGTCGACTTTCCTCCAAAGAGTAAAAGATCACAATGTATTTTATTTGTAGAGCTGTGTGATTTATACGAGATATTCCCTGAGATACATCTCTGTGGTTTCCAGTTACAGAGAAGCATGGAAATATTTGCTGATTTCTCCCCTACCCACTCCCTATGTTTTTAAGCTGGGACCTGCATCTCAAACTCCGCAACTAATAATGAAATCTGAATTTGGTTTCATGGCCTCAAATTTTGCTGTGAATTTTTCCTACTGATCTGATTGGATCGTGCTGCAATGATCTTCCTCACGCTTACCATTATTGTGAGGAAAAGCTATTTCAGTTCCATGGAGGTCACATACACTATCAGAGAGATCTTCTAGTGGTTTAAGAATGGAAAAGTTCCATTGAAAACACTAAAGTTGTTGGTTTTTTTTTAAAAAAAAAAAAAAAAAAAAAAAAGGCAAATGAGTTTATGACCTAGTTTCTTCTCAAATTACTGAGAGCTGACCTGGGAGATTGACATACATCCTTCTGTTAATCAGGGTTTTACTGTGTTTTCTGTTACTGGCGCATGCTTGTTAGAAAGTCCTCTCTTACATTTGAACTTTCATATAGTTCTTCGCTCCTTAGCCAATTTTCAGTGACATTGTTCTTTACATTTCAAGTGCCACGACTGATGGAAGCTGTCCTTTGGAATATATATACACTCAGGCTACCACAAAACAAAGGACTGACTTCAGATATTAATGCCTGTTAGGTCAAGGTTTCGGCATGTCACTCTCTTGTGAAGACAGTGTGAGGGAGGCTACCCCGCTCTAGCAAACCTGCCGCTCTCGCTCGGAGCTCAGCAGCCTGTTGCCACCCACCTCCCTTGGGTGGAGGTGAGGAGACTGGGGCAGGCATTTCAGGTAGTCCTGCTGCCTCAGGGTGCTCTGTAGACTTCCAGCTGGTTGAGTAGTTGCTTCTGCTTCTCCTGAGTGAGCGCAGGGCTGGGGAGAGCCACCTCCCTTGAGTGTGAGCACGTATTTCAGTCGTGGGACTTTGGGGCTTGCGGTCACCTCACTGTTGGTACAAGAGGGCACCTTCAGGAAGGTGCAGCTGTGGCTAGTTAGAGCAGTGGTATATATTCAAGGACTTAATTTCAGTGTAGCACCTAACTTGCCAGCTTTGGGATGTCTTTTGCTTGATAGGAACTCTGGGGAAATTGGAAGGGACTGGGAATCCCAGGCTATGTTGGCTGGACCTGGCACAGCTGCGCCTCAAACTGGAGTTAAAAGGGATGTAAATGAGGGGTGACTTACAAGGGGTAATGAGGGATGGCTTCTACTTTCACTTTGCCTTCTCATATGGAAATGCCACATATCTTGGCATCCCCTCGGGCTGGCATGGCCTAGCTCCTGCTCAGTGACTCACAGTGACTCCAAACATAGGTTTAATGCCAGGTGGAAACAATACAAAATCTCCCTATAGTTGGGATATTTTGATCCCTTTTTCTTAGTTGTCTTACTTTCTGTTGTTGTTAGAAGGACACCTGACTTTAATACCTTCCAGGGGAATGATCTTGGAAATCTAGTAGAAAGTGAAATCTTAAGGTTTTTGGCTTCTTGATCTTCCTTCCTGCTCCTTTCAGTCCTGTGCAATATGTAGACAGACACTTATGAAGCCTAGTTGTTTTGAAAGGGCCTGAGCCAAAGCCGAGGGTCTCTTCAGCCTTCCAGTGCAGAGGTGACCCTCGCCTCCTGTGCTGCCTCCCGCTCCGGTTCAGTAGTTGTGGAGGGCTGGCGTGATCCCTGCAGCCGTCTTGGGTGGAAAGTAAGTGAACTCTGGATTCCTTCCAAGACCACAGCCGGACGTTCACACGATAGTGATCAAATTCAGGCATTCTGCACCTTTTTATGGCAGCAGAGGGAACCAGAAGGCTTAGCTAGAACTATTGGCTCCTCTAGAAAAGGAAGGGAGGACTTATACAGTTCTGTAGGCTTTAAAATATTAAAAAGCAAAAACCCACATTTTTTCACTCATGTGAGGCAAGCATCTAAACTTTATGGGAATTTGGGTGAGATTCACACAGCGTCTGCCCTCCTGCATCTACCTGAGTTATTGCTACAGAGGAAGTAAGGCTTAAGGAAAGCCGTGAGAGTGGCACTTTGCCGTGCTGTGGGAGCACAGGGCATTGCCTGTTCTGTCCCTACACACGTTCATAGGATCTCTAACGATATTTGGGATCATTACAATATTTAGACATTTGTCCAGAGGACAGGCATAGATAAAAGGGAATAACTTTGCTCCCCTTGAGCAAAGCCCCATCTGGATTTCAGGATCAGTGGCTGTTCCTGAAGCAGAAGCAGCAGCAGCATCAACAACAAAAGATTCTTTCCATACAAAAGGTCATTTAAGTTGCTGGAAAGTCTGTGCGCCTGTACATGCGTGCATACGTTTGCATTGCATGGGTGTGAATTTGGCTGAGATTTAAATGTCCACTTTTATGTTTGATTGCTCGCCACATACTGGCAGGCAGAGCAGCTGGAATTGCACATGTGCCTGGCACAGAATATGTGCCTTGTTAGGGGCAGTGCAGAAATTAAGAGAATTGATTGACCAACCGAATGCTGTTTTAGTTTTGTTTGCTCAGGAATGGCACAACAAATATTTTATCAGTCCAGCTCCTGTACCCACTCAGCTCAGAGTCCCCGATTCCAAGATGAGCAGAAGAAGCAAACATTGCAGATCATGTCACGGCTGGCTGTTGATGTGCCTCTAAGAAATGTATGTAGTTGTTCATTGCACAAGTTGTTAAACTAATAATATTGCACTAGCCCCATTTGAAAGTGTAGCTTAATGTCAGCTTCTGTGGTTTGCATGGTGTTGACGTGACGTACCCGAGGCGGGCTGCTGCTGCGACGAGTTTTGGGGTGTGCTTGCTGATGGATTGGACGGGAGCAGAATCAGGCCTGTAGCAAGGACACGGTGCTCAGCGGTAGGTGGTTAGTGTGTGCAGTGGATTCAGAGTAACTCCCAGAGCCTCACCAGTAAACTCATTGCTGGGGTGAGTTTTATGAGATGGAAACTCGGAATAGGAAAACGAAACTTCACCCATCTATGTTGCAGTGTCCCTAGAGCAGCCTAGTTGGAAATGGCAGCGTATCTGCTGTGCACCTCCCCCCTACCCCTTTCCTGAGTGTCCAGAGGGAGGGATGAGCTTTGCAAGGTGCCCACAAAGGCTGCAACAATCTGTGTGGTGCTTCAGGACTTTACCAGCTACTGAGGCTGTCGGTCTATTTTTACTGGTGCATATGCTGCACAAAAATAACAAGGGGGATTTTCGAAAAGAGAGCGGTTTCTACCAGCAAATTAACTTCCCAGGTCAACAGCCATCTCTTTCTTCAACATTTAAAAATAGTAGAGGCAAAAGCAACAGCGACGCTATGGTGGGTGAGGATGACATATCAAAGTGCTTGCAGAACTAAGTGATGGTGATGGCAGCGCTGTAATGTATTTGACTGAAAAATGTAGCTATCCCTGCCAGCACACGGGTGTGAGAGCAGCATCCTTCCCGCTAGCGTTTCTCAAAGACACTCCTGCTGGAACGTGGTCTTTTGCCCACATCTGCATGGCACTGCTTTATGTAAGCACGTTTTCTTAGACTTTCGGGGAGAGGTCTCATCCCAAGATTACTTATTTAATTCAGATGTGAGTTGTGAGGTTTCATTTAAAATATATAAGATGCTGGAAGCAGTGGGGCTGATGGGGCTTTTGGTCTAACACGTAGCATCCAGCTCGGACATTCTTTGGCTATTGCCATGATGTATCTTTTCAATACTTTTCTTAAGCTCTAACCCCATTCCTGCTTTTCTGAGGTGGAGTTTGCCACATTTACAGTGTCACATACCACCCATCATGCAGCATGTTACTAATTATTGCACATGGGCACAAGCAGCCCCATTCCATGCATTCCCATGCTCCATTTGTTACTAATTAGGAGTCATCCTGCTGCTGGTGGGCTCTGGTGCTCGCAGCGTCTCGTCTGTAGACACGGGCATCTGCCGGAAAGTCGTGTTTACTTTGAGGTAGGCCTGAATAGTGATATCCCCCCTGCTATTGCCCCCAAAGTCTGGCTTTCGTGGCTTTAAAAATGTGAAATATTCACAGACGTCGATATGGATAACTATGGACAGCGGATCTTGCTGTGTTTCGTAACCTGATACTAAGGAAACTTGGGAACACCAGGCTGTGCGGTTAGGTCCTATCAAGGATTAAAAGATGATTAGGAAATAGAAAGCCAGTGTGGGACTACATGGTGGATTCTTAAAGGTGACCTGTAAAGGGCTTTTAAAACAGAATTATCCCTCTAACAGTCTGTTGGCTGCTGCAAACAGAAACAGAAAAGGGAGCATTTAATCACTAAAAAAAAAAAAAAAACTCTCAACATTTCCAAAATTGCTGCAGCAGCCTGTCCCTGCTGTGCGGCCGTGGCCCAGGATGCTCTGATGTCTCCTGTACCCCGCTGGGCTATTGATCTACCCTGTAGAAGGGTGATTTGGTATTATGAGATGGCACAGTTTCCTACTGCATGTCTTCATATTCTTTTCTTTTCTTTCTTTCATATAGTTTCTTTAGAGATAATACATATATAATATTATACATATATATAAAGAGATTGTGCAAAACAATTTCTTTTTTTTTTTTTTTTTTTTTTTTTGGGTAGACAGTATTTTTCATCCTTCTTTCTGAGCCTCTGCCCTTTTTCCAGCGAGCAGAGAGTGGAGATAATTGTCTTTGCCATGTGAGTAGGCAAAGCAAGTAGGTGCACTGATATTCTGGTATTTTAATCCCTGAGTGTTTTTTGCTGGTGCTGAAAATAGTTTGCCTTTTAAATGCTGTTGGTCCTGCTTTGGGATGACGTGCAATCTCTCTGTAGCGCTTTGCAACTTTTAGTTTTTGCAATTTGGCTTTTGATGGCTGAGGTGGCTCAGCTTCTCTTCCCTGTGTTCTTCGCTCTCCTGCCTTGGCTGGACTGAAACGTCTGTTGTGTAGGAACAGCAAAGGAGAAATTTTCCTAACAAGTGCCACAAAACATAAGCAGGTAAATTGGGTATGCCAAGTGTGGTCTGTGAGTTAATTTGAGCTTTTGGTGTGTTTAACATCCTACTTGCTTGGGAAGTTAAGGGACAAAGCAAAACAATGTCACGTTGCCAGTGGTGGAGATGGAGACAGTGCTTTTGGCTTGTCTTTCACTTAATTTTGTACTTCATAAATAGTTGCCTAACGTGTATCATGCACCAAGTTACTTCAAAATATCTTCACCCCTTATAACCAGACAAGAGGATGTTCAGGGAAATATACAGTGATCTTCTTGGATTACTCCATGTACTGTCCTTGGAAGATGCTCTCAAATACGAGCCGGAAGTTATTAAAAAACGTATTTCAGAAGACTTTTCCTCCCTCATGGCACTCTGCTTTCCAAGGTCCCTGGCCTACGGGAGTCTCTGGCATGGAGCAGAGCCCTGGCAAAGAGCGAGGACAAAGTCAAGCCCGGAGGGGAGAGCAAGGCCCACCATGCCCTCGGGCTGCAGCTTGCTCGCTGCCGTGCCCAGGGGTCAGTGCTCATGCTTGATGCCACCAAAGCAGCAGGATTTGGCACCGCTCAGCTGTGATTCCTTAATAACTCCTGGAAAGGAGCCTCCTCTGTTACATCATTGAGAGCTTCTCTAAGGCTGTGGTGGTGCCTCTCTTTCTGGATGCTGCACTCAATCCTTGCTTTTCCAGGAGCAGAAAGACCCGCAGGAACTTCATGGAGAGCAGAGAAGCCATCTAAAAAAAGGCATGGGGAGTAACACAGCTTGTGATAATCTCTAGTTAAGCCACCTGGCACCGGACTGATCCCCCGAGTTGCTGATATAGCAGAAGTAGCCTTTCTGCCAGGCGCGAGGCTTCCCTAAAGTACCAGACTGTGTCCTGCTGGAAATGGAGCACTGGAGGTCTTGAGGGCAAAACCAGCCTTGGAGCAGACACTTTGCAAAGGCCAGTTATTAGTCTGCTGATAACTTCTGCTAATGTGCATGCATCAAAAAATTAGTGGCAGCAAATGCTTCCAGCCTGAACTGGAAAAGTCTTCTAACTCTTCTTTCAGGTTGTGAACCCGCCACTTGGAAATTAATGTTGGGAGGGTTACGCAAAAACCTGCACGCTCAGCGTTACACCATGTCCACGTGTACTCATATGAGAGGAATTTCCCATTGCTGTTTCCACTCCATGCATGCAACAAAACAGCTCGCAGAGGGAGACAAAGGAAAAATTGGAGGACAGATATCCTGAAAATCCACCCTTACAACCTTTTCTCAGCAATTGTCTGTCACCCCAAAGCTATGCGGAAAAGAAAGGCTATTTTCATGAGGGCCATGAACTCCGAAAAGGATTGGTGAGCCTGAATCAACTTGCTTTCCCATTCCTGTCTTGCCAAGGCAAGCTGCCTTTGCAAAAACAAAACACCCAGTAGAAATTTATTGTTGCTCCTCCAAGAAACAGGAGCTCCCGTGTTGTGGGCCTTTTGATCTACAGCTGTTGCAGCAGGCCTTGCCTGGCTTTTAAATGTCCTATAACTTAAGGGAGCAATGGAGCGCATCCTGGAGAAGCTGTTCCAAATGTCAGGCTTTGGATTTGCAATCAGGATGTCCCTTATGAGTCATCCACACTAAGGAGCAGGATGATATTCCAATGCAGTCCCCTGCAGCATGTGTTATATGCTTGTTGGGAGGTGGAGAAACAAGCCAGGTGTGTTGAGGGATTCTCCTAAGTGGACAACTCGTAATAGTGTGGACAGCTGATGCTTGCTTGCTTGCTTGCTTGTTATTAGGGATGATTTTTTTTGCAAAGTACCTTCACAGACAGGGCAAATAATCTAAGATAAAATGATTTCGAGATACGGTCCTAGTAGAAGAACTGCTTGGGTAGGAGCCAGGAAGTCCCTACCCTGGCAACTCAGTCTGTTATTGGTTTACTTTAACCTATAATATAAATCTTTCTTTCAAGCTGCTTATGATTTTTCATCTATTGTACATTATCTGCTCCCTCGCTGCTGTATATTGCTATTTTTCAATTATGTGTAAATTGTCTTCGCTCCCTCTTTTTTCCCTAAACTATAAATGAATTTCCTCCAGCCCTTCATGCGTCCTCAATCGGTTGCTCCCGTTTGCAGCATCTCTCCGAGTTTCTCTCTCCGCTGCATCTATAACCTTCACGTGGCGTAGGCAGACCATTCCGGTATGGATGGGTCCGCGTGTAGCTTGGGAGAGCTCCTGTCACCTCCCTGCTCCCACTAGGGTCCCTGTTTATACCCTCCTGCCCAGCACGTGCCTTGCAGCTGCAGTGCCCTGCGAGCCCCTTGCACTTGCTACCCACTTAGTACCTCTTAGTGCTTTTAATCTTGGGGGAAGAGCTTTTCCCGAAATGTGCTGGATGCTGGTTTTCCTGCGGCACTGTACCTTTTGTGTGAATGAAGACTCATCCTTTTTGAGTGTGTCCGTTTCCTCTGGATAGCTGGATCATTATGTGATTTCAGGCAACCTTGCACTGCTCTGATAATTCTCCATTGTCTGGTAGTATCTTCAGCGTTGATCAAAGGGATAGATATTTTCTTATTAGGCTGTCAGTGGAGGACTGGAGTGGAGGCATATCAGTCCTCTTCCTGCCATCAGGTGCTAGTTAGTACCTTTTATAAATGTGATTTAACCACTAAATCAACTTGTTATTGCTGGTCTTTCAGTCATTTCTGTAAGAACAGTGTGCTTAACATGCTAGCATTTGGAGAGCTAATGGTACTGCCTAATGGTATTACAGCAATTTTGTCCTCTGCGATTTTGCAATATTGCAAATATATTATTTTAACACAAAATTTTGAGTAAAATATATGAATGCACACACAGATTTGTTCCAAGTGCCAACAGTCTAGCTTGCTCACTTTTCCAGGATATCTGAATTATTTAAGCTCTTGGTGAGCACACTAACAGAAGACACGTGTCCTTGCTACAAGTAGATGACTGAAAATCCCGTTCCCGTTCATAATGCTGATCTCTAGTTGACTGAAGCAGTGGGCTCAATTCAGTTTTAAGCTCATGAAGATCAGTGTTCATAACTACGCCTTTGTGTAGCAGGCTGGGTAGGACCTCTGAGACCCGACTGTGCGTGGCCATTTGGTTTGTGCCTCGCTGTGGCGCGTGGTCGCTCGGCTCCGGTGGTGCGCAGGAGCACGCTGTGCAGCTTTGCTTTCCAAGACAAGCTGAGAATGCCGTTACCCACGTGTGCTAAGTTAGCACCCTTTCTGAGAGCATTAATTCACACTTGGGAGGGATTGGGTCCAAGGTTGGGCCAGCCTTGGCTGCCGGCTCCACCGAGGCAGATCCACTGCAGCCAGTGAATGTTCTCTACTTACACCAGGGTAGATGGGTTAAGAATATGACCTAGGACCTTCTCCTTGTTTTTATGGCAGTATCGTTGAAATCATACTCTTTCCTGTATGCTTGTAATCCCCTAGAAATAAATAGTAAAGAATGTTTATTTAATCTCGTATTCATTTTCTCCAAGATAGTTGCATGTTTGGAAGACATTCAAGTTTGGTCAGAATCATTCTTTATAGAAACTATTTTCTTTTATTTATTCATCATGCTGTTTTCATGATGCTTATTTTATTTCTTCTAATAAAACTGTTGATTGGAATTTCATATCTCTTCCTCTTACCCCATTCTAATGTCATACCTTTTTTTTCCCTATAATCTCTTTTTCTCCAGACAACTAGCATCTTGCCAGTTTCATATGAGCTTCAAGGCTGCTCAACAGCAGTTTAATGATCTCAGTATATATTTGGTTTCTTTAGATCCCTTCTGTGCATGTCGTTTGGTCTTATTGAGTTATAAAATGTGAGCTAAATTTGTCCCTTGTTTAACTCCATTGACTTCAGCAATTGTTTGCTATAGGAAGAATTTGGCATGTTCATTAAATGAATATACTTTCACGTTTCTTTTTTTGTTCATTTTTCCAGGCTTATCTAGATCATGAATTTTATCTTCTGCCTAATGTTTCTGGCCTTCGTACAAAACACAGGGAAAAATAAGTATTGAATACTTCATCCATCTGGATTCTTGTTACGCGATCCCCTGCCTTGTTCAACAATAGACTCATTCTCTCCCCGTATTTTCCTTGGATATATTTATATAAACATATACTTGTTTCCTATTACTCTTTCAGGCTAAAGCAAAACAAAAACCCTACTGTTTGCCCCCTTAACTTTATGCCTTATAATATTTTACCTCCAGCATGTATTCAGACATCATAACTTGGTCTTTTCTGTTTCCTCTCTAATTTCTTTTCTCATTTAAGAAATGAGCTAAGAGCCAGAGGAGCCGTTTATTTTGAACCACTTGTTTTTTCTCTAGCAATAGAATTGCTTTCACATGTATTTCTTCTAGCTTAGCCTTTAGCTTACTTCATTCTTTTCATTTTGACATGCAGGTCACTGTTTTCTCAGTATTTTTTCTTTTCTTGAAATGAAAAAAAGTGTTTGTACTGATTCTGAGTACTTGCCTTTGTACTCAGTTCATTTGGAAGGCGCATAAGGTTTCTCTTTTCTTTCACATTGTTAGTAAACACCTCCTTGTTAATACCAAATTTAGCATTACCTCATGTCTCATTGCATTCCCCACTGAAATGTGTTATCATCACCTTCACAGTTCACAAAGTCCTCTGACCTATATATTATAGGATGGCAGGTCTTTCCCAAGAGCTGGCTCAGCAATTAAAATTTCCCACTGGCACAGATGGTTATGATAATAGGACATTATATATATATACACACACACATAGAGTGCACTCCTACATTTTTCAAAGTAGCGTACAAATATTAGCTAATTAAACCTAATAACAGCTCTGCGAGGAAATGAAATACGATCGTTCCCATTTTATAGATGGAAAAGCTCAGGAAAGCCGTGAATGCCGTGCTGGAGGCTCTGTGTCAGGCACGGTCACTGAGTGGTGGGGAGAGCTTTGAGGAGCGAGGGGCCTCCTCTCAGGGCCTCCGTTCAGTTCAGCAGGCTGCCCTGTGCCAGGTGAGAGCTTCCCTGAAACCCCGAGGTTTATACCCTTGGTGTGGCTTTGCATCGTAACTTTTAGGAGAATTGGCTAGCTCATTTATTTAAGAGAGAGTTAAGTCATTAATTTCCTAGCCCGTCCTTCTTTGCATGGCTTGCTGTTGTCACTGCCCTGGAGCCAGAAGAGGTGTCTGAAGCTGGAAATTTATTTTCTATATGCATAGCTTTGGCAGCGAAAACAAACAGGTCTGCCTTGGAGCTGCACTGAGGACGTTCACCTGGTTTTCATAAAGGGAGCTTGCTTGGTCACCGTTTTCTGTCCAGGCCTGCCATCGGTGGATGTTTAAATGCCATCAGTGATGCTGTTGGAGGAGGCTATGATCTGCTGAAAAAGATTTGAAAGGAAAACTCGGATTTGATCTTTCAAATGAAATAAAACATAAACCCTGGTGTCACACCCGCTGCGGCTGTGCGCTTTGCTAAGGTTCCCTCACCTTGCCCGTCACTTCTGTTTTTGAGAGATGGCAGCAGAGTTGTATCATGTTATCAGCTGCTATTTTTAACCCATGTAAGCTGCACCATCGGAAATCTGCACGGTTTCAAAGCCTGCCTGCAATAAGGGTCTTTCAAATAACCTGCCCCTTAAGGAGCACAGGCAGAGGTTGCAAGGATTTTGGAAAAAAAATAGCGCAATTTTGCATGTCATTTGCTGTTTATTTTCAGGTGCCTGTCAGGCTGAACACCTGAAGGTAGGATAACAGTATCATACTCCTTACTTACCCATCACAGGTCAGGCTGCAGGTGTTATGCTGAGGGTGCAGCAGACATTTGAATTGGAAATCGTTCTGCTATCTCTGAAATTTTCTGTGCCTTACGGAAACGACTGCGAGGAGCCATAAGAATTAAAAAAAAAGATAAATTTCTCTGCAGCATCACAATCCTAATTTGCATGCTGTGAAAACTGATTTCTGTCTATTTAGCCTTCATCCTAGAGAAGCGAGGAAGCTGGCATGACCCGGGGCTGGAAAGACACTCTGGTGCGTGACCACCTTACGGACCATCTTACGACTGCCGCCTTCTGGAAGGAAGGAAATGTGTCTGGGGAAGGAGAGGGGTGGAGGAAGACCCCGGTGGATGTCCTGAGTGTCCCTGTGCTTGCAGGGTGTCCCAGGTGCTGTCTGGGGGCACTTGTTGTGTGCCCTTCTCGAATCTGGTATTCCTGTCAGGCTTGCGTGACCCGGACAGGCTGCAGGGATGTGGGAGGCTGATGATGAGGGCTGGGCCTCTCCGGAGCAAGGAGAGGCGGGAAGACTCTCATTTCCTTGGAGTGGCTTGATGGGATGGGATTTGCTGCACGGGTTCTCTAACCTCACCCATGGCAGCTGCAGTTCTCACCCTGTTGTCAGCAACCTCTCTCTGGGCAGGCAGGTTGGACCAGACCTTCCTCTTCCCTCCATAACCACGGCTGCCGGTGCCTCCTAGCCGGACGCTCCCTCCGAGGAGAGCTGCTTTCAGTGGGAAGCAAACAGCGGTGCAGAAGAACCGCGCAATTAAAACGTGCCCCGGTGCCTGGCCGCACACCTGAGCGTCCCCGTGGTGCGGGGCTTGGAGAACGACCTCAGCCCCGTGCGCCTCAAACAGATCAGCTACAGACAAAACCGGCAGCACCGGTTAATAACCGGAGCTTAAAACCCCACGGCGGCGGGGGGGAGCTGTACCTGGCCGGCTTTGGGGTGACCACTGGGAGCCCTGGTTGCCCCCGCAGCGACTTCTGCTCTCCTGGGCTCCGGGCTGAGCCTGAGCTGACGCCTCGGAGAGGAAACTCCATATCCTATTAATTATCCTTGGTTCATGCCCAGGCTTAATTTTGCAATGGATCATTCGGCACAGTAGTAGAATTAGACTCAGTAACGTTTAATGTGGATTTGGTTTATGAGAGAATGCAAATCCAGTTTTCTTTTTTTTTTTCAGAAGCCGTTTTTGGAAGATGACTTCACTTAATAAGGCTAAATATTTTAGCTTGTTTGCTTTATTCCTTTTCAAAGCCAGGCATCTGTGAAGTTGTTTTCGTGTAGTAGGAAGTATCTACCAGCTGGTGGCAAGATGCTGGCGCGGCGTTACCCAAATTTAGGTGGGCCTCTCTTCGGCGGGTTGGACTTCAGAAATAGGTGTATGGCCCATTCTCCACCTGAGCTCAAAGTCTTGAGCCTTCTTTTATGAGCAGTGTCATGCTGCCCTAATCCCTACTTCACCTATGACTTTGACACGTGCACTGAAATTTCTCAGTGTGAGTGACCCTGGGGGAGCGAGATGCCTAAATGGGGGCTGTTTTCAGCATCCTAGAGCAAATGTCTGAGCAAACATTTTAAGGGCAATGGGAGCGGCCTCAAAAGAATGCCTGGTCTCAGAAATGGTCTCTGGAACTGGTGTTTCTACCCTGAGTTAAATTAAGGTTTCTGAAACTTGAAGTAAAGGGGGAAGGGGTTGCTGAGAGGTATGGCTCACAAAAGCTCATTAAAGAGGCATGGGTAAAAAGGCCCTAAGGAATCTGATGGGGCGCTTGTTTGACATATTGAGGAAAACCAGACTGTATTCCAAATTTTGCCCTTAGATGTATGTTCCTGTGTTCATTAAAGTCAGCGGCAACCCTGCATTATACATCTGAGGTCCGAATTTCGCATGCAAAAAGAGACAGGCTCAGGGTGTTTATTATTGGTGCGCAGATTGACTCTGCAGGGGATAAATGCAGTTTATTTTCATATGGTGTAGTGTAAGAATGCTTTAAGGAATTGCAGACACCAGCAGGGATTTAAGCAAAATCTGGAAAAATACTCACATAGGGGGAGAAAAAAAAAAAAGTACAAACCATGATTTTCTTTCAAGCTAAGCATTATGAAATCTTTCATTGTGCAAAAAATAAGATTAAAAAAAAACAGTTTTCATGTGGCACTAATGGATTGGTTACATAATTTGAACCGATCTACGCTCAAGCTATGAGAATTCTTGAGACATGGCTATATAGTGGGAAAGATTATTGATGCTCTTTCTGTGAAGTTTTCTCTGTATTAATAAATGATCTGGAAGAAGCAGGAGTAAGTTGCTGAAACTGAGTTAACTGAAGATGGCAAACTGGGCATGCTTTTCACGTAGCAACAGCAAGACTGAAAGGGTAGGAAGACAGACCATGAGAGCTAACGAAAATGGACAGTTGCTTTTGGTGCTGGAATTAGCATAGGTGTGTGGAAATCCTAATCCTCTTGGGGTGAAAATAGTATCAGTCAGAAATTAAAAAGAGATTATTAAAATGCAGAAGAGTGGAGAAAGCCTGAGGATGCCTCCTAACTAGCTAATCAAATGTGAGTATTCAGTTTGATGTATTGCAGAAAGCAAGTGTTACTTGCCTTCCAGGACTACAAGGGAATGTGTCCAAGAGCAAATAATGCATTCTTAAGTGGACCTGCTTAGCATGCCTGGGAACTGGGGTGAAGTTAGCTGGTTTGTGCTAGAGTGGCATAAAAAAAGGACCTAGATTTCTTTCTTCATGTTGGATATGCCAGTGGGAACCAGCCCTGCCTGGAAGTCACGCTTAAACTTACTGTATGTTTTTCTGTCACGCAAGGAGCTTAAACCTGAAATCTCTTTAGAAATGGTATTTTTCTTTATATTATACCACTTTCCAAAGGTTCTGGGAAAGTGGAAAAGGGGACCACCTTGGGTTTCTTGGCTATGGGAGAGTCCTGACAATCCACTGCTTTGGCATTTGCTTGTACTCCCAGCCTTAACAGACTCTTCTGAACATGCTGTGGGCTAACATCTGCACTGCATGAACGGGCTGACAAGGGAAGCTTCACTTCTTTTTTCCCTGCTGTACTCATATGGCAAAAAAAAAAAAGGAGCAAAAAGAAAAAAAAGCATCCTGTCTGCTGGCCAACAGCATTAAGAGATGAGTGTAAAGAACGGAAGATCTGGTTTTTGAGAGTTGAGGCCAGTTTGCCAGCAAAGATATACCATTCTCTTTTCAAGCTACCTTAACATTTAGGTGTTTTTGTTATACTTTGTGCCAGATGGCCCCGTCAGTCACTCCTGGGTGGCTGTGTCCTATGAAAGCCACATGCCCTGTTTCTGTAAGCTCATGGGCAGTGCATGTTGCGTGATCGATGAGCTCTTCCGGGAGGAGAGTTAGCCCATGCCAGGGGGGTAATCCAAGGTGAATATGGATCAGCACAGTTCATCAGCTTCTGTTTTGGAGGTGGTAGCACTTACCTTCTCACACCTGCCAAACAGGTGGGTTTACTGTGGTTTTATTTGCTGCTGTATTGCAGCCGGGTTCCTCAGGATTTGGGTTCATGTCTTACGTAGGAAACTAGAAGCCAGCCGTGCTTCCTAGGGCTCCCATGAATACAAGATGATTGTGTGTGGCTTTTTTTTTCCTTTCCCCTTTGATACAGCAGAATGTTATTGCAAATGCCAGTGGAGGTATTAGTAAATGGCTGCAACGCTGGCTTTGCTGTTTTGTAATTATCTTCATGTTTCTGTGAGGGCAAACCCGGCAGTGGGAAGCAGATTCTTGACTCCGAAAGCTGTTTAGTGAAAATGTGGGTAGCAAGTCACGATCTGCTACTTAACCCTCCATCTTCTCGGTGGTCAGCCCCTCTCTTCAGCGTTGTCCTCTGCCACCCGCTGCCAGCCCGTTATGGTGAAGACTGGTGGGTTTGGTAGAGCAGCCCATGTGGTTCAACCAGGTAACCGGCCTCTGTAAAGGCACCATCTGGAGCTGGCCACAGCCTCTCTGCCTCTCCTGGGCTCTTCACTGGGAAGAGCTTCCTTACGTGGGGCCGGCAGGTTTTTCGCCACGCAGAAGAGAAAGTAGTTTAGAGAGAGAGCAAGGAGAGATGATACTTGATCGCTTCTGCTAATGACTTTAGAGTGAAAACACGTAATTGCACTGATTTCCAAATGGCTCCCCTTGCTGCCATCTGCCCTCCCAAGAAATTAAATGAAATGTAAGAATGAATCTTTCCATATTTCTCCCCTTTCCAAGAACTCTTTCAAAGACGGACTGGTGCCCACATGTGCCAAGTGAGTGGGCAATGTCTAAAAACCCCACATGCAGTGTTTTCCACACAGTGATGGTCTGTGACATCAGGGGAGTGTGGTTTTCTCCCTTTGCTATCGCTAGGAAAGATAACACCTTCCACCATGCGATAGAGCGGTAGCGAGGCAAATGATGCAGGTTCTCCTTTCTTGTGACTTCTAAAATACCTTGGCTTGGATTTGTTCACAGCAGCCTATGGGATATACAAACTTGTGCTGTATGCACTCACGCTCCCAGTACGGTGCAGTCTATACTGAGGATAAAAAAGCATGGAAAACCTGGACATAGAAGTCCTAAGGTGTAACTTGCCTCTATTCTGTTCTCTCCATCAACCGGCTACTGAGATTGTCTTTCTGTTTAGTCTTGTTTAAAAAAAAAAAAAAAAACTCAGCAACAAAACTCTGTTTTTTGCAGCCTTGCATGCTTTTTCCCTGCAGGATGGATCCTTTTGCTGGGCAGCTTTCATCCTACACCTTAGGATACTTGCAAGTTGGCCCGGTGTCAGGGCTTGTGCTCCTCCAAACTCGATCTCTATGTTACATTCCAAACATTTTCTGCCATTGCAATGGATATTTCTACCTCTTTCTGGGCTCCTTGACTTCATGTTCATAGGGTGACTCTGTTCCTTTTCAATAATTGTGTGTGTTTCCACATCTGCTGAAGAAATGCTCTCTGCAAGGGAGTCAAACCGCTGCTTGCAGCTACATCCTTGGTATTCTGATGCCGTGTTCAGATAACTCCCTCCCCTCAAACCAGATTGTGTCCTGAGAGAAAATCTCTTTTCGGGGAATGAAGTCAGGCAGCTCGACTGCATCATTTTATATTGTCATTTGAAAGAATCATTTTTCTGCAGCTGGGACTGTTACTCCGAAAGAAGTGAGGGTTGTAATTTGCTTAGCTCCAGCAGGGCAGTGGATGCTCCGCAGCCATACGCACGGGCTTGTTGTTTTTGCAGTGTTGAGCAGCACCATCTTGTACTGCTTAAAGCGCAGGGTTTAATACAGCTTAGGAGAAATGGCAGATTTTTAAGGAAACAGAACACAACTGTTAATCTGCATACCTTTATAATTCCCTCAGGAAGTGACAGCTAGCGTCCTTCCACTTTGTAGGAAAAATTTACCAAGAGGGGACCTGTTCTATCTTATTTTTGCTTGATATGTTTTATTACATTTACCTGCCTCTTATCACTAGCTGAAACTGAGCTACAGTTGTCAAAAATAAGTAAGCTAGGCAGATTTTCTCTACGTATGGGAGAATGCCTGAGTTTACCGAGTTAGTGCTTGATCCTGGAAGGTGACAAGTGACCACTGACTATCTATCCTACTCTTCCAGCCTATCTCAGGATTGTGGTCTTGGCTACTTATGGACTAAGCGAGTTCCTGGGCATGTGAATGGAAAGTTGCAGGATTGCTTGTGTGCAGAGGAGGACAGGACCTAATGTTCCATGTTGCAATTGACTGTTTCAGCTTGACATCTAAAGCCATGTTGCACACTTCATTCCTTAGGATGACAGGAAGCATTTTATCACCAGCAAGGCATCAGGGCCAGGGAAACATTCCTGCGCAAATGCAACAACTGGTGGAGGAAAACACCTGCTAAGGATCCCTTTCCCTGGTGTGTCGTTACTTCTGCTTTAGTCTGTCAGCTGTTGTGACAGGAATTACATTTACCATCTTCTGAAGCCATGGGATGGAGATCAGATTGCTTCTTATGGTCTGGAAAACTTTAATACATTGGTAGATACTCCCTAATATAGTGTCCTCTCCACTGGTAGATGAGTGTCCAATGAAGGTTACCAAAATAGCTTAACAGCAGACAGTGCGTAACCAACCGCTCCCTCCATCCCTACACGAAGTGTAATGGCTTTGGAGACGAGTATAGCGGTGTCCCATTGGAAAAGCCAATTAGGGGGCAAGGAAAAAGACCCAGGTGTGAATATTTGAGAGCAATGTGCACCAATACCACAGCCCTACAGACAGTTACAGACTGCAGTAATACGTGGAGCGGTGACACAAGTTCACCATAAAAAGCAGTCTGCAGGGTTTTGCTGCAGCTCTTCAAATGTTTCTGCTTTGTGTCCTCTGGGTTAGCAAAGTGCTGTTTGATGGGCATGCAGCAGGCAAGTGACTTGGCACAAGTCAGGCAAGGAATCAGATGAACTCCAGGAGTCCTTTCTCCCAGGAATGTGCTGTGGCCACTGGAAAACTCTTCTTCACGTATTTACATTCAAGAATGCTTGAAATCTGATTGTACCTC
>VZSV01000032.1:4808237-4980940 GCA_013398735.1 Nothocercus julius
CAGTGAGATGACCAGGAGTATTGCAAAGGTACTAAAATAATAAGTGCAGATAGGCATTAAGCACCCCTAGCATTCAGATTTAAAGATGCAGTGAGTATATGTATGTACATATAGACAGAGAGGCATTAATCTGTGTAAATGAGGCCAATAGTGACATTAATTTAAAAAACACTATTAAAAAACAATTGCATGCTGTTTTCAGTTCCAATTAGATGAAAGCAGGGTGAGTTTTTCTGGCTGTGCTGTTCCTGAAACCGAAGTCCAGCATTTCCATGCGTTGTTCCTGCTCGAAATGATATAATCCCATTTCAGAGGAGTTTAGTCTAGGTTCACAGAGGGTAGATGATGCAAACACAAATCAGAAGTTGAGTCCCAGTGAGACTTTAAGTTTTCATTGCCCTGGAAGGCACTGGCAGTCATCTTAATGTGGAAAGCTAACACACAGCCCTTAAATATGCTGAGTGCAGCGCTTTTCGTGGCCATGAGCAAAGCATATCTTTTTTTTTTAAGTAGCTATTTGTGTATATTTGCCCAACATTTTGTGTTGTCACTACACATCTAGATTCCCTTAGTTCAATTGCACAGTTGGAATAAAGAAATCCCCTTCTCGGCTCTCCAAGGTCCCCTTCTCCTCCCTTCTCCTTTGGAGGAACATGAACATAGTTGTTTTCTACAGAACAGAGGGAAGTAACTAGTGGCAAGTGAAGCAGCAGCTTAGGGAAAATTTTGCTGCTCTGCAGCTTGTACAGCGTACTCAGATGCTGATCTTCTAAGAACGGTGCTACCCTGCGTGCGCGCCGGGCTTCCTGCTGCAGCGATTCCACAGCCCTGCCAAAGCAGTGGGAAGCAGTTCCCCATATCCAAAGTAACCATAAATGAATCTCCATTCTCCTCCTCTCTCTCCTAGCGAGAGCACACTCTCCCATCTAGGATTTCTTGTGAACTTTCCAGTTTTTCAGTCTTGTGGGCGTAGACTTGTCCTGTTTTCCTAAGTTAAATAACCTCAAACCGTGCTGTTGTTGACATGCTCTCAATTCAAATATTGTAAACTCTTTATAAGCTTTTGGGCAGATCCTGAAGTTTGCATTTAGATGAAATCAATAGGTGTTTGGCTGAATAATCCAGGATAATTCTCTCTATGTATTTGAATTTAACCCTGCACTTTAAGACAGTGATGATCTTAGCTCTTGTAGTTAGAGATGCTCTCAAACAAGTGTTCATTCTTGCCTTCTGGTGCTTTCTGTTTTCCATCTTGAAGACTTTATGTCAGATCCTTCCTGCCACTCTAGCATATGATCATGAATGTCTTTCCTGGTGCCTCCCCTGGGTGTTTAATGTCACATCTGTCCAGTGTCTTTAATTTGGAACTTAAATTGCACTTATCTGGCTTAGCCTTTGGCGACAAAAGCAGCAGATCTTTCCCTTCAAAAATGATAAGGAGAGCCTCTATATGAAGGCAGAAATTGACTTCTGCACTACAAATATATGTATTTTAGAGAAAAGCTTCTTAGGAGAATGAGCTCTCCTCTTATTGTCTCTTTTCTCTCTCAAAAGCAGTCAAAGTTGCAGCATGATTCTAGGCCTTTTAAAATACTGGCATTTAAGCCAAAGGAAAAAAAAAAAGTGGTGTGTTAAAATAATAAGCAACTTAGATGGAAGGATGTAATTCTGCCAGGGGTTCTGGTGACCTCATAAACCACACGAGCAGACATGGGGTGGTTTTTCACCAAATTCCCAAGAGGAGAGATTCTCTGATTGCATGATTATATTTTAAAATGAAACCAGTTGTATTTAGATCACTTTCAGTTTGCTTTGCACGCTTTTCCTTACTTGTGCTTATCTTGACCCCTTCCCTTCTGTCATCCGGTGCTCCAAGAATGATTAGGGAATGTGCTGTGTCTAGTATCAGGAGCAGATCTATGTGTTGTGGGTCTTTGGTTATTGCCTTCTCTTGGCTTTATATGTTGTCAATCTGGCTCCTCGTGGTGTCTGATCCGAAGCCTCCAAGTACCCTCCCGGTGCTTCCAGTTCAGTACCTTCCCAGGGTCCACATCCTCACAGGGCTCTTCCCTTTGTTACAGTCTTGACTGTCTCCTCAGTTTTCTCTTCCAGAGATGCTGATTTGATTTTGCCTGGGAGTTTAGGAACGTATTTTATCGTCGTGCAAAACATGGTACTTGCTCCTGGTGCAAATTACCCAATCTGTGGTTAGCAGTGTCCTGGTGAAGTTGAACGTGTGCTGCAGCGGTGCCGTGCTGTGCACGGTCCCTCGCGGCCGCGCTCTTGGGAGTGCTGGTAAGTGACAGCACTTTGCCATGCTGGTGTTCGCGCTTCACAGGGTGAGCACCCACAGCAGCCAGCGCGGGCAGGAGGAGGTCACTGGAGCCCGCAGCAGGGGAGGCCCTTTGATTTCGGAGCAGTCACTTGAGGCTTCGTGTCCCAACGCTGCATGCAGGAAATGGCTGGAGAAGGGTGGCGCTGGCACCGGTCCCTCCATCTTTGCAGATTTTAGGCCTTATTGCCCTAAAACATGTACCAGTTGGTTTCTTGGTGTGCCTTGAACCAGTCCTCCTCCATACCTTTCATTCCCGCTTTGCAGCAGGCCTTGTTTGCATGTGAAACTGCTGCAGAAATGTCCGAGAGAAGGCGGCACATCCTCTTCCCCCAGGAACCGGCTTCACCTCGCTCTGTTGGGAGTGCCTTGCTGCTAGGTGGCCCTGCGGCTCCCGTGCTCCGTGCTGTGGTGCTGCCAGACCCTGGGGCTCTGCGGTTGTGTTAAGCAGCACAGGATGTAGCTGTCGCTTCCCCACATCACCTCGATTTTCCGTTCTTGCGGAGACCCTTGGTCTTGCAAAACCCGTCTGGAAGCCCAGCCCCTGATGCGTGGCTGCAAGCTGTTTCCTAGCTCTGGGTGCTTGGCTCTCGCCGTCTGCTGCTCCCGGAGCCGTCTGCTCCGCCAGCTCCAGCTCGTGATGCGCCCGCATCTCTGTGCCGGGATATTTTGACCCAGCATGGCTTGCAGGCAGCGAACAGGAGTTTTGCATTGACTTGAGAGGTCTGTGTTGACTTGAAACAACTGGCGAGCGGCCCGTTTGTTGGCGCTGAGCAAGAAGGGATCGTGGCGCAGACCTTCGCCACGACTCTCATCAGCGCGTCCTGGTGTGCGGGCTGTCAGGAGATGCGGTTTCCCGTCCTCCCGGTGCGCCCAGCCGGTGCACGTGTCGGTGCCGTGCTCACTCCGCTGCAAGCGGCGCCGCCGCGCTGGGCCGGGGGCTTTGGCGGGGGAATTTCCACTGAGGGCGGTGGGGTCGTGTGGAGGTGGCGGCGCCCGTCCACGTGCGTCAGCTTAACCAAAAGGGTGACTTCAAACACTTCGTTGTGTTCGCCTGTGACGTTCCTGGGGTGACTGAGGACTCTCCAGCCTGGGAGTTTTGCATCGGCTGAGTGAAGTTGGTACCTTTTGCTGGCTGGCTTGAACTGGTACAAATCTTACTTGCAGCCCTGTGACAGGAGAGTGCAGGCAGGGTTACAGTCCAAGATGCTAATGGCTGGTGACTCCTGGCGTCAAGTGCCCTGAGTCAGGCACTACTTTTGCATGGTGCTTAATAGTGCCCGCCAGTATCAATTGCCTTCATTTTTTTGAGGGGTGAAGGGTGTCAGTTTTGAGGCAGGTATAGTGACTACACGTTGACACAAGCAACTTTGTTCTATAAATGGTACCTTAGCAAAAGTCAGCTTAAATACAACCTCTATTTTGTTCCTTGGCTCAAAATTTCCATTTTTCTCTCCAAAGGCTACTGATTTTTAATGATAGGTGTGACAAGCTCTCTGTAATACTGCCTCGCTGTCAGAAAAATCACTGCTGAGCAGATGCCTGCCGTACTCAGCTCTGCAGCTGTTGTGCAAACCGACAGCTAAGGATTCATGTTTTGCATCTTCCATGGGGAGACCTTCACGCTAGTGAATAATTAACATTAATAATAATTAATTAATGTCAGAGGGAGATAGTCGGTAGCTCTATAGTTGTTTTTTTTTCTCGGAGAATCTCAAAATGTATTTAGAGGCAGGATAGCAGCCTGGAATAAATCTTGCTGCAGCTGGGGAGAAGAGTTTAGTGAGCAGGCTGACTGTTTAACCCTGCAGTCCCCTCCTGAAGAAGGTGGGAAAGTTGGAAAAAGGACTTGAAGACTGTGTTCCTCATCCCTTCTGTGGTGACTTCTTGGTAACGCCCCTCCTACCCACATATGCCTGCTTGTTATGTATCTTATTACACATGCATACATATATATATATATGCACACATATATACATATAGATACATATATATGTATTTGTTTTCTGATGGCTCTTACAAGCATCAGCAGAGATGCAGCTGTGCTTTGGGCTGAGCCCAGGCAGCTTGTAGTCCAAAGCCTGATGCCTCCAAACGAGGATGCGGCTGCCCCGGGATATTCCCATGAGCAGTCGGTGCGGGCTCCTCGCTGGGTGTTTGCAGGGATCGGGCGCAGCGAGATGAGCCCGAGAGGAGAGGGATGGTCTCTCTCGCCCCTTATTTCATTTAAGGAAGGCATGAGTTTATTGGAGAGGAGGCCTGTGCTTCTCAATGCGTTCTCTGTGTTTTGCCTCAGTGCTTAGCTGTGCTTTCCATATTCTTTGGAAGGCTGCAAAGGCAGGGTGGTATCTATTTATTAATCCTTGCCTAGTAAGGATGACTACCCGATATGTTCTCTGGCCTTAACAAAGAGGTATAATTAGCGATAAGATTAGACATGACCCCAGAGGAAGCATTCTGCTTAGGAGAAAATTCGGCGACGGCGCGTAATGCCGCGCGTCTGAGGCACCGCGTCCTCCCTCGGGGCCTCGTCTCGTGCGGAGCGCTGACCCTCTCCGGCGCTCCGGGGCCCTAGGAAACCCAGGAGGAATATTAATGACAAGGGGATGCTACAAAGCAAGCTCTACCCCAGCAAAAGAGCACGCTGCCAACCTAAAATTATTCAGCAGAAGTTTCGCTGGCAAAGTTAATAATTCATGGTTCTGGCTGATCTCACCATGTGCACTAGCAGGGTGTTCGGGAGGCCCAGACCTGATTAAATATGCATGGACTCATTGGATGCAATTTCAGCGCGATTAATGTATGAAGGAGGAAAGAGCTCTATCATTTATAGCACTGTGCCAAAAGGGTCTAGTAGTCCTTCCACGATAACATTTTATAGGATAGTAATTATGCCAAATCATCTGTATTTAAGCACACTGCTTTAAAGGGAGGCTTCCTGCAGTGCTGTCTGCTCAGTGCAAAGACTTGTAGTCTGGGTTGGCGCTAGACAGAGAGATTGCAGGGCAATGCAAAGCCAGTGCAGGACTAGAAGAAACTTGTTGTGGTCAATTTTCCAGCCTCACCAGTGTTGAATTTGCATGCGCTGGCAGTGATGAGTGTGGTATGAAGGAAAGGTTAGACTGGAGAAGCCCATCAATCTGATTTATTTTTTCTTTTTTTTGCTGCATAAACCTGCATATCATTCTCATGACTGGGATTTCTGAACACTGGGTGTGGAAGTTTAAATATTTGTAGAAGCACTTTGAACAGTAACAGGAAAAAATGGTCCTTAACTTTTCCAGTCAGTACTGTCAGTATCTGCATCTTGGCAAAATACCAATTGCTAGAGCTGCTTTCACGCCTAAAGCCACATCATAAGCATCGATGTTTCATCCCCAACTTGGCCAGCTCAGATGGAGACAGGTCCGACTGGTTTGTGCTGGCTGCGAATCTGGCTCATTCGCTTTAGTGACCAAGCGAAACGCTCCCTCTTCTCTGCAGCTTCCCTCCTATATCTCTCTCTTTATCTACGTGTAAAGACATGTTGTTTCACCAGCTTTTCAGCAAATAAAATAGCAATGTAACTACTTGAAGGCATCAGAAGTGTTGGTTTAACTTCAGATGTTGTTTCCTTGGTGTAGGTTGGTGGAAAGGGGCACGGAGGGAGGAATGGGCTGTGCACCACAACCTGGTTTATAGCACTTCACGTGTAGCCTTGAAGCTCACCCATGCCAAAAGCATCCCAGTGCCGTAGCATACAGAGTTAGAGGAGGATTCAGGCTGCACCAGGCTCCTGGAGATGATCTAATACAAGACCCAACTTGAGACAGGCTACCTTCAAATTTAGGTGATTTTAGTCAAGGGTGTTAAAGAGAAATAACAAGAAGAAGAACCACTGTTTGTGCTCAGCACATAAATATGTAATTTACTTGGTTTGGCCAATCCGAGTGGGTTGTTCCGATCTATGGAAAGGGCTTCCACATTTATACTTCTCTTGAAGACCTGGTCCTTCACTTGCCCCTTCCTAGCTGCCCTTCAGAAATGTTTGGAGGCCAGTGGTGCCACCGGCGGGATACATTGACTTGGGAATGCAGGGCAGCCGAATGCCGCCTGGAAAGTCTTTGCACCTCCTTGCATATTCAAGCCTGCAGCTCTCTACCCGGGCTCCCCTGTCAGCATTTTGAGCATAGCACAGGTGTCTGTTTCTTAGAAATGTTGGCAGGATTAATGGGTGAGCGTTTGGGAAGTGCTTTGAAGATGAACTCAGCAAGCTGTTTGGGTTGCAGGCGGGATTTGCTCCGTGGGGCGTAGAGGAAGGACTCGAACCATCCCTGGCAGAAACCACAGAGTCCTGACAGTATTTGCAGCATGTACGGGATAGTCGGTGCTGCTTGAAATAAGTGTTTGCCCCTTTTTTCACAACTATTAACACCATTGCAGGTACAGGCAGGAATGCGACTCAAAAGCTAATGCATTTTTCCAGGTGGACTTTAGGCTTTTCAAGGCACATGGTAAGGTTTTCAGGGAAGTTAAAGGCACTGCTGACAGGAGTAGGTTTCCAGGAGAGGCTAATTTAGTTTAAATTATAGTCCATGGGATAGAGCTCCTCATGTGAAATCACACAACCGAACTCTTCTGACAGCAGTCACTTCTCTGCCTGTCCTGGTGTTTTGCAGATTTATAGGCTCTGGGAATGTACCCAAAGGTAAATGTGCTGCACAAGGGAAGAGCTATTACAGCTTGTTTGTGGAGCCAGGGAAAAAATAATGCCTGCACGGTGGTGTTGGGATTCAGCAGAGAGTTTCTAAGCCGGGGTCATGCATGCAAAATCCCAAGTCAGACAGCTCCATGCTGACTGCATGCTGGAGGGAGGTCCTGCCAATTTTTCATTCCATTGTGGGCACAGTGGTATTGAACTTCATAAAACGCTTGGTGCTTTTTGTCCTTGAAACTTCGGTGTTACCCTCACCTGCAGGGGGAAAAAAAACAAAGAATACTTTTGAAATAGGAAGTTCTTAACAATTTGCTTTACAGGTGCAGCACTTGGACACTAAGCAGTTCTCAAGTGTCACATAGGAAACCTGCAGTTGGGAGACAGCTCTTGTAGGTGGCTCTGTGCACCATCTTCTTCCCTTCTGTCCTAGTTCTGCCAGCGAAGACTGAGGTTTACTTTCTTCTAGGTGATACCTTGAGTCTATCCTGTCTCGTTGTTGCTTTCCGGATTCGATGGTAGGGTTGCAAAAACTGGCTTATGATAAGGTGAGAACAGCTCACAGGAAAAGTTTGGAGACCAGAGCACAGGCATGAGAAGGCAAGCCAAAGGAAGGAGAAGGGAAATTATGGTTGAAGACTCAGTGTCTTCTTGCTCGTGTATATCAAGAGTGTTTGATAGAAATCCATGCAGAAGGACACTTAACTGCCACTGCATGGTAGCTCTGGTTAGCAAGTAGACAGAAGGAAAAGCATAGCCTGGTGAGGAGGATGTAAGGGAAGAGTAAGGGGATCGGTCAGGACAAAAAGAATGAGGCATCATGAAGGTTTGTGCTAGACTGTTTGTAGCACATGAGAAGTTTTCGGTTAAGTATTCGAAAGTTTTAGTTGTAATAATCAGTACTTGTTACCTTAAAAAAGAAAAGTCTGCATTTGCTCTGTGTTTTCTATTTCGTGTGTGTTTATTTGGTTCTGGTTCAGAAAAGAAAAATAAACCATACATTATAAAAATCAGTTTGACTCAGCTTTAGGGCTGTCTGTCATTCTTTATTTTTCATTTTCCCATAAGAAGGGATTTCCCATACTTTATTTTTCCATGCCACTAATTCTGGAGGATCTGTTCTTTTCCAAAAATTTGCTATTGCACATCTGGCTGTTGGTAGCGCTTGTGTTATTGTTGGGTTCTTCCCTAACACAGGAACTTCCTTGGGCTGTAACCTAATAAAATCAACGTGAGTTTGTGCGTAAAGCTATTTTACTAATCATGAATTTTTTATTTGTTATTCTTTCTCTAAAAGAGTACTTTGAGATATTCGTACTGTGTTTTAAGAAAGATCCTTCATCAAAGGAAAAATCTTATTTTCTTAAATGAACTTTTCATGGGTATTGAATGGATGGAGAATCTAAAAAAATCTGGTTGATGGAGAATCTAGGACAATCCTGCATAAAATTCCTTATTTTTTTCTCCTACAATAGTTTGCTTTCCTTTGTATGTAAGTTGTGAGAGTTATTGAAATACATTGCCCAAAGGGTGGGCAAGGCAATGTGACATTTCCATCTTGCTACTAAATGCTTTGCAAAGCAGAAGAGCATCTCTCTTCCCCACACTTTAGTGTATGTGGTAGGTAATGACAAAATTCTCTGGTTAAAAATGACCTTAGAATTCTCCAGAATGCTGTTAAAAAAATTAATTATTGCAGGCAAGTTATCCTTCAGAGGAGACGTTCAATAACGGAATGAAATATGTGTGTGGGGAATAGATGATTGCCCTTAAGGCAAAGATACACTCATATTAAGCTTTGCATAAACAGAAATAGATATATGATCAAGCAGATCTTTTATAGTGAAGCTCTTGCGTGTTCAGCAGCTCTGAAAGAGAGATTCTGTTTCGTATCTTAGAGCAAGTAGTCTCCAGCAAAGGAAGGATGCAAATCACTTCCTCACTTAATTTTAAGTAAAAAAAAAAAAAAAAAAAGAGAGGAGAGAGAAGAGAAGAGAAGAGAAGAGAAGAGAAGAGAAGAGAAGAGAAGAGAAGAGAAGAGAAGAGAAAAGAAATTTAATTATTCAAAGTGACTTTTAAAAGAAAATTAAAGCACATTTTTTTCAATGGGGAGCATTGGTTAGGTGGTCCACAGGAACAGTTTATATGGTGGTGCAACTTTTAAAGTAGGGGCATTTTTTAAAAATGGAGTAGGAAGGATTTAAATAGTCTTTTTATTTCTAGTGAATCAGTTGATAACTTCAATATAAACAGGAAAATACTAGTTCTTCATCCACCAAAAGCAGGCTGATATTGTCCTGTAACTACAGGGGGCTTATTGCGGCCCGCAAATCAGAATTTGGTTTGCGAGGGATTTGCTCTTAGTTTTGTTTCCTCCCAAGCCGTGGGGTGGTTTTGATTAACTGGTTATTCCTGGCCTCTTGAGGGGAGGGCCTGGAAAGTCAGAATGAGAAGAAATAAACAGATGAGTGGAAGAGTTTGAGATCGTTCTGGTTCAAATCAGCGCAGACGGCGCTGGGGGCAGAACCAGCGTGCCATAAAATGGGATCTCCAAGCCTGTCTTTGGCTGTGGACTTTAATCCTGCCTTCCTTTTTGGCAAAGGCAAACAACACCGAGATCATGCTGCTGTTACCGTATGCAGCCTACGCATTTTTTTTTCCTTTATTTAGTGCTATGTGGTGGCGGTGATTGGGGTTGACCTTTCTATTAGGTTGACTATTCTAGAAGTGGCCTTGAGATCTGTTTCCCAAGTTTAAGGGGCACTTTCGATAGGCAGCCGCGGTTTTGGTGCCCCTCTTCTTCACTGAAGCCCGGATACTGCTGCTTGTGTGCACCTCGAATGGTGGCACTGGTGTCCATGCGGGCGATTTTATTGTCGATGTTACCGGGGTTGTCTCCGTGCTCCTTTTAACGTCTCGGCCACTGCAGTGGGGTTTCAGAAGAACTGCTGCTTTCATTTCATCTTTCGCCTTCCCCCCGAATCCTCCCCCACCGCACACATGTCAGTCTTTAGATGCCGTGGCTGGAGGAAAAAAAAAAAAAGCATGAAAATATGAAGCATGTGTACACCAGAGGCTCAGAAACCTGACAGCAAATAGGAAGAATTACGATTTGAAAATATATACATTCAGCTGCTTAAGGCAGTCTCCCATTAGGGGGGAAGAGGGCAGCCGACAGATGAATTTTAAGCATTTGTGGCTGGCTGATCTGAGCACCTTGCTCCACATATTGGTTATTCATGTCAAAGGAACTCTGTCTAGACGGGCAAAGTACACTGCGGTGTTAGATAACATATTAAACATGAGCTTGCACTTTGCTCTGAATACAGCGGAAACTTTTTAAAAATAATTAGCTGTAGGATTCTAGTGCTATTGCTGCAGTTGCCCCTGAAATACAAGCATTGTGCATGGATTAAATGGAAAGGATATACTGGAATATCACCTAGTTTATGCTAGCATGTCCTCAAGGTCAAGGGGAAAGTATATTAAAGGAAATACCAGTGCTCTTCTACTTGTACTGTGATTGCTGAGTGGATTTTGGGCTGATCTTGCCTGCGGGGGACTTGGAGCCCTGGCTGACTTGAGTGGCCTCAGGACCAGCCCTGTGCAGAAGGTGCTTTTCACCACATCACCTGACATGTGAGTCCCCATTAGCTGCCTCATGTATTAGCCATAAATTCATGCCTATGGAAATAGCTGGTAGAAGGATGAAGGTACCATTTAAACTCTATTTGAAATGTCAAAATACAGCTTGATGTCGGTTTATATGGCGCATTTGTCATAGACTACCTTTCTCTTCTGAATCTTTATTTAGTAAGAAACAGCAATACCTAGTAATCAAAGACGATGAAATCCATGTATTATCTGAAGACTAACAACCTGCTATACAAACCGATTCCTTGAGTCTGCAAATACAGGAGTCTTACAGGACACTAGGATACCATCCAGCACTATAATTAAGTGCTTTTACCTGAGGCTTGGCTTTACTTAAAGCAAACAAGACTGTTGGTGGTTAAAATGACAGAGACAAGTCTGCAAAAGGAGGTGAGTGCTTTCTATGTCATGAATGTTAAAAATGTATAAAGAAAGTGTTTTTTTGGGGAAAAAAAAGTATGTTTCAGACAAGATAGGCCCTCCAGAAATTTGTAGTTTAACTGCAGTGTTCATTTAAGGAAGAGATTCAAAGAGCAGCAATTTGGAAAATGTACGCTAATAAAACCCTTGGAGCTTTTTGGAAGGCAGTTCCTTTAGCCATCTTGCTTATTCACGGCAGAAGTTGGCGTTTTGCACCAGCGGGTTCACGCGGGGTTCTGGGCACAACGGGAGCTTCTCGACTGCGCTGTCGTCGCCCGCGTCTGCAGTGCCCAGGTCAAGCTGTTCTGCACTCGGTGTCCAAGTGTAATTTCATAATGGCCTCGCGATGCCAACGGCCCTGCATTCCAGGGGTTTCGAGCCCAAGGATTAGCCAGCAGAATCGCGACTTCTTGGGATTTATGGTTTGAATGCAGATACATGGGGTTGGGGGGACAGTCCCCTTCATTTAATTGTGTGAATACACCTTTTTGGCTAAGACCAAGTAAGACCAAGTTTTTATTGTAATATCCTTGGGGAGGGTCTCTTTGGGTGGCAGAGAGGTCTGAGAGAGCCGTGATTTCCCTCCTTAGCTCCTGGGATATAGTGCGGAGGTTCCCCAAAACCTCACTACCAAGCAATCTGTGTGATACTTGTATACGGCATCCCTGAAGTCACTGCAAGAGAATGTGGTCCTGTGTGATGGTTTTCTTTTTGGAAAGAAATATCATCCCTAGTTTGTATTGTCATTTTGGAGTATATTTTGGAGCTTCTTAATAGGTGTGGAGTTTTCTCTTTTCTTCTCATTTACAGGGGAAAAATACTGTTTTCGCCCTTGCTGTTTTTCTGGAAGACTCTTTGCTTCCTGTCTCACTCTAAAATTCTTCTTTTTTGAGTGCCATCAACACTAGTGCTGGGGTCACTTTGAATCCAGACTTTGAATGTGTGACTTCTTTCTGGCCCCACGCAGAGTTTGAACTGCGTACGTTTGTCCAGGTCCTGGAAACTTCCGGATATCTCCAGACTCTTGGAAATTTCTACTGTGCGTGTTGGGACCATGTCCGAATGCGTGCCGAGAGGTTAAAATACATGCATACGCTGTGCATGTGCCCGGTAGATCCAAAGCTTCCCGGGAACATCAGCTCTGCTGTGCTTGTCCTATGCCGTGTGTCCTTGTGCATGTCTGGCTGGAGATGCCAGCCCGCCGGGAACGTGACATGTCCTCCCCGTGGGCCTTCCCGTTGCTAAAAATGGCTTCTTCTGCTGGCGGGGATGGATTTGCAAAGCATCTCTTGGACAGCGATAGAGGTGGTGTGTGTACATTCTGCATTGACATGTCCGTAAAAATAAAAGATATGAGTAGATATATAGAGTAGATGTGGCCATAGATGCACCATTCTGTCACATGGGAAAACTTTGTGATCTGGAATATTTTATCCTAGAACTGATTTTGGTTTAATTTTTTTCTTTGCAATTAGGAGCTCTGGTTATAAGCCAAGACTCTTCACTACAAATAAAGACCAAAGGGATGGATTTTGCCCTGAAAACTTATATATTTGAATTTTTTCCTTCTGTTGCTTGCTGGGTTGTGCCTTGCTGACTTGTTCCCACGGAGTTTGCTGAGGGTTAAGAAGGTGCTTGAACTTCAAACTGTGCAGAAAATCTTCGTTGAGTAGAGGTGGAATTAAATCCATGCAACACTGAGTTATCTCAGGATTAAGTGGGCAGTGCTGGAAGGGGCCTAGGTGCCACAAAATTTGTTTTATGAATTAATAAGATGCTCATCATTTCTATTTTTAAATAAAATCTAATATGGTGTGATTGGAAGAATGGCTCAAAGCTCATGGAAAAAAAAAAAAAAAGAGCAAATATAATCAGACCAGAAGGAATATTTAAATATACAGAGCGTATTAAGCAGTAATGGTGAAATACTGCAAGGACACATGGACTTTACTGCTATCTGAACCCACATCTCAAACTGCATAAAATAATAGGATTTTTTTTTTTTTTCTTTCAGAAGTGATATTTGATTTTGAATACTTGCATCTTAAAAAGAAAAAAAAGGACTGCCAAGCGGTGATGTGTATTACTTTCTGGAAGCCAAGTCTCCTTAAGTTGCCTCTGAATTGGCATCCGAATTCACTGGTCATTAGTGATACTTTGGCTACCAGAAGTGGGAATGTCATGTGCAAAACCGGGTAATTTATTATGCTGTGCTAGCTTCACTGCTTTTGGCTGCTGTTGTTAATCTAAACTGATGTGTTAGAAAGAGGAGAAGGTCAACAAAAATAATAGAAAAGGCTGGGAAAGAGGTGGATTGGAATAGAGAAGGCTGAGGATGAGCCATGTGCAGAAAGGAGGGCAACTGAGGAAAGGCCGAATTATCTAAAAAAAACATGAAGAGCAGTTTTAAAGTGGGCAGAGATCAATTATTTGCAGTCAGTTAGGATATCAATAATGATGGATTTAGACTGCAGTGGGGAAAATGTGAGAGAAATTAAGAGGAAGAAGATGAAGACCATTTCAGGAAGCACCGGAGGACCTTCAGTGTCTCGGCTGCGGGCTTTGGAGACGATGCACAGCAGGTCTGCACCCCAGGTGGGTGCCTCTGTGGCCTGCCGAAAAGAAGAATAAATAAAACCATGCCAGTAATATCCAGAGCCTCACTAGGCACCCTTCTGCCTGGAGGAACTAAAAATAGTGAAGAAATCAATCCCGTGGGAGGGCAGCGAGATCTATTAGAAAGTATTTTAAGCCCAAGCCCCAGTATTGAGAAAACACTTGAGCCACATGGTTGGTTTGAAGTATGTGCTCGAGTCCCGGTGATTTCAGCGGGAGCTCAATGCGTGCTTTCCTGAGTCATGGTCTGAGTGGGTTTTTTTTTTCGCTCCAAAAATGCAACTCTTCAACTTTTGCAAGATTGTCTTAAAGTGATTTTCTAAATGATAAAGTGAACCCAAAGAATTAATGGAAATGTTTCTTTTGGCACCTAGCTCTGAAGGGTGAGATGTCAGTTCCAGATCAGGAGTTGTATCTTTACAGACCCTTTGGTTGGGTCGCCCTGGTAGTCACTTGAGGAAAATGGGTTGTTTGCAAGGGAATGAAAGTTATTTCTGAAGACTCTGGAATGAATCCTTGGGTACTGTGAGTGTAAATAAATAGTTACTGAAATATTGATTTGGTCAGTGGTGAAGGAAATTCTAGTGACAGAAATTAATGCTTCCATTTATACTTTCTGAGAGCTTTTTTTCCCTATGAGCATGACTTCTGCAGACATGCCATCATCTGAAAGAGCTAGGGATGTCTTTATGGGATGGGGACCAGAGGTAAGTGAACAGTGCACAGATATTTTTACTTTAAGTATAGTCCACTTATAGAAATAAATGTCACTCCCTCAGGAACCTGGCCACCAGTTCTTCCCACAGGGCTCTTTTCATTAGAGAAACACAAGCACTTTTAATCTGGGTGAGCTGAAGCTACCACAGGCTCCTCAAGGCGACTCTACACTTGAAGCCGGGAGCATTCGACTCCTGTAGGCTCATTCGGGCTTTTGCCAAAATTATTTTTGTGTAGGTGTAACGTTTAGCAAACGCATTAAATATGAATCTGCATGCTGGCATAGACTTTATTTTGCCAACACCTGCCACACTAGAAACAGGCTTGTTCTGTGAAAGTCGTGGATTTTCCTGTGCTACGAAATGAACTTTTCAAGGAGCTGTGAGCTCTGCGGCGAGGTGCGCGTCCCCCAGTGCCCTCGCGTTCCTGTGCTCGAATGCATAGCAATGTGTATTTGTGCAAAGCAGACCCGTTCCGGGCAGGGCATCCTTCTGATTGCTGTTCTTTCTGTGCAGAGAAAGAACAAAGATGTGAGAGATGAGGCTCATTTAACTTCAGTCGCTACTAGAGTTCAGAACCAGGTGTCAGAAACAGGGTAGATTAGGATGTTTATCTGTGTTGACTGATAAATGCAGTCACAGCTACGTACAGCCTTCTCACCTGCAGCAATTGCCTTGTATCTCACCTCTCTATTCCATTTTTTTAAGCTGCAGAGTCAATTTTGTGTGTTGAATACAACTGCAGAAGGCCTGGTCTCTCATCCTTAGCGTTTCTTTTTCAATTACAATTATTCTCATAGCCAGATTTTCAAGCCAATCTAAAAGTATTAAACCCCGTCCCGACAGCTTTTTTATTTCTTCTCTGCAGATCATCTGAATCCCAGTCAGCTGCTTTGGACCTGTGGGAGATCTGATGGCCCTGCTCCAGTTGTCCTCCGATTTTGGTTTTTCTCTCCCATGCCTCCCGCTCCTGCTTTTGCAGGATAAGCTCTGGGTAGGCGTGAAGTCTCTGCTGGACCAGATCTACCCTCTGCAGTTTTGAGCAGAAGGGCAAACCCAGATGGGCCAGATCGGGGTGGGATTGACCCAAACCCATGCGTGTGTTACAGCAGTTGAATTGTCCAAAGAGCTTGAACGCAACCTGCAGTGGTCACACCTGGGAAGTCCAAAGCGGGGACCAAGGCAATTTCTAGAGAGGTGAAATTGCTCCTTGAGACCAGATGTTTTCCTAGCCTTGGTGCTCCCGCTTCCCAGTAGTTCTTTGGGAAGGAAGGAACAAGAGAAATGTGGCATATAACTGGCATGGTTCTGGCTCTGTTCATGCTCTGAACTTTTGGCAGTCAGCAATTAAGGTGCAGCATCCCCACAAGAAAAACAATATCTGGGTGATGGGTCCAGTAATGTCCTTAAGGGTCTCAACTCTCTGAATTTAGCAAAATATCAAAGTGTGTGCCTTCATTCCACTGCTTTTTGTGTGACTTAAAGTAATATATATGGGCATCCAAGAAGACTTGGTTCTTCCCTCTGGGAGCACACAGGAAGACCCAGTCATGGCCTAGAGGCAGTGGAACTCAAGAAAATTTAAATTTTAGCATCCATAGTTTCATCCTTTTTCTTCTTCATCTATTTTCAGGGGCACTAGAAATGAACAAAACTGCATTATCTTAAAAAGAAACCATGTTTTCTTTTTTCATGAGCTGATGTCAGTTTTGAAATCTCATCAGGAGGGGGGAAAAATCCATCTTTTTTTTCCCTTTATTTGCTTGCTGTTTTGTTTATCTCCAGTCGGTGCTGCTGATGAAAATCCTGCAATAGGTATTGCAAGGCAAAAAAAAATAGTGGTTTCAGGAGACAGATTCTATTTCCACAAGTCTGAGAGCACAAGCTGCAGTGATTAGTGGAATTAGTGGCTAAAATCAGGATAAGGAGGAAAAAACAGCTAAGCATCAGGTGTTAAGCGAGGAGCACTGTACCCTTTGCAAATTCTCCGTGCCCTCTGATCGCTCCCGTGTCCCTGGGCTGCTTCCCGCCTTCCATTTTCATTCGGTTTGGAGAGATTCAGTGTTTGGGGAATCTTGCTGTCAAATGTAGCTGAGCTTGCTCGGTGGGTTCTGAAGTTCCCGCGGAAGATTTTGCCGAGCAGCAAACTGTGTTTTCCTCCGTGCCCAGGAGAAGAGGCTGTGGCACAGGGGCTGCACTCACCGCTTGTGAAAAAAGAAAGACGTTTTGGGAAATTACTGTTTGGATCAAGAGGCACTGATTAAGCTAACACAATCAGCTAATCATATTACATTTCTAAAAAGAAAATGGAAAATGAAATGACAGTGTTATAAATTCAACACCCGAGCAAACTGAGTTTTCCGTTCCGTACTGAAGAACATAATGCAGATATACAGACAATAAAATTTCACATGTGAAAGAGCATCTAAGAATGGGCAATTTGGCTTATCAACATGGATTACTTTTCACTCTCTACTCTCCTGAAATTATGTCTAATATCATTTTAATTACCATCTTAATATTGTTATTTTGCATAATGGTTTTTCTTTTCCAGGCCATTCTTTGTTTTCCACTTTAAAATTAATCTTTTCCTTGAATGTCCTCTTTTCCCTCGCCATTGTTAGATGCTGTCGAGTCAAGTACTATAGCAGATTTTAATTTTTTTTTTAAGGATTATATAATTTTATGTCAGATACTCGTTTATGCTTATGAAAAGAGAGCTAAACAAATTTCATGCTTCAGGATATAACCGATTCCCTGGAGAGCAGGGAAGGTTGTTCGCCGCACTGCACATGGTTGGTTGGGAGTGTTGGTCCCCCGAGCACCTTCTGACACCCGCCGAAGGCTGGGGCGGGTTGAGGCCCCCGGGAATTTCAGAGCCGCTGCCCCGGTGCTGTGCTGCACGGCAGCAGAGCTTGTACTGCTGCGTTGCTGTTACACGGCCCTGGCGTGTTTTAGCAGGAGTCCTGTCGAGAAATGGCCGTACAACATGGAGTGCAGGTTAGAGTGGCCGTAGATCACGTCGTACAATGGACTTGTTGCGCTTTGAGACTTCATTAGCAGCTTATACTGTTGCCAGACTGCAAATCCCTGGCTTGAAGCTTCCTGAGAAGGTCAGCATAAGTGAGGATTTCGCTGGTTCTGCCTTAATTTTGGGGTGGGAGGCATTTTTGGCCAAAATGCCAAAACTGCTTCCCAAACTGAGAAACTGTTTCCCAGATGGAGACTGAGGGGGAGCTGCGCAAACTAGGTGCCAAGGGCCAAGGCCACGAAAGCCCCGCGCTTGGGGGCTGCCGGATTTTGCCCTCCTGGAGGGCAGTGCCGTAGGCAGCGAGTCCCGCTGCCCCGGCAGCTCCGCGGGCACCGGGGCCCCGCTTTGGTGGTGTTCCCGTGCCTGCTGCTTGGCGTGAACTCGCCGTTTCCCCCAGCCTCGGGGCTGCGCTCTCCCAGCTTTAACCGGTGTGTAAAATAACACTGGGGTGATTTTGCAGGGGGCTGTGGAGCAGGTTCTTCCTTAGATAATCTGGGAGGCTGTTTTCAGTAACTACAACCTCTTCCTGCAGGGCGGGTGCTCCACAGAAAGTGTCCCAGTGGCTTTGGGAATTCTATTCCTTATAGCTTACCACCTGCAGCGTGCACAGCACAGCATGACATCCGTATCCTTCTTTTGCAGTATTTGATAAATTTAGCTTTCAGAAAATGGGTTGTTGTGATGGAGTTGACGAGAAGCGCTCTCCAAGTGGCTTCTGATAAGTGAATCCCCTACTTTCCTGTTAGGGCCACAGTATTCCCAGCTAGTGCACGTTATATCATGGCACCAGCTTTGCTAGATCAATTTTTTACATTCAAGGGATTTTTTTTTTTATAGATGTCTGCTTCTATTTCATGGTCCTTCTCTCTTGTGCTTTGGTTCAGAAGTGTGTGGTTTTTGATTCTGCAGTTTTCCGATAACTGAGTGATAGTTTACATTTGCTCCACCGTAAATTTAATTTGCAGTGTGCTGGCCTACTTGCATAAGCGATCTGAATCCCGCCGGATCTCTCTTGTGGTTGCTTTGTATTTACTACTCCCTTCAGTTTCGTGTCATCAGCAATTTAGCAATTTTACAGCTGGTTTCTTCAAGCAATTTATAGGCATTACCAACAGGGAGGGAAAGATGCTGAAAACTTACTGCATAGGTCCCACTGACTCTGAATGAGCTGCTTCTGCACGGGCAAGGAGACAACGATGGGGATGATGGCGAAGATCCCTATCTTGGGGGGACCGTTGGTGTCACTGGTGACAGGGCGGTAGCGCGGACGCCCATTTCATTGCCGCTGTTGGGGAGTTGGGGATTGATGCTCTGAGCGTTTCTAGTCGGACCCCTGTGCTGCTGTCTAAGCTGTTGCAGCCACGCTAAGAGCAGCCGCTACTGTCAGACTCCCCTTGAGGGATGCTCGCGGTGAGACTGCAGCTTAATTTCTTCCCCTGGGAGATGTGGGTGTTTCTGCTGCTGCTCCTTTGGAAGGAGCGCTTAGGGCAAGGATGCGAAATCTCTTTGCCCACTGCAACACAAGAGCACAGGGCAGATGCTAAGAAGGAACCGCATAGCTCAGGAAGTCCCCAGCTCAGAAACGGGATGGGGGAAAAAAGGGGCAGAGGAAGATCTGAGCAGAGCCACCAGATTGCAGGGGGCAGAGGCTGGCTGCCCTTCCATATGATGCTATAGCAGCTGCCTTTAGGCTGTACAGAGCATGGCAGGGATGGGCACACATCATTCAAAGCCGGTTGCAGATGTGAGCGGTGACCGACAAGGCTCTGTGGGCAAAGCGCACAGCGCAGGAGCCCTTGCCCTGCAGGAGCTGCCCATGCAGAGCTCTCTGCGCTAAAGGACTGGGGTGGGCTGTGCTGCCCAAACCTCGCTTTTGCCCAAATGAACTGCGTCCACGCTAGCAGCAGGCGGGGGGCTGTCGGAGCACCGCGGAGAAGCCCCTTTCGGATGAGCTCCCGGTATGTGAGGGGGACCGTGCTTTGGGACAGTCCCGTGGGAGCATCTGGCTTCTCCCCTGGGCTGGGATGGGCAGCAAGGGGCTGCTGGAGCGGACCGGGCTGGCGCTGCAGGCGGCGGGGAGGCGTTAATGCCTGGAAATGCCAGCTGTGCCCATTTGGAAGAATAACAATGCGGCCTGCAGTCAGTCTTCTCCCTGCATACATACAAACGAAGCTGCAAGGAAAAACTTGGAACAAACAGGGAAAGAGGAGAAAGGAAACCATCTTCGGGGTCGGGTAGAGGCATCGCTTTATTATCAGCGAAGGCGCCCGTGCTGGTATTTATAGTAACTGTAATTCTGTGCCTTTGTGTTTCAGTTTTTGGTTCTTTTTTTTTCTATGGTAGGGGAGGGCCTCCGCGTTTCTGCTTCTTTTATTCGGTGGGAATTCAAGCTCCTTCCCTATGTGTGTGCCAGCCCAGCTGCTTGGTCACCGTGCCGGCGCCGCTCCCTCTCCGGGGGAAAGCGCCCTCGTCCGTCATCGCCTGCCATAGAAGCTGCAGGACTTTCAGCTCTGTCTTACAATCGTTGCTCTCGTTTGACGGTGTCTTGCCCATTGGGTTTTGCCTCCAGGTCCTGCCTGGTCTTGCTGCTGCAGGTGGGCGGCTGGAGCGGGAGCAGCCGAGGCTGTGTCAGGATTTTCATCCAAGGGTTTCCATTGCTTTCACCCAAGGCATTTCCCTCTTTAAAAACCTGTGACTCTTCACAGGCTCTAGGGCAGAGGATGCGAAACTGGGGCAATGAGTCACGGCACGTGGTAACGCACACTGGTCTTCCCCAACCTTTCTCTGACATTTGGAGTGTCCCCCTTCCCTTTTGAAGAAAGGCAAACCAAGAGTGCCCCGTTCAGCCTCACTCTTGCTCTGTGGCGCTGAGGATGCTCTTTACAACCCCAAACACTGCGGGATGGGTTAGAATAATGCGATTAAAGCTGGAACTGGGAAGTACTGGAAAGGGCTGCTTCCCGCCGCAGCTAGTTCAATGTTCCTCTTTGGGAGGGTGCTTAGGGAAACATTGCTGCAAACCTTTATCTGAAAGGGCAGCAAAGCAAATCAGCTCTCCCGAGAATATTAAGTGCTGACCTTTAGCAATAATTTAGCGGTTGTTAGAACTTTCAGTGAATAATACATGGGCTTCCCCACAAAGCCTCAGATTATCTAGGGAAAAATCTACGCCTGGTTCTTTGGCTCTGGGTGGCAGCGAAAGGCGTCTCCGTTGCTCTGTGACGGTTGGGGCCTGTGAGCAACCTGGGCTTTGCTCCATCAGGAATATTTATGGGAGCTCAAAAATTTTGTTTTGAATGTTGGTAAAATTAGACTCAGGCCTGTATTTTCAAAAAAAAAAAAAAAAAAAAAAGTATTTTAATTTCTTTTTTTCCGTAATGAAAAGAAAGGAGTTTCCCTTCACCAAACACACCTGTTATCACTGGTATTTTCTGTTACTCATTTTGGTTGTCTGTGCACAGCTGTGTCATATTCTCCTGCTGACATGTGATACATCTTTTTAACATCGTTTTGCTGCTTCTCCATTGGTTCTTGAGAAGAGCTGAATAAAGCTCAGCCTTCCAACGTACAAATAAGGTTCTTATCGAAAGCATCGGAAAGAGTGGTTAAGGATGAATTTCAGGCCCTGTTTGTGGTTTCCATTTGCCTAGGTGTAATTCCTTGCTCCAGGAGTTGTCCCTGTTGATTTCTCAATTGATTGGAGCCCTGCTGAAGCAGAGAGCTACTCACAAAGCATTAAGACCGGTGGGCTTGTCTCTGGAAAAGGCCCTGGTAATTAAATAAACTGAACAGAGTTGATGCCCTTTACAACTCGCTGAATGTTGGTTCCATACAGAATTCAGCAATATCTGTTGTGATTTCTATAGTTTAGTCCAGGAAATTAAAGCACATGAGCAGTCCATGCTGAGGGAAACATCTATAAAAGAGTAAAAACACATTTATGTACTACTGGCAGTATTTTCACTTTATTTTTAAAGCAGCAAAGAGATAATGGAACATAATTTTTGATATTTCTCTGCTAAGGGCAGGTTCAGTCGTCCACCTTACCGGGCGTGCACTGACTTATTTGCCCTGTATTCATTAGAGCATCCTGTAAGTCATTAAGAGGTCAAAGGGGAGGTGGAGGAACGCCCTGTCTAAAGGCTGTTAGGCGGGTGCCTCTCGGCGGCGTTTTTGGCAGTGCCGCACACCTGGTCCTGCCCGAACGGCTCCCCGCGGCAATTCCGCCGGCAGCATCCAGCCCCCGAGCTGGCAGGCGCTGCCGTGGGACTTACACAGCCTGCACCTCGGGTGTCTTGTTTAGCATTTTTCAGTTTCTTTGTTTTGTGTGTGTAGCTCTTAAGAAGTTTGTGAGGGAAGTGACCTTGGAGGGATTCTGGTTTGAGGAAGGAAGGGAAACACTTCCCTGGAGGAGGAGAGCAGCTGGGAGTGCGGCAGAGACCCCGGAGCAATGGGGCAGGAGCGGTTTGGGCTGCTGGGGTGATCTTTTTCACCACATTTGTAACCCTGCTCAAGAAAAAGAGGAATCAATTCCTCTTTTTTTTTTTTTTTTTTTTTTTGTTGTGTTTTGTGTTTTGTTTTGTTTTGTTTTGTTTTGTTTTGTTTTGTTTTGCTGTCCTGCAGTGCCATGCAAGGTGCTTCCTCTGCCTGGTGGGACAGGCTGGATGCAAATCAAGGGCAGGCTGAAGCTCTGCAGGAAACTTTGCACTTCCGTGCCAAATCCGTAGGCACTGAGACCCAGGGTGCTTTAATTCAGTGAGTCACTGCTTCTTGCCACCGCAGTGTCTTTGGGGACAGCTTTGCCGCTGCATGCGGCAGGGCTGAGCTGCATGGGTGGCCAGTGCGGTTTGAAGCCCCAAAGGCAAGTCTCGAGGCGCTGGCCCAGCTGGAGAAGCTCCAAAGGATGTTTTCTTGTGAGAGATGGTTGAAAGCCAGGGACTAGATAAGAGATGCTTAATGCGGCATAACCGAGCTCAGCTCCAGAGCATCTTCCCCTCGGACTTGCGTAGGAAATGACAGTGGGGCAGGAGGAGCCAAGATGTCCTGGCAATGGGGAGGTACCTGCTGATGGGACAGGGGAGGCCAACAGAGAAGCACCTAGAAAGAAGCAGCGATTTTCTCCTCTATTCCTCTTATTTACTTATTTATTTATTCTTTCCCCCTGGAGCTTTGTACTTTGCTTTCCAGAGTTGATGCCTAAGTGTGTATAAATAGATGATGTCTTAAGGAAAGTGCTTTAGAGAGCCGTGATATTCTCGGTGCTTTTTAAGGAGTTAGCTACTGTTGGAAGCATCTCAGGGAAGCCCCACCTGAGCTGATGGATGTCCTACCAAAAGGTGCATAAGTCCTAATAGCTCTTTTATGTGTTTCAGGTGTGTTTGCTTGCTTGCTTGTTTATTTTTTTGTATTGAGAGGATAGCTAAGCAAATTGCTAAGCCAAAATTTGGTGCCAAATCGCTCTGAGCCATTCTTTGGTTGATGTACTTCAGGTCAAGGCCTAGAGGTCTGATAGGAGAAATCTTCAAATGGCCGCTTAACATGAATTACTAGGTATGATTCTTATTTTTATTGCATTCAGAATAAGAAGTGGTTATATGAGTGTTATATTAGAAGAGTAAAAAGGCAAGCTGCAGTGCCTTGCCAGGCACTCCAAAATTGGCAACCACATAGGCTATTTATCTGTTAACATTTAGCATGGCAATTAATTATACATAAATACATAATAAACCAAAACCTATGTTCACCTACTCTGTATTACTAATTAGAAATCCAAATGGCCTTTTTTTATATTTGGCAATAGCTTGATTGACCTGAGCAAAGGCTGAGTACTTTGAAACCAATTGAATTATTTAGAAAAATACCAAGAATACGAAGTATGAAAACTCATAGTTCAGATGCTTGTTTTTTTTTCAGTTGTATCGCCCTTAGTTTTCACAGGGTAATAGTAGGATTAGCAATCACATTGCCATGATTATAACAGGGCTTTTTTGTTGTTGTGGTGGTAGGTAAAGTATGCACTCTATCTTGTCCTGTAAGTCAGACTTGGGCAGCTGATCCCTGCCATCAGTTACTGGAGTGAAAACTTAAACTAAATCAGCTATCAGCTTGTTTTTCTGAGAGATTAAAGTGATGTCCAAAATCAGCACATGTAACAGCAGCATCCTTAAGAAGATGAGTAAGAATGATGGAGAACATAAACTTGTACATACATTTTGGGGACTTGTTATATACTTACAGTGAGGGTAAGTCCTATACTGCAGGGTACAAAATGCCAAATCCTTAAAGATGTTCCAGAGCAGCAGTGTTCAGGCACTTGGATTTGTGTTGTTGCTGTTTCTATTCATTTTCTTTTAAGAAAAGTTTTAAGATCTTGAGTACACAGCGCAGAGCTTTGCAAGTTCCTTAACAAAAGCAGCTGCAATAAGATGATAGAAGTATTCCAATTAGACTTTCTCCTGGCACTTTTCCTCTAAATTATTAAAGATGCTGTTTTGCTGAAGCTGAAACATTTTGTGGAGATGTTTCAATTTCAAAATGAGATTATTAGCTAGAGGAGCCCTTGGGCCAAGTTGACACCCCCCTACACTGGGTCACTTCCAAAGAGCAGTATGAGTGTGAGGGAAGAGTATTGGGGTGAGGAAGGCAAAGGGGGAGACCCAGAAAGCCTGACCAGTTCAGTCCATCCTGTTCCACACTGTTGAGTTTCCCTGTTGCTGCCTGTGCCTGTAAAGCATCCGAGTTACCTGACATAGAGCAATCCCCGAAAGGTAAAGCTAGACCGAATTTTCTGCCTTGGGAAAAAGTCTCTACTAAGCAGCTGCTTCTTCTTAGGTAGTTCTGCCCCAAAGGATAATATTGATGTCTGCATATTTAGAAGATTGGCAGGAAATTGTTCTCCATAAAAGTTATTTGAATGCTTCTTACTGTGTTGGGAGGAGCAGTCTCTTGGGTAGGAAGATCTGACATTAATGTCTGTGGGAAATCCCTGTTTCATGGCTATACTGTGCAGAATGCAGCATACAGTAAAACCTGACCGGGATGTTTTAGATAGGAAGTATTGCCAGATTACTCCCAACATCTAAAAGTGAGTAGGAAAACAGCATCTCTGTGGGTGATCTAATGATTGAAATGTGTAGCAAGGCTGCTAGCGCTGCGCTAGTCTGAAGAAGTAGTATGCATGCTTATAAGGTAAGACATCAGAGGCTAAACCACCGGGGATAAAACCCGGGCTGCGATCTGTCCTCATTTGAGACCCCACATGTGCAGCTGAAAGACTATGCAGGAATGCCGTGCTTCAAAGCTGGCCCCCTGCGAGGAGGTTGTCACGTTGGGTGACCTGCATGCACTGATGGCTTGAGCACGGGACGCGCTGCGACAGGGCCCCGCCAAGGCGGCTGCTGCCTCCATGGGCTGACATTTAGAGCCTACACCTGATAGGAGAACGACCTCCGGTGCGGAAAACGGCATCCTTCGTGGGCAAGTGACGTCTTCCAGGACTGCTGGGGGTTGCGCGTTGCTGCAGGAGCCGTGCGTTGTGTGCTACTCATTCTTTGCTGCTTTGAGAAATCCAGTATATTGGTTAGGTTTGGTTAGCACAGTATAAATAAAGTTTCTGCTGACAAGGCTCGTGCCGGGCTGGCTTCGCTGCAGAAGTGATCTGAAAAGCCCTCGTGAGCAGGAAGCCGCAGCTGGCAGGGGCCCAGCCTGCCTACAGCTGCTGGCTTTCAATTGCGCTTTCTATTTTATTTTTCTCCACGTGTTTGCTAATGTGCAGCAAGTTTTTTTAGCCCAACATGTTTTGCAAACCTGGAAATGAAATTCGAGGAGTAAATTTCCCTGTTGATGACTGTCAGATGGTCTTAATCGGAGTGGTGGCTTGGGGCATTACCTCCTTCTGCAAGCCTCCTGTTGCTTCCTTTGGCGCCAGGGCAGAGTGGTCCTTCCCCCAGGGACCAGCCGGCACAAGGGTGAGTGCGGGAGCGCCACTGTCATTCCTGAAGGTGTACTTGAAATTTTAGCATTAGCCAGCAGAGATCGCGGTGGAAATGCCATCTGATTTATAGGATTAGCTTCTAAATCCACCCCTGTGCCAAATTCTTTATATAAATGTCCTCTAATGCAAACCAGAAGGCGGAGGGAGATAGCCAGAACATTCCTCATCTACCTGGGGTCCCATGCTCATTAGTGCTAAGCTTTTTAGGCTTCAATATCATAATTTTAGTGAATAAATCCAGGATGGGAACATAAGGATCTAAAAGCTAACTCAGTTTAAGAGCCTGCCGGACTCCAGGCAGCTTCCTCATTTTTTTTTTTTTTTCCAGAAGTTTTCATACGCATTTTTCCCCCAGTCAGTTACTTACCATTCCTTTTGAATTCCTGCCGCTTTTAAATATAGGAAAGATGCTCTGCAACCTGAGTTTAAACAGGAAATCTCAGCCAATATTAAGGAGTCATCATAAAGTCAAGGAACTTATCTGAGCTGGGCCTCTCGCAGCGGCTAAGGTGGTGGTGCCGCGCTCGGTCCTGGGAGAACGGGCAGACTGGGCTCGCTGGCCACAGACGGGCTGTGTCGGAAGCCAAACGCTTTCTGTCTCGCCCGTGTCTGATGCAGGGATTTCCACAGCTGCAGCTGGAGGCCGATCCAAGCGCTCCGAGACCCCAGAGCAGATGGCTATATGCATTATTGTATATGTTTTTGACACAGCTCTGTTGCTGCTCTTTCACCTCTAATATCTGCCTGTGCTTAGTGCTAAACCAGCAGTGCAAGTGCTGAGGCTAAGCACTTATGGAATAAAGCAGTCATGGCTTGACCACCTTGCACCTGGGCAATAGCAATGAAGCGTTCTGAAAGCCAGCAGTGTCCTCTTGCAGCGTTGTTCCTCCTCCTGCTCTCTCCCACCAAGCAGGAATTCGTAATCGGTGTCCTCAGTAATGGTATTTGCCACCTGTTCGTCTAGGAATCTCCCCTTATCACAGACACGTAGGAATAGTGCTGGGAGTGCTCTCCGTACTCCGTCTGCTTGCACTGGTGAGATCTCCACCATTCTTAGCAGTGGGTTTCCTGTTCAGTTCATAAATATCTTCAGCACTGAGAATTCCACAGCATCCCACGGGAAACCTGTCCGATGTGACCTTTGCCATTAGAAAGCCTTTCCTAATAGTGAAATGAAATTGCTGTGGTTTCACCCCTGAACTCATGTTCTCCATGCTCTCACTGCACAGAGCAAATCAGTCCTTGTCTATTTGCAGCAACATTTGATGTATTTGCAGATCACTGGCGTTTATTCTTTTCCCTGTATTAACAAACCTGATCAGTTCAGTCCTTTCTCATGCATCCAGACCTTTGATGATTTTTGTATTATTCAAAATATTTCCCTTGGTCATATGAATTTTTTACCCTGAGTGCAGATGACACAAAGTTCTTTTTTGGTGATGCTGCTTTGTCAGATACGTTTAAGTTCAGCTGAGGAAGGAGAGTGTTTGGCTGAGCTTAGTTCAGTAGTCTTGAAAATTTGCCTTTATGGACCTAGTAAAATCAGTCAAACTGTCATTATGCTTGTTTTTGGGTTGAAATTTCACAGTGTTGCTACACTAAATGATCAAGTTTTTATTTTTGAAGGTTGAAGCTTCAAGATAACTTGCTCTGTTTCCCTTTTTGAGATAAATACTGTGTTTTCCTTCTAACTTGATATGACAGCAGATGATCAGCAAGGATGCAACTGAATAGATACGTGGAAATCATAGATACAGAGCAAAGTCCATATCACTGTTTTACTTGCTAGACCTTTAGTCTAGCAGTTTTCAAGCCTGTATTCTGCAGTTTTCATTACATTACCTGGAAGGTGTCTGTAAAAAGATGACTCAGAAAAGCGAGATCATTAGCACTCAGCATTGGCACCTACACTGACATCATCTGTAGTTCCACTAGAAGGGACTTTTTATTTTTTTAAGGAAATGAGATTGCAAAAGGGGTTAAAACCACTCTTAGGCTTGCTCAGAGAACTTCACCATTCGGAGAACGTCACCAGTCATGGTGACCTTTGCTGTTACCTGTTCATTAAATGCATTAGTAAGACCAAGGGTATTTTGTAAGGTAAGAATTTTACAAGAGCAAGTGGTTTTTTTGGTGATTATAAACTGTCTTTTTCTGTATTTTTTTTTAATCTGGAAAATGCTTTAGTGATAAGAACATATTTCAAAATAGTGCCCTATGAACAGCGCTAATATGTATGTGGAGTTGCACTTCTGTCATTTGTCAGACTGTGCAGTTGTAAATGACTCCCTGTCATGCTGAAAAGCTGCCTTAATCATATGATAAAATGATTTGCAAGGTCATACAACACTTGCAAATATGTGCAGGTGGCCATTCGTGCAGGTGAATAACGAATCATAAATAATTGCAGAGTCTTTTCTTCAGTGAGTTTGGGATCGGGACATGGTAACTAGCTGGCAAATGAGCAGTGAGCTAAAAATGTTTGCATAAACTCCTTGTTTCATAGTCATGAATACTTGAACACACTGGAAACTTTATAGCCTCTTTGAAGATCATTTTGTGCACATAAGGAAAAATTATGTAGGTAAGTAATGTGCAACTAGCACTTTGACAAGATTTAGTTTTTTACTGCTCTAAAATGCAAGTGCTTAAATATCTTTATTGTATACAGTTGAAAAATCTGGACTTATTTATCATACAGTGTTTTAAACACTGAGAACACTTGGTGTGTCTTTATGCAGTGTTATGAATCTTTTGTAATCTGGGCTTGCTATGACACTAATAAAAATGCAGCGACATATTTAGGAAACTTTATAGAGTGCCTCTATAAAGAGGTTTTGGCCGACAGAAATGAGAGGAAATCTGTTTGGGTGGGGGAGACACAGTGGGCAGCGCTTCTGTCTTTCTTTCTTTCTTTCCCTTTTTTGATCCTGCTGTCAAAGCAGAGTTGACGTCAAAAGTCAGAGTAGAGTAAAATTCAAGGATGTTCAAAAAATTGTTACATTTCTCCTAATTTAGTTGCCTAATTTAGTTACAGCTAATGGTATTTTGGCAGTGGAGCTTCTGAGGGAAGATTCCCCTGGAGCCTGACAGCTTCCCACCTCACTTGCATTGGCCCAGGTAAATTTGCAGCAAGTCAAGGGCTTTTCTTGGTTACGTGGGACTTTGTTCCTGTCAATCTTGGCACGTTGAGAACTGGGAGGTGACTTGACTCTCACAGGAATATGTAAAAACACTGGTTGCCATTTAGCAGTCAGTACTTATTTGCAGACTCCAGAATTTTGTTACTCATTCAAATTTCATTATTCCAAATCCTGCTGTTGGCAAACTGGCAGCTTTCAATGGGACTCAGTAATAGTTACATGCTGGGTTGTTTTGTAGGATATTTTCATAATTTTTTTTTTTTTTTCTCCCTGGCAGAAGTAGTGTAGTAAATGGATGGATATGAAGAAAGTTGTCTATAGAGAAATGTCAACAGTTTGTTTAGTCTGTAGGAAACTAAATGGCAAATTGGAGCTGGGATTTGTTTGTTTCATACTATACCTATAACTCACTTCTAAATAGGTAATTAGGTAATTTCAAAGGCTATCATGTTTTTTTTTTTTCCTATTTTTGCCGGGTATTGGAGACCTGCAGAAAGACTGAACGCAAAGTTTTATTAACTGTAGCTATAGCATGCTGGAAGCTTTTCTGACAGCTCTTATTCAAAATGGCCTGAATGTGCCCAAGATAGCGTGATCTATAGCTTTTAATCAGCTAATGGATTGAGTCTCGTAGTGAAACTCAACTGTGTTCGGTCAGAAGGGATTTTGCAGTTTCAAAAGCCTCAGAATGGGGCTAGTCAGTGCGCAAAGCTGCAGAATCATTCCTGGTTGGTGAATGACAAAGCAATGTTGTTATAGGGAGGAAAAGGCTTTGATTAGATGAGCTTTTCAGAATCCTACCCTTTGCTATTGCCCGGCCTTAGGTCCTGGGGTGTCTCCGAGGCTCTGTGGTTTGGCAGCAAGTGAGCAGTGACGAGTGAGGCAGAGCGGGGGATTCTACCATGATTTAAGGAAAAACTTCTAAAATTTGATCATTTTGCCTTTGGGACCCTGATCAAATAGGGAAAAAGGTTAACGTAGAGAAGTGCGTAGCAGTTGTCTCTCCAGATTTCTTCTGGTCAGCGCTGCGGCGTGCACGGATCCGTGCGGCGAGCGGCGTGCTGCCAGCGTGGAGCGGAGCGGGGCAGCCCAGGGAGCCATCCCGACGGGATGCGGAAAGTCAGGCTCTGCGGTGGAGCTTGCAAAGGTTCCCGCGGCATCGTCACGACATCGTGGCGTCTAAGAGCTCCCGTGTTGGTTAACAAGGTAACAAGGCTCCGCATTTCCATTTTTAGTTCTTCTGTCAACTGTTTCCTTTTGTCTTTTAGCCCAGACTCCCAGGTCTGTGGAAAAAAAAAAAAAAAAAAAAAGAAAAAACAATTGAGCAGGTTGACTCAGGTCTTGGGGAATAACAACTGCTTGGGGTTAGAAAGGAGGAGTTACTCTGGTTAAAGCAGAGCTTCGGCGAGAAGCTGGAAGGAGGCCTGTAAATGTGAGCTCACGGACGAGGTGAGTGTGATGAAGGCCCCGAGGCACTCACAAGGTAAGGCAAGACTTTTTCATTTTAATTTCTCCTTTAAAAAAATACATGTGGTCCTGACCTCCAGAGTGGCCAGCACTGCTGCAGGTGATGCTCTGGGCACACGTCATGTTGGTTGCTGCCGTGCTTGCTGCCTTGTGGATTGAACTGCCCTTTCTAATGCTGTGCCAGAGGGTAAAGCAGAATCTCTTCCTTTTGACTCGTCCCAGATTTCTTCAGTGTTAAATGTGATATTCACGCCTGGCATTGCACGATGATATTATACTTCAGTAAAGAATGAAACATAAAGCCTCATTCCTTGATAATGCCTTTGTCTGTCTGTCTGCTTTTTCCCTTTTTCCTTTTCCCTTTTCTTTTTCCCACTTTTCTTCTCTTTTTCCCCTTCTCTTTCCCCCCCTCTCTTCTCTTTTTCCCCCTCTGTTCTCTATTCGGAGTGGGATAGAGTGGTGACTATTACAAGTGCAGACACCCAGAGATGTCTCACTCTCCCCCGTGCCTTGTAAATCAGCATGTGGAGCTGGTGGCACACATGGGAGCATCTCAGTGGGCTCCCTGGCCGCAGGGAGCATTCCCTTCCCATCTGCCTCTGGGATTTTCTCGGTCTTTCTTCTTTTCTTGAGCATCCCTCCTGGTTTCCTTGTCCTCGCATGCCCTTCCTCTCACTTTCCTTCACTTTCTTGTCCCTCTGCTTTTCCCAACGCTCCCCAGTTTCCCCTCCAGCCTCCAAGTGCAGCTCACTGCTCTGAGCTGTCGTTTCGGGCTTGGCTCTGGTCTTCATGGCCGTCTTCGTGATGAGCTGGGGGCCCCGTCCGCAGCCGCCGTGCCCTGAGCACGCAGCCCGCAAGGAGAGGGGAAGGCAGCGCCGCCAGAGATGCTAATCTGTATGGGGATGTGCTCAGCTGCCCTGACAAAACAGGGAGAGGAGCCGAGCTCTTGGCACACTCGCAGACTGTGCCTTGCTCCAGCTTCTTGGGCCGATGAGAACCACGGGGAGATTTAGGCATGTGTATGCATTTAATTTACACAGCATTTTACCGTTTCGTTGTAAGGTGAAAACGTGCTTCTCGGTGGCAAAGGGGGCACCTCTTCGGGCTGCAGTGGGGATAGAGCTGCTTGTCCCCTCAGGCAGGAGGATGAGGGTGAAGGGGGGGACAGTGGCGGTGCCGGGGCCTCCTCTGCCCCTTCTGCTGCTGCTCCTGCAGGCACCTTGAGCAGCCCTTTCACAGGGTGATTTTGCACGCTGCTACTACACAAGCAGGGGCACGCTGCAGCCTGGGGTTGAAATGCCGCGTCGAGGAGTGCCCTGCAGACAAGCAGTGCCCTTTTCCCACGTGTGCCAAGGCTTGTCCTTCAGTTTTGCTGTGAGGCTGCTCAGGGAGACGCATTTTAACCTGCTGCGAAGGAACTTCTCCCTCGCAGGGTATCACCTGTGAGCAGCATTATGGTGTGTGCGACAGGACCGGTCCCCCTGGCACCAGAGCCTTTCTGAGTTATGCGGGAAGTTGTTTTTGCAGTGGTGGTTGGAGAAGGAAAAGAAAAAAGGAGAAATATCATCTTGTTCCAAAGTGGGACAGAAATAATTCGCAATCTACATTTGTTATTACTATGGCTTAGGATCTGCATTGCCTGGGAGCTGTGTCACCCTACGTTTCTGCAGACAGAAATGGAATGAAATGACTGTATCGAACGGCTTAAATTTAGCTGGGAAGGGGAGGAAGGTGGTGGACGGGAGGAAGAATGGGATATTTCATTGCTTTGTGGACGTGCAACCAGAACAAGGGAATGAGAAATGAAAAAAATGTTCAATACCAAACTCTGTGGATGCTTTGAATATTGCACATTTTGAGCTTCCAAAAGAATAAGTCTTTGTGTAGGTCTGAGATGATGGAGACGTCTCAGAGGTCTGAGGCTTCTCGGTGTAGTTAGCTATCCTTAAAGACAGCAAACTGCGCTTACGGGGCGCTGCACCGCGACCAGCGCCTGGCCGGGGGACACAGCTGCTTCCCAGCAACTGGGCTGCGTCTCCTTGCTTTTATTGAGGAGCTTTCCCAACCGTTTCCCCGCCCGTTGCTCCCCAGCCCTTTGTGTTTGCTGACTGGGAAATACATCTGATAAATGGGGAGCGGTGTCCTGCCGAAAAGATGCATGGATGCAGATGCAGCTGGACAGACACCACGTGGCGGCGGCTGAGGCTGGGAGAGGAGCTGGGCTCTGCTGCAGATTCCCGTGCATGGCAAGCCCTGATTCCGTCAATGAACCTGCCATGATGTTCTTCAAATTCCTCTTAAAACGCGCCCTAAGTGTGCCGAGTAAGTACGTCTTAGCGCTAGCTGGAGTCAGAGCAATGGACAGCAAGACAGGATTAAAAAAAGAAACAGTCCCCAAATAGTGGGGCGGGCGCTGTGTGCTGGAGCTGTAGGTAGCTCTGATGTGGCTGGTTTTGTGCAGCCAGTTTATCTTTCATCTTTATGCCACGGGCAGGTTGACAGTGAGCAGTGCAGCAGTCTCTCATTATGCACACCTTCTGTAAGAGATCAGGGCAGCGATGAGAGAAACCTTGGATATTTACAGTTTGTGCGAGAGGCGAAACTTCCTTTTCCCCCAGTGCGTCTATCAGAAAAGATTGCTTCTTTACACCAGGTTTCCACAAGCGGGAATTTCTGTAGACCCCACTAAGACCCTCCCCGCACTGGTCCTGGCTGCGTTGGGCTGTCCTGCAGCGCTCTCCCAGGGACGACGGGCACGCTGTCCATCGCCGTCCTCTGCAGCGTGCCTGGCCCAGTGAGGGGAGCAGGCAGGGGATTTCTGCCACGGTGAAAGAAGGACATGACTCTGCCTTATTGCACCCCACCCAGAAAAAGAAAAGAAAGAAAATGGGAACTTGGTGGCTGAAGCATCTAGGTGGAGACTGAGCTGCTGCTCAGGGAGGTCCCCGGGCGGTCTCAGAGGGGGATCTTGGATGAGCAGAGCTGAAGGGCACGTCCCCATGAATGGGGGCGTAGGCTCCAGCTTCCGTAGGTGTGGAGGCTCATCCGGGACTCCATGTGATCTTGGGCACAAATGTCAATATTCATTCCATTTAACTTCAGCTTTGGAACAAAGCTTTGTGAGTAAAAAGCTGGTGGTTTCCCTGAGGCTCCTCCCTGGCTCCACAGCAAGAACTGAGGACTTGGGGTCTGAATCGAGCTCTGGAGCTGGCTGCCTCTTCTCAGCTCTGGGAGTGCCTGGAAAATAACGACTTTCTTTCAGCCATCCTAATGCGGAGCTAATAGGAATAGCTCCCCACAAGAAGGGACTTTTGAAGAATGGTGGTTAGAGATGACATATCTGTTCCTCAGAACAAGAGGTGCTTTTCCAGGAAACCCTAGGGATATGTCAGAGCTGATGGCTGGGGATTTTGCCTGTAGGTGGGGTAGGAGCCTGTGCTGGATGCATTTTTCGGCCTGCCCTCCCAGGTGGTGCAGGAAAAGTGCAGAAGTCTGAGGCTGACAGAGGAAGGAGGAGCAATGATTTGAAGTATGTTTAATCTTTCTTTAATTGGAAGACGTGCTAAATTAATAAGCCCAGGAGTGATCCTGCAGATGTCAGCTTACTGTGAGATAATCATTGGTGTGAGAATCTTAAGATTTTGCTAAGCTTCGTTATCTGCCTTTGATAGCATTGTGAGGCTTTTATGTACTTTGTTTAAACTGAGACAAACTTGACCCAAATAGAGAGCTCAAGCTTTGCTTTCCATCTTCTTCAGGACTGGCACTGGGCAGGTTTACTTCAATCGTACAAGTGAAAAATCTATGTCCATAATCTTAGAAAAAAGTAGCAGATAGCTTTTGAATCCTTTGAAGGACAAATCTCCCGAGGTGCCCAAATCTCTGTCTCCTGTGGACCTCTCACCATTTTGGGTGATTTGGGGCAAAACCTGTTTCTGCAGTGCCCCGTGTGTGTGCTCCGCGTCCCTCCTTGTGCCTCGCCGTGGGCCCTCAGGAGCCATCCCTGGCAGCCACGTTGGGTTGTGGAGCACCTCGTGGGACGAGAAGTTTGGGTAAAGACAGAACTCTGGCCAAACGGGTGGACAGGCACGAGCGGGGCCCCTGCATAGGGAGATGTGAGTCATACACAAGATTTGAGTCACAGATTTTATTTCTAGGGTGGTCAAGAGCTTGGGCTGTCCTCTCTGTTGCAAGGAAACGTGAGCTCATGGTGTGTGAGTTTTAGTGTGGGCTGGACTGTCCCCTAAGGGAGGAATTCCTCCTGTGCAAAAGGAGTCTCCTTAAATGTCCACACAGAAAGCAGGAGAAGCGCTTGCACTTCTGTGAGGGGAGGAAGGCGAGGGTGGAGCAGAAAGCGTTGGCGGCTCCCAATTACTCACAGGGCTGGATGTGTTATAATTGGTGACTCTATCAGCCTGGATGTTCTGGAGAAAAAGTATTTGCAACACATTAGAGCTGATGCAAGAAGGATCTTGGAGATTTTAGTAGGCCCTTGACTTGAAATCATTTAAAAAAATTATTATTATTAGGACCTGAACCTGAGGAGCAGGACTAGAACAAATAAAGGTGCTCATGAAAATTTTATTGATGGGGATGGGGAAACCTGCATTTCAAGGCAATAACACAGTCTACCTAGTGCTTTTCGACTTTCACCAATCTTATACTAGTGTTTACATCAACTGTGATGGAATTACTCCCAGTTTAACAGTGGTCAGGGAGAGGAAAATCAATGCTGGTGTATTGATCTCGAAATGCACAGGTTCTTTGCAGTGGATGCGCGGGGTGGGTATGCCGAGGCTCTCCTCGCCGCGCACGGCTCTGCAGCTCTTCCTGCCGCCCACTCCGAGCTCTGGTTTTGGACCGTGCGGTTTAACTGTTCTAGCAGTCAGCAAAACTTTCCTGCCCCTCCAGATAAGAAATTAAAGGGTCTTTCTTCTTCATGCGACAGAGAAAGGGCAGCCTTGGCTTCCACAGTGCGCATCCGTAGGGCTCACGCAGCATCCCAGAAGGACAGAGTGAATAGTTAATCCTTTTCTCACATGCCTGTTTTTGTGCATGTCACATCTTTTAAGTTGCAAAATGGTTCTTTCCGCGCTGCAGGGTTTTGGGGCCGGCTCGGGCATGGGATTAGATTAAAGTAAGCAGCAATGCAGACACTAACAGCAAAGCGCTCCTGTGTAAGCGTGTGCTGACCCCCAGCACCAGTAACAGCACGGTGTTTAAAGGACGCGTTTGATTTTTGCAAGGTTGAGGGAAGGTTGCAGGGGAAATGCCTGGTCATATGCTCCTACCACAGTGCTCCGGTTTCCAATTTGTGTGTCCCACAACTGCACGCAGGATAGGACATGCTGGGGCAATAGCTCCCAGGATCAGAGCAAAGCTGTTCTACACAAGTGAATGGCAGCGTTTTCTTTCCAACGCCTTTGAGCAAAACAGTTATCATGGCCTTTAGAACAAGGGTTGTATTCACTTTGCATCTCTGGACACGGCTGTCACGTATCCGGGAGGTGTGTGCTTGCTTTAATTTCTAACGTAAGGAAGTCCTTCTTGCACGGTAGCTGGCAAGGAAAACCGCAGTAGCTTCCCCTTCTTTTAGCGCACTCTGCCCAAAACCTGCTTTCAAGAAGTACCAGTTCATGCCTTAGAAACAAGAATCCTGGGAGAGCTGTAATATGTATGCATGCTACTGTATCTGTGTTCTTCAAATAGAGAGTCAATTTTGAAACTCGTTCTAATACAACAATTAGTAGTCCTAGTGTTAAGGAAACAGGATATCAAAATAGCATTGAATGGCTGGTAACAGTAGTGTAAAGAAGAACGTCAGTAAGCAAACTCCTTTCTAAAATGCCTTGTTAAAATATTGTTAATTCTACTACTTTGGGAGTGCTAACTTGCAAATTCTGCTTGGTTTCATTCTTAATATTGCTGTATCATTTTAAAACATTTTTTTCTTATCTAAGAACTTCAGCGATCATAGAATTTTTCTTCTATTTTCTTCAGGAGTCTTTAGGTTTTCTCATGTTTTGCGAGCAGCTTTTGGCCTTTTTTTTCATCAGCAGTGTTAAGGAGCTAATGGATAAATTCATCTGTTTGGTGTATAGGGCAGACAGCGAGACAGCAGATGTGGGCAAACACTGTTGATCTGACTTTTGACAGGAGCACTGACTCTGTCAATTTTATTATGAAGGTCTTTCAGCATTTGGTAGTCAGTGAAAAGGCTGGTATTAAATTATATAAAAAATGACAACTCCTTTTCCAGTCATCCGTGCAATTCTATTGATTGTTTTTATAAGTTTTGTGCAAATGTCAACATTATGAATAGATGGTGCTTGGCTTGTTTGTGGCTGATAATGATTGATGTGTTTTGGCACATAATATTCGTTCATAATTCATGAACTCGCCTTTCTTGGCGGATTCATATACGTCCAGAATTTGCAGCTGTGTAAATCAAGAAAGAAGCACTTTAGCACTTGCAGTCCCCGGTGACCTGATACTCTTTGTTAAAGATGAGTAAGATTGTCTCATCTCATCTTCAGATGCTGTGTTTGCATTGCCATGGGGTAGTGAGAAAGGCAAAGAAGACTTTTCTTATGGTTGTTAATATACTTATATTCCAAATTTGTTTAGGGACCAGCCAGCAGAGCAGTCGCTGTCTGCTTTCGTGTCTGTAAGGCTTACAAGACCGTGACTTCATCTGCTTTACTCTGGTTTCAGACAGACAGACCTGCTGTATTTTTTTATACATAGACTGCACACAAGGAAGTCAGCAGTAAAAGAAATAATTTTTTTGGCCTTGTTGAGCCCTTTTCTGTTTGCAGTCTTTTTGCAGGACATACGCTGACTGCAGACTTTGGGTTTAGCATGATATTCTTGCTTCTGACCCAGCTGGTAGCTCCTGAAGCGTCCTAATCCAGAGCACTTTTTGTAGACAATACTCTAGTGCAATTACTCATCACCACGCTGCAGTCCCCAGAAGGCTTGAAATGATGCATTAAGCAGGGTGGTAGCATCTGCCACGTGTGGCCCTGTCTCTAGGGGATGCTTGTGTGCGTAGAGCTCTTTGTTTTGCTTTGTGCATTTGAAGGACAGGGACGTGTGCGTAAGGATGAAGCAGAAGTCTGTCTCCTGTTCGTGTGGAGCGTGGCAAAGAAGCGTGTCTCGTTTCAGAGTTGCCGCGCTGACCCAGCCCAACTCACAAGGTGGGAATAGCGTCACTGTGTTCAGGGAGGTGCCTTAAGTATCAGCTGTGGGTATGTGCAAGTAACTGCCTGTAACCACATAGTCTTTTGTGCTAACACCTCTTTAAGCCGTGTTGCTGTTACTGCAAGGAGTTACTAGCATTGGAAGTCCTTGGCCTAAAAGGGAGGGAAGGTGTTGCCTTTCTTATTTAGGCCAATTCCTGCAAATATGACTGTAGTATTCTGATGTGTCTTTAGCAACAGATCTGTATTAGTACAGGGGAAAACTTGCCATGGGATATTTGCATCACCAGCACAGTTGGGCTAGATCTGGATTTTACTTGAATCATCAGTAATTGGGATGCTGGGGGTAAACTGTTACGGTTTTGACTCATACCTATGGAATAACACTGCAAATGGCTCGTTTACCGACTGAACCAAGGTGTCACCACGACTGTCACTACCTTTATAATAGCGTTATCCAAAAGCTCCGTTTGTGCCTGCATGGTGGTAGGTGCATTGTTTTTGTACTGAGAAGCAGCTCCTTGCACTGGAAAGCCCGTTATCTTTTGAACAGACGAGCTGTGAGAGAAGGCTGGAGATTGAAGGTTATACAAGTGCCTCATCCGTGGACCCTCGATGAATTCCTAGAAATGATCCCAATCTTTTCCCCTTCTAGCCTAGTGCCAGAAAATAAGACTGACCTTACAGATGACAAAGCAGAAAATGATGAGTCAGGAAAAAGTGTGGTATCCATACCACCAGCAGATGTGATATAATTGGTATCAGGACCCAGGGCTTGAGTATAAAGAATATCAGTGTCTTCCTTGGAAGATTAATACCTCCAAATGGTTCTGGTGCACAGCAGGAAAAATGATACAGATTGTAGCTTGTAAATTATTGTAGAATAGAGACAATGTTTCAGATCCCATTTGTATGTGGAGCATTATCCACATAATTTTTGGGAGCGTTCCTGAGTCTCGGCTTCCCTCCTGAAGAGAGAGAGCGAGCAGCACTATATTCTGTCAAGATTCAGGTGGCACAGACCTTTCCATAGGTCGGCTGCCAGAAATCTCCGTTCGGCCTCCCCAGTAGCAGCAGGTCCAATGACAGTGGATGTAAGAGATCTTGGAAGAAAACTCAATGTAGCTGCTTCTATTTAATGGGAAATTAAGAGACCAAAGGCAAAGTTTGCTTCTCTAGCTAGAGGTGTAATTCTGTGCATGTGGACCATCGGAATTACTTATTTCCATTTTTTTTCCTGGCTGTGGTGGACCGTGGCAACTTCCTTTTGGTGCAGGTGAATCTCCTGCTAGACTGTTTTCTTAGCATATATTCCTCTTTTTTTTTTCAATTTTTTTTTCTTAAAATATCCTAGTCTAAAAAATAAAACATCAAGGAAAGAAAAGTATAGGCTAATCCAGCCACAGTTAATGCACTGCCATAGAATTTGTGTCAACAAGTTAAGTGATTCTAAGGTTACATTTCAGTCAGTTGTAGAGATGTTTAAAACCGAGCCAGTGGCAGTGCTAGGAGAAATAGAGGGCTTAGAAAACAGAATATAGCTTCATTTGGCACGGAGTAGGTGTGAGCCATATGGAGTCCAGATGTTCCTTGTGCCTTCTGAAAAGGTAACAAATCCAGAGTCATTGAAGGAGGAATTTCAGACTAAACAAATGAGAAAAATCTGTTGCTGAGCACAATAGAACGTTTCAGGGCAGCCGTCTCTCGCTCCCTTCGTTACCTTGTCGGCATCTTCCCAATTTGGTGCCTTCTATGGGAATTCTTTAAATTCAAGTAGTGAAAATCAAATCTTAGGAGGTGGAATAGCATCATAATTTCTCCTTCAGGTTTCCCTCGGCATCTTTATGCAGTTTGAAGCTGCCAAACAAGGCAAGGTGCCCCATTTTGAAGGATAATAAACAGAGAAGTGTTTTAAAATCTTCTTAAAATATAGCAAACACTTGCATTCTCTTCTGTGATTTTGCCTTTTTTTCCCCCCCCACTCCTTTCAGTGCAGGCCTTGATAACTTTGCTGATATGTTACCTTTGAGCAATAATAAATATTTTGCCTTTTGCGACACTGTTGCCTCATTTGCCTTTTGCTTCTGAAACAGCAGAACACAAAGGAGGTAGAGACCCCAGCTCCGTGAACATCGACACATACGAAAACAGTGCAATTGAGATATACATGTGCCCCTAATCCTGCATTTGCAGGGTTGAGGCCTGTGTGTTTTTTCCCAGAGGTAGTTTTGGCAATTTGTGGGTTATTCAAGCTGAGAGTAGAGTCTCTGTCTCCTGGTAGTCGCTGATTACGAAGGCCATTCCTTACTGAATGAGCAGTGACTTCGCCTTGCACTTGTATGGAAAATGGGTGTATGCCTACATTTCATATTGCTTCTGTCCATTAGAAAAAAAAAGAGACAAGGGATCAAGGATGCAAAAGAATTGGAATATGTGTGACAGGTAGGACTTGGGCTGATTCAGGACCAGGAGCCTCCAGATGCCACACAGCTGTTGGCCAGTCCCATCCTGCTTATCTTAAGCTGAATTTTTTATGCTGAAGCACCTGCTCTGAGAACGTTTTTGGGACAGTGATACATCTTGTAGCACACTTGATCTTGCCCTGACCTTTGCTTGAGAGACATCCTAAATCCCTCTGGGATGCGGCCTCCTGCAGCTGCTCCTTGGAAAACAGGGGAGCTCAAGTGCAAAGCCAGCAGCGAGTCTGTGCTCCGGAAGGGATCTATGGGCCGTACCTTGTTGTCGGGTTCACCTTGTATAAATTGAGGAGATTGTTTTTTCTGGAGGCAGGCACCTTATGCTTGCCCTCATTAAGATACCCTGCTAATATAAGTCCTCAGCGTATTTTGCTTTGTCAGATTACAAAGCTAATGGGAAAAGACTAGAACTAATGAATGGCCTCCTTAGTGTCCAGTGAGTGGAGGAAAAAAATCCCTTAACTCTCTGGATTTGCCTTCCCTGGCAGTATTTTGCTTTTGCTGTGGATGTTAACCAAGTGCATCCCAGGTGTGATGCCACACGCATTCGGGGAAGGGTTGCGCAAACATGGGGACTTAGGGCTGTGTACACTTAAAGGAGCGCGTTGTGGGTATCCGCTAGCAGAGTCTCTCTGTCCGGAAGGAGGGAAGAGCCCTGTGATTAACCTCTGCTCTTGCCTCTTTGCCCCACCTGCAAGGCAGAAAGCCCAGCGATGGGCACCCTCCTCTCGGAGGCTGAGCTGCTCCTGTTCCTTCTTGCTCCCCTCCCAGTGAATTAGGAATCATTCCCCCTCTCCGAGGAGCTGTGCAGTGACCCTTGTTTTATCTTGCCTTTCTTTTCCTGGGGTTTTCAAATGTGCACTTGCTAAGATTTAAAGCTGGTGGTGTTTTTTTTCTTTTTTTTTTTTTTTCTTTTTTTATGTGTTAATGCATGGCTTTATTAACAGCCCTTTGAATTGCAAGCAAAAATTGAAATCATGCTTCTGTGTCTGCTCCGGTAAGTGTTGTTTTGTTCCTGCTTTCAAAGCTTTTGGTGGCAGGTTTGGGTTTTTTGATATCCCATTTCAAGCATGCCTGCGTTGCAGCAGCAACCTGCTCTTGTATCACCCAGAAATCGTGCACACTCCTTTTTTTCTATGCCTTAAATCAACAGTGTTTCTCTCACCTAGGCTGTTTGTTTGCTGTGTGCATGCTCCAGTACATCCATAAGGAACTGTTGTGCTATTAGCTATTTTTGCGTTATTTTCTTGATTTGCTCATCTGTGGATGCTCTGGGGTGAAGTTTACTCTAGAAGGATCAGAGGGAGCCATTAAACAGCCAAAGAATTGGTGCTAAGGATTTAAGTGCAAGTCTCAATTCAGTAATCTCTTGTTTCTGACCTCAGATAAATGGCGTGAGATTTCAGGAACGGATGGACCTAAAGCACAATTTTTTAGGCAATTAAAAAAAAAAAGAAAAGACTGCAGTGTCTTAATGCCCATTGTGCTATACTATTCATGAACCTGGCCCTCAAATCGTAAGCTTGCTGTGGTTTGCAAAGCTGCTCTTAAATAAGTGCACCCTAATGCAAGCATTTTTTTACCTGCAATTAAAGGATGTCGGAAACCTGTTTTGGAGAATTTTAGCAGTGGAACTGGAACAAGTGATTCGAGCAACAGGATTTATAGTAGCCAGAAAGCATTAAGGACTGTGATAATGAAAGGCTGGACTTGCCATTGGAGATTTAATGATACAGAGAGCAAACTGAAGGTTTCTAACCTCCTTGCTGTCAGAGCCCTTAGAGACGCCAGGCAGATTTTGCTCAGTGCAGCAAAAAATGGACATCAACAGTGCCCGAGTTGTCAAGGGTTTTGTGCTGCCTGTTAAAGAGAGGAGCCTGTATGTTGACCCAGATGGGTTATTTAATGAGATGTTCCTCTAATGAGGAGTTACCATTTTAAAGCCAAGCGAATAAAGGGTGAGATCTACTTTCGGATACTTCCTTTTGGGCTTTTACTTCAGCTGTCCTACTTAAGGGGAAGAAAACTTGGGGCACGGTGGAGCAGTGTTTCGAAAAGTGAATTTGTCCATTGTTTCCCTGTTCCCCTTAATGCTACCTGTTCCTTTTCTCCCAAGAGAAGTTACTGCGCTATAGATGTTCAGCCAGAAAAACAGTAACCAACCACGCATTGGAAAACCCAACGTGTAAATTTTAAGACCTCAGTCTAGATGCCAAGGACAAGGGAATTCAAGTGGCACTTGGGTTTCACTTTCTTTCTTTGGTATGTTTTTTCTCTGCAATCATGGACTAATCATGCCAGTCTTCTACATTTCCTCCTTCTTTCCAACTTTTCATTAGTTTTTGTGGGTCTCTTGTCAGTTTTGTGAAAAAAAAAAAAATGCAGTCATGTAAGTGTGGCAGGCACATGAGCAAGGGAATAAAATTAAGGTAGTAAATTTAATTCTGGTGTTTCCTAATTTTAGAGTGCTTGACATTGTGACCTTTGCTTTCCTTTAGTGTGGTTTGATGTACAGGTAAGTTTTGCAAACAACAACAAAAACATTTCTGATTGTGTCATGTGTGAAACTGACTGTGATTTATGTGAGCTATCAAACCAAAAGTTTTCATTTGTCTCTATATTATATTGATAAGTAAAATCATTTTCCTGTGCATGTTTTTGTGCTTTTCAGATTTTCAGGTTTTTATTTAGTGCATGTGTTAAAATGCATGTAGTTTTGTCAGCCAAGTATTACTGGATTGGGAGGTTTAATTCTCATCCAGGTCGTGCTCACACTGGTCATTTAAATGTTGATGGTTTGCTAGTATATGTAGTATATTATAAGATACAGATTAGTTTAATAAAGGTTGCATTTTGATATGGGTTAGGATTAGCATTTTGTTAAACATTTTATCCTCTCCTTTTCTAAAAATTGGCTTTTATAATTTATAAAGCTGTAATAATGACAGATAGTATGTCTGTTAAAACATTTATAGAAACATTAACGTTGTACAAATGAAAAGAGGGAATTCCTTGCTTTGACGTAACATCTCATTTCTAGTGGTAAGGTCCACGTCTCTTAAGCAATGACTCTTTAAATATCCCCAAGTTTTCCAGCATAGGGCTATAAGCCATTTAGCTCAGTGAAGATCAGAGTTTTATACAAGGGGACAGATTTATTGCTGTTCCCCTGCGTACTTGCTTGTGGGCAGTTTTGCTGTAAATATAATGGCCTGCAAGCGTTGTAGACTGAGCTGCTCTTCTGCACGTGTGAGAGAACAGAGCTGACCTGGGGTTTGGGGTGGAAGGACCCTCGCGGAGGCTGAAGCCAGTTCATGCTGGCATTGGGGGTACATGAGCAGTTACCACCTCTGGCCAGAGGTAGATGCAGTTACGCCAGTAAAACTGCTACTTTTGGGGTCTGTATTCTTTAGGCCAGCATTTACTGCAGTCGAAGATAAGGAAAAAACAGCCCAAAAGAAGCATCTGTGCTTTGTAAAACTTCTGTGTCCTTTCCTATTCTTCAGGGTTGTTGGTTTTCTTCCACCTCCTTCTGCTCTAGTTCTAACCCAAACACACTAGACAAGTATCTCTAGTGCCTTTTCTGGTGGTACCTGTACAGATAAGAGCCTTCTTTAGAGCACATCTCTGCTGCTCTTCTCAATTAATTTAATGAAATACCCAGGATTTTTGATTTCACTTGCTTCTACCAGCACTTGTCTCTATGTACCTTTGATGGATTCACAGCCTTCCCGTCTGTATCTCAAGGTAGGAATAACATTCTGAGTTGAAGACTCGTAGTTCAGAGTTTGAGCTGCAGGTAATTTCTAATGGATGAATCTTATTTAAGATGCCTAGCAGAACTGCCATCTCTTCAGTTTGTGACATTATCCCAATTGGCTGTGAATTACGACCAATTACTGTGTAAACGGCATCGCTTCTTGTAAGATGGAGGTTGTGCTCTAATTACATTTTTTCCTTCCTAGCAGCCTGCTCACCCCGTCTTTCTTCAGCGCTAGATCAAATTGCTGCCCTTTATCACACGTGGCGTTTTGGCTAAGGAACACTTGGAAGGCTTGTGACATAAGCAATATCTGTATTTTCCAGGGCCCTGTTGCTCAGCCATATATCGTTACCTTTCACATTTGTTTTCCCAGCAAAGTCGACTGCAGTGCCCAGCTACAGAAGTGAGAGAATTCCTGCTGATCTGACACCAGCCTTTATTTTGCACCATGTACTTAAGTCTGCATTTGCTTTAAGTATTCAAGCAGCAGCTCGGAATAAAGCCTTGATGATGTAATTATTTCTGTTGGCAAGCCTCACGCTTCAAGATGTTTCAGAGTGAATAGTGATGGAGTCTGTCAATTACTTTCTTGAAATCTCTGAAGTTTATGATGAGTGAATTTTGCCATTCAGTGCTTTCCTCAGTGATTAGTCTTACAGTGAAAATCTGGTCAACACATGATCTTTCGGGTCACATTATTTGTTCCCTCTTTCTTTAAGGTTTTCTTGGGTATTTTTGTTTCATATTTTTCACTCAAATGATTTCCTTGAGCTTGGTAAACAAGAGTTTTTGATGTAAAGAGAGAGAAAAGCATCTGAAAAAACATATTGACAAAAAACATTTTAAAGCTAGTCACGGAAAACGTTGCCAGCCTCCATTCGGTGTTATTGGGAATGCCCATTGCTGAGAGTGCCTGTCACTGCGATCAGGGTTGGGTGCCAAATGTTCCTTCCAGCAAAGGCTAACAAAGCCCACTGTGAATTTTAGGTTAAATTATTTGTAAATGCTTGTTATCCACCTGTGTTTTCAGCTGGGATTGTTAAACAAAAGCTTTGCAGAGATGAGTACTTTCTGTCGTAGAGCAAGAGGGCTTATTTTGCCTGGGCTGCATGTTTTCCAGCTCTGCTGGCATCCTTTGGGCTTTGGAAGTGAGCTGTTAGTAAGCTTCTGATTAGGTCTAGTTATACCCCCAAAAAAGAAGAAGAAACAGATTTTCCATTTAGGCTCTTTTGCCCTAGTAGTCTCCATTACTGGTATTACTCCTCATTTTTCACTGTAATGATGGAGAGCTTAATCTGGTACGTTATTTTAAACGTTTGAAAAACAAAAAGCAGATGAGATGGCAAATAAAAAAGCCTTGTCCCCAATCTTTGGTCTGCATGAATTTTGTCTTGTCTGAAACCTGTTTCTTGTGGCCTTCATCTGATTAAGAATATTCTGCTCAATCAGTGGCTGAGTTCAGGTCATTTATCACTGTCCTTTGGCAATTTTGTTAAACTTTCTCTTAAGAGTAATAGATGTTCTCACTCTTCTTGTTTTCCTTCTTTAAAAGGATGTCATATAGACAAGAGACTCAAGCCATAGATTTCTGTTCCATGGGAAATGGAAATGCTGACATCAAACCCCCACATTTCAAATCAAAGCACTGCGTATTAAATTTGAAATGGGGCTAATTTGCATGAGCATTCACCTCTATTAAATTCCGAGCGTGCTGCTTATCCTCCAAGCATGCTCTTAATTAGGATTAACTTCCTTCTGCAGAGCAGTGGGGCTGACGAGCCCCCTCTCCTGACGCTGCTCATCCCGCGGTCCGACGTCCCGGCGCGCTCGGCTCCTGGGCAGGCCCTTCTGGGAATTAATGTGCAAGGTGAAATAGTTGCACAGTAATAAACAAAGCTGAGAGAAAACGCTGGCTTGTCCTGATACTGTTGCCCTCCTCTTTCATGAGTTTTGTACAACTTCATATTTTTATCAACTCCCACTGTCAATACTGATTCTTTTTTTCAAGGGCCGAGTTATTTCCAGTGTGTCTTTCCTTTCGCTGGCAGCCTGCATACGCTTTTCTTAGGCATACTTCTTTATCATTTTCTTTTGCCCCAAAAGATTACAGAAAAGCAGAAGGCTGTGATAGATCTTAAAGCCTGTAAATCTATGAAAGGTGCTACTAGGTACCTGGGACTGAATGGCCAAGGTATGGGTGGGGATCCAGTTAGGAACTGGAGAGGAGTTGTTTGGTAAAAGCCCCTGGATGTTTAATGCTGCCTTAGCTCTTCTGTCTTGAGAACCTTGGCACACGCAAAGTGTAATTTCCTTTTTTTTCTTGTTCGAAGAGATAAGTTTGACGCTATGACTAGGCAGAGCGTACGCTGAAAGCTGTAGGAAGAAAGCAGCACATGCAAGAGCTCCAGTTTTACTCTTTGAATTGTATTTATTTTTAAGCCACTGCTAGGTGTTTTTGGCATTTGAATTTCCCAATAATGCAGTGTTTAAAAGTGTCTTTGAGCCCATTAAACAATTCCACTAAGGTACTTCATAACATTTCACTGCCCTTGAATATTTGCTGTGTATGATTTGAAACGCCTGCACTTTGAATTCTTTTTTTCTTTCCTTCAACTCTCCCAGGTAGGCTGTTTGGTCCTGGGAGCTCGTTAATGCATATAAAGTGTGCTTTCCTCCTCACATTTTTCTTTCTTTTTTTCTTTCTTTTTTTTTTTTTTTTTTTTTTTTAACAAGGCACAGTCCTCAGAGCTGAAATACTGCACATCTGGATTTATTAAACTCCACGCTGGCCTTGGGCGAGGGGAGCATTTTTTTAAGAGCACCTCATTTTCACCGCCGCGCTACCTTTGAAACGCGCCCAGGCAGCAGAGCTCGCCTCGCTGTCCCCCACACCACGTCGCCGAATAAGCCGCCCCGGAGCTCCGGCTTTCCGTTTGCCCTCTTGCTTTTGGGAGTCAGTTTATTAATAAACCTACTTTGGAGGCTGTTCATGTAATGGGGTGCTCAAGGTGCTTTCCCGGTGTTTTTTAAGCCATCCCCTGGGGCTCCCGCAACGAGCAGAGGAGTAACTTGGGGCAGGAGAGGGTCTGGGGGCTTGTCTGAGCTCACATGGACATTGTGGCAGATGCGGAGTGGGGGTGACAAGTGCTGGCGCCAGCTCCTTTTGCAGGTGTGTTGCGGGGAACCAGCTCTGGCTGCAGGGCACGGCCCTCGCACGGGGGTAAGGCAAAAGTTCCCAAAGGGGACAAAGCTCCTCGTTCTACCTGCCATCCCTGCACAGCCTGCTCCTGATGTTTCATCGTGAATAGTGGTTTTTTGCGAGTGCGTGTTGTGGGCTGATTCTGGATGGTCTCTCTGGTGAAAATAAGGGGCAATATCCCTGCTGTCAACATACGTACAGGGCGGCGACACGGCTCTGTATGGCATCAAGATTGAACGTAGCTCCTTTTACAAACCTATATTTTAAAGCATTTGCGAGGTGCATCCTTGGCCTTTGGCATTTGCATCGTTCAGCTTCTGTCGCTGGCCGTGTCCCTGCTGATCGCCCCAGGAGGGAATCTCGCCCACCCTGCTGTGCTGCCCGTCGCTCCCTACAGGGAAGGGGGTTTGTCCTGGTGAGTTAAGAGCGAGTGCTGCCTGCATCCTGGTTTCGCTGCAGAGACTGATACTTCTTCTACCTGTCAAGGTGATTGATTTAAAATTTTCTGCCTTAGTTGCATTAACTAACAGAGGCTTAATATTCCCCCCACACACACATTGCAAAGGTTTGAGGAAGATGAATTCCCTAATATTTGCTAATGGCTTGGGTGGTATATATTGGAAAATAAAGTTCTAACTACCTTGCTAACTACTGTTTCCTTTATTACAATAATGCATCTCACTTCACGGGCATCACCTGCAAGAGCAATAAAGCAACCGCAGCCCTTCAGACCACCACAGGCGACGGTTTGCGTGAAGGGCCTTGCGAAGGCGAGGGCAGCGCACCGGCGCGCGCAGCTGAGGCTCAGCAAGCGCCCCAGCGCCGCCTCCCCAGCGCTGTGCAGAGTGAAAATGAGGCTGAGCAAACCCGCCTGGCTGTTCCTGCACGCGTTCGTGACCACAGCCTCGAAACCGCAGCGCCTCAAGCTGTCAAAACATCACGTAGGCACCTCCCGTGTCCTGCGACGGTATGACCGAGCTCGGTCTGTTCTCACAGGCTCCGGCATCTCCCTCGCTGCAGGATTTTCTTTTGCCGCTTTCCCATGCGGTCCTGCTGCCCTACAGCTGCGCCAGCAGCCACCGTCCCGCTCTCGCTGCCCCGTCACGGAGTGCAGGTTGTAGCTGAAACCGTGAGGACGTCTGATCGGAGGCCAAAATAAACCGCCACGAGGGAGGTGGCAAGAAAGGGCATTTTCAGATGCGCGCGTGTGCCGGCAGGGCGCCGTGGCCGAGGGGTGTCCCGAGGCAGGCAGCTCACGGCTGCCTCGGCCGGCCCCGAGCAGCAGCGTTTGCCCGCTTGCCGCAGCCGCCCTGCGCCTCCGCGCGGCACGGCCTCGGCCGCTCCGCTGCGCGGCAGCGTTTTCTGTGTGTCCCACGGGTCCCTGTAGGGCCCCTGGCTCTTCTACAAGCTGGATCATTGGTTTGCTTTTGTGCCGATGGAGTTGTATCGTCTGATAGCAAGCAAAGGTAGAGCCGCAGGGGTGGTGTCCGTCCTGTCCATCTTAGGGCTCCTAAGAAGAGGAAAGTCTTACTCAGAAAGCTGGAAAATGGAACAGCGAACCCAATTCTGGTGTTGTTCTGCATTAGGATCATCACTTTATGAACATGGCAGCTCATTGCACCAACTATATGACCTGATGTTTGGCTTCTTGTGCCCTTCCTGTGGAGGAGAGAGAAGGAGGATAGGATTTTTGTCGAGGCAGGCACTCCACGCGCTTGCCTGCGCGCTCCCTCTGCAGCAGCCCGGGAAGATGCTCCGCAGTGCGCTGGTGCCGGTCGGGTTTGCCGAGTCCAGGAGGGTCCCTGCTGAAATAGGTGAAGTGCTGTTGTCTATCTGAGGGGCATCAAAAATGTGTTTGTTCCACTTTGTCTAAGTCCATCTCTAATAAGGTATTTCCTGTCCCTTTCATCTAGGACCTGTAGGCTGTAGCTGTTGCCAAGATCCTCAGTATTCCTGTGCTTTGGTTTCACATGTTTTGAATGTCTCCTCTCTCTCAGCTCCAGAGACATTTCTTGGTTGGTCTACTTATTTTTAAAGCTCCCGAAGCAACTTAAGTTTTTCTGTGTAGTTAAAATTGGTTGCATATCAAACTGATGTCTGCCAGTCAGTTACCATTAACTAATAACACGTAAGAGGACAGCTGACCATGTGAACCCTATTGCACTCTCAGCCATGTTTCCATTCCTCAGAAGCAGGCAGAGCAGCTTAGCACAAGCATTATTTTTCATCATTTATGTTTTTATTGTTTTCTTGCTCTATAGCTGCTTGTATTAATCTTGTATGTCCTGTTGATAGACCACAGTTCACTAGCTACTTACCTCTCCTGTCTACATCATATTGGTCTATGCTGACTTTTGAGTTATGTGCTCTAAGGACATTGCAATCATATTTCTTCTGGGACATGAAAGCGATTGCTTCGTCCTGCATTATTTCCCATAATTCTGAAGTCAGCTCAAAAGTCCTTCACCATTTTTCTTCTTCGAGTTGCAAGCATGTCCGTACCGTTCTTTGCTTCAGGATGTGGTTTTTAGATTAAATTTAGGTCAAAAATTTCAAAAGTATGTGAAGGTCAAGCCTATGGATCCTGAAAAATAAGTTCAGGGTCCTTTAAGAAGACAGTTCGACTATTTCCACATCCGTTTCTCTCTGAAGGTGCCTTTCTCAGAGTGAGTTGGGGAAGTCCCCGCTGCTGGACTTGTCCTCTCTCCTGGAGCTCATCTGAGAATCAGATTGAAGTGGGTTGCAGGTGAAAACATTTGGTTTCATACACTAAATAAAAATGCATCAAATTCCCTAGAAATGCGCAATGCACAAAGAATACCACCTGAGTACTGCACAAATTTGTAATTATCTGAGGAAAGAATTTCCAGATATATCAACTTTAAAAGTTTAAATTTTCGGTTCCGTTTCTGGAAATATCCAGAACAATAATTTCCATGTTTCACTTATTTCCTCAAAATTCCTCTTCATGAAATCCAATTTTCAGTCGTGATAGTGAAGCCTTTGCTTGGTGCAGCCGTATTCATGGTGACCTGCCTGTTTTGGGATATTGCCGTTACAGTGGGCTTCCCCTGCAGGAGATAGGGAGCAGGGTAGTTGGTTACACTTCTGAAGGGGTTAGAAACAACTTTCTGACTCAACAGGTTATTTTTAGTGTGCACATTAGTCGCATTGGGACACAATTAACCCGAGGAACTTGAGTCAGAAGAATCATCTTTCTTCTTTAGGCAAACCTCATGCCAGAAAGATGACCCACATGCAAGATGTCTTTCAAGTGCTATCCCTTTTATAAAGATGCAGGGGAAAATAGTGTTTGGTTCAGCTTTGCCTGCCAATAAGTCTGTACTTAGACTGACAGTATATTTTTGTCTGAGTGCAATGAAACTTAGCTTAGAAAGCAACAACAACGTAAGAAACTGCATTGTTTTACTTAATATGGTATTTCATGTTGATGGGTTGGAGTTCTCTGAGGGGTTCATGAGCTGTCACATGCCCATACACCAGGTTCCCACAGCATCGCGCCGCACGTGGACAGAGCTCTCTTAGGAAAAGAATAGGATCCTGTGAACAGCTGCCTCGAGATGAAATGAATGTGTGAAGAAAAAGGGCACAGGCACTGCAAAACAGAGCCTGCCTCATGATGATTATGAAGGACAAACAGCTTCTTTGCCTTAGTCCTCGTATTTTTGACTGTTGACACCAGCAAGCATCCACCAAGGTGGATATGTGTGCGGGTGGCACTGCCAGCATCTGGCTCCATAGTCAAGTCCACGACTCATTCAAGCTCAACAGCAAGTTAAGAATTACTTTCCTGCTTACAGATTACATATACATGAACTCTATTTAATTTCTTAATGAAGCCCAGACATCACTCTTGACCAGTAATGGTCTCTGTGGGTAAAGTCAGTGGCAGTGGGTTGTCTGCTCAGGGTTGGAGGCCATGGACATTCAAATGATTTAAGCTGGGGAACTCGCTTTCTTACTGTAATGGAATTAAAATCATTAGTAACTCATATTTCTTTTCTTTTTTAATTCTCTCCTTGTTGGTATTCCTCATGACATATGGTTGAGACAGCTAAAACTTGCTCATAATTCCTGTAGGTCTTGCAGTGTGTGCATTGCAATTAATACTTCATGGTGTGTTTTTATTTTAAAAAATAGTAATTCTCTCAGAATAAAGTTCTGTCAGAATAGAGTTCTCTCAGTAAATCAGTCTTTTTAAACTATCTTGATCCCCAAATTTTGTAACTTTTATAATTCCCTGTGGTTCATATCACTGATAATATTAAGAAATGCACACTAGACAACACTTTGTTGTGCTTATCCATAGAGCAAGAGATTAGAATAGGTACAACTTCAGTTTATGGCAAAAGCCAGTTTCAACAATGTCTATCAAATATTTCCAGGCTGAGCCAGTTTTAACAATGTCTTATCAATTATTCAGTGTCTGTTTCCAGAGTTGATGAGTTCCAGGTGTAAAATGATATTCACAATTAAAGAATTAGACATATTTTGGTTGTAGTCCTTGAAAAGACACCGAGGAGTCGATCTGAGAGACCTGAGAGCATCAGTTGGCTGCCATGATCTCGGCCTGTCGAAAATGAAACCATGATCTGCATGCAAGTGAAACGCGGCAAGAGAGCATGAGCTGGCTGTTTTGGGCCTGCATCTACGGGACTGACATGGGACTTATTTGACCGTTAAGAAGATGGAGTCAGATGCAGAGTTTACCTTAAAATATTTTATTATTTGAGGATTCTTTTTATCTGGAGTTTTGGCTTGAATCTTTTTATAAGATTTATGTGCAGTCTCAATGTCCTTTGCAGCGTGTATTGTTCCTTAGTCAGCTTATCTATTATGTAATGCTGCCTCATTGAAGTAGTTTCTAGATGTTTTAAAATATCATTTGGATTCTTTCAGCCTCCTTCAAAGGAAAAAGGCTAAATAAAATCAGCAGACGAGATAAAATAGGTGAAGCAGTTAGCATGGGCTGCTGTTAAGGCAACCTGGGGTTTATCATTACATGCCCCTGATTTCATTTGGTCATATTTTCCAAACTCAGACCAACTGCATTTGACTTTTTCTAGGGCAGACATTTCCTTCCAGCTGATTTAAAAATACATTTTTAGCCAAATTGGCTCAGCCGTTTCCAAAACTGAGGCTTTGGGTGGAAAAAATAATAGAGAATCCATAGTGCTTCACAGCTTGTTTTCCCATTAAGTCCCGGTGCTCGTTTATTAGGAAGCCCCTAATTAGGGAGGACTCGTGCACGGCTGGTGCTGCCCAGTGCTCACCAGGGCAGTGCAGACCGTGCTGGACGTGTACAGGAGGCCTTGGTGCGAGCACGGCGAGTAGCAGGGAAGGGATTCGTGTGCGCTCGGAGCAGAGGGTGGATAACACCTCATGTCCATGTTGTGCCAAAGACGGCGCCGAGCGGAAAGGCTGCATCGCCGCGTGGCTGTTTCTTCACCGACTGCAGTCATTTGGGTATGATGGAGTAGCAAACATGCCGTTTTGCAGTTACAGGTTGCCTCGTAATGCGTACGCGTGTGAAACCTGAATTAAAAAACTGAAGGGTGACCCAACGTTTGAGTGCTTAATAACATTCCTTTACTGCAGGTTTTTTTGGTGGTTGTGCAGCTGTATGTGTGACTGTCTGAGCGAAGAAGTGAAAGAGATTAGTAATGCAAATGTTCAGATCTGAAGATTTGGCATAAAAAGAAAAGATAAGGTTTGACCTTTACCCCCTCTGAGACTAATGTGCAGCTTTTTCTCTCTGGAAAAGAATAATTGAGGAAATTCTGGAAAGAATAATTGAGGGCATCATTTGCAGAAAATGAGTTAGGTGTTTCACGAATAAAACTGTGTATCTTAAAATTTGAACCATACAAATAGATACCCTGCAAGGATCAAAGGGAACAAATTACGCCTTTGTAAAATGAACCTCAAGACTCTCTGGTAGCCCTCTGATATGCTCAGGCAGCTGAACGCAGTCAACTCATGGTATAGTTGGGAGAGGAAAGAGCATGTGCCTCACTTCTGTAAGATTTGGATGGTGTGCAAGTGGGTTCAGCCAGCCAATCTGCATGGCAGCCCATCAGAAAACTATTCTGGGGATATAATCTATCTTCTCTTCTTGTAAATTTTTATTCTGTCTCTAATGATTTTACCATCTCTCTCTGTATATAGGCTAACCTCTACTGGTCAGCCCTGATTTATTGTTGGAGGTATCTATATCAAAGACCTGGATCTTGAAGTGCCCGGTATTAACAAGTAATTTCTATGTAGTAGGCCAAGTGGAAATTTTTGAACAATGTAAAGGCTGCTTTTGGAAAGGACAGTCGTCTGGCTGGGATCCAGGGTTCCCGGGCAGTGAAGTTTCCAAGCCAACACTTGGCGTTAGGTCCGTGGTGAAAACCCGTCGACGCACAGGTTGAAGGACCCGCAGAGGTTGCCACCGTCCGTGCGGGAGCTCCGGTGCTGCCTGGAAGCCCGCAAATAAATAGCAGGGGGTGTTTTGGAAAGTCTCACCGCTCTTCACTTAGGCGTAGGCTTTCGTTGCAAGGTGGGGAGGCTCACCTGATATTCATCTGTGCAAACACTTGAAAGGAGCTTCTAATTACTTAACCTTCACTGTGGGCTCCGCACGCTCCCGCTTACCCAAAACTCGTAGCTCCAGGGCTGAACTCCCGGCCCTGGCGGAGGCGATGGGAGTCGTGCCAGCACTGCCAACATTCCCCCACCCCGGAGCACGGCCCTGCGCTTCACGCACTTGCAAGGAGCATGATTTCGGCGTTTAAAGTTGAAGGATAGCAGTAGTTTTTGCTGTTTTTTAAATGCAATTGTAACGTTGTCCGGGACAAGGCCTAATTTGTAAAGCCTTCAGGGAAGGTCCCAACCATAATGATTCTGTGATTCTATGAAAATAAGGTGACTTGGAAATCAAACAACAAACGTCATTTTCCAGTCATCCAGTCACCCCCATAAGGCCAGATGTTTTACCAGCTCCAATTCCCCTGAGCACACTTTGCAGAAATACATAGCTGGATCCCAAGTGCCACATGATGAGCATCTGGGCACCACAAAAGCTTCGTCCCGCTCTTCTTTATCACGTTTCAGCTGCTCACATCATGCCCGTCGGTGAAATGTAAAGGGCATATGGTTGGGATTGTCCTGTGTTCAGTTTGAGCCCTGGCTGTTTGCTCTGTTAGGTGTTACTCAGGGGTTTTGCATAAGGCCGTGTTCGAAAGTATGAAAGGAGGAACTTGGGCAAGCGATCCCTTCTCCTGCAAAAAGCATGCTAATCTCTGCAAACATTGACACAAACAGAGCAGGTATTTTTAAGGTGTTCTAACCACTCTTACCATGTGTATTGTATACACATTCAGTGCAAGTGCTCAGCAGTGGAAATGAGGTCTCTGGCCTGTTGAAGGTATTGGACACATAGCACCTCTGCCACATGAATGGTGGTGCACGGAGGAAACAGCACAAAGTTTCTTATCTCGAGAATCTTATACTGCTTTAATGCAGCTGCAGGAGCTGGTACAAAGTCTGTCGGGAGAGCAGGTCATACAGAAATGGGTTCTGTATTGCATGAGGAGGAGCAAGACAGCAGGTCATGGGGTTGTCCATTTGCAATTGAAATGATCTATTGTTTCTCAAGAAGTCCAAAATGGTATTATTGCAAGAAAGTGGACAGTTCATAAAGAAAGGACTAGAGTATAAGCCTATGCTGTAATGCTTAATTAGTTGCTGGTGCTGCCTTTATAAATAACGGGTGGGAATTTGCTCAGTTAGAAAAGAGAGCGTTTCGGCCCAGTTGGGCTCTTCTGGGAGCCCACGTCATGGGGGCTGCACAGGAAGTCATCTGTCGTGGCTGGTCATCTAGGGGGACTGACAGTAATGACTAAAGGAAATTTCAGATTCTAGGAAAGCATATTAAGTTATGAATCACTGAGTGTTTTTGTTCTGCTGCTATAAGCTGCCTTTTTTTTTTTTGTTTTCCCAAAAGAAAGAACTGTGAACTCATTCTTTGTCATGTTAGTGACTCAAAGTCTAGCCTTTCTACTGACTCTCCATCCAATAGCCTCATCGTCTGGGGACGTTGCCTCTTTTTAGCCAGATCCATTCTTGGGTTAATTAATACTAATTAATACTAGTTCTATATCCATATTTCCAGCATTCATATTTACACCAATGCTCATCCTTTCCCGCTTTTGCGTGTGCCTGCCACCTTGCAAAACTTGCAGCTGTGTACTGTAAAAACCCAACTACTTATAAGCTTTTCTCGCTATCTGGCACTTGCCAATGCATTTATTATCCTGTTTTCCTTCTGCAGATTTCCCACAATCTATCAACTTCTTGCTGCTATTGAAACGCTGAGAGCAGCATGTATTTTTCTTAATTTGCATTTCGAAGGGAAGGAAGATGATACTGGTATATATATTTTTTCCTTTATTTGTCTGGATGTCTCCTGTCAAATAGTGCAAGAGAAAACCTTTCTCCTCCAAATCACAGCTTCCAGGGCAGTATAGCTTAGGAGGGGGTAATCTTGAGCTCATAGGGACTGTGTGTGAAATAAATGCACCATGTCATCTCACACATCTCCATGCCAAAAGAAATCACCACTAACACTGAGCCTTTACGGACGCTGTGAAAGTGGAATAACGTTGTCGATCAGAACACGCTGTTGAGCATTTGTTCCTCTTGTTAGTCAATAAAAAATCCCCAAGGAGAGAGATGTCTCTCAGGGGAGGGGGAGCTCTCCTCCAAGCAGAGGTGCCATCCAGTTCTGCTTCTCCCTCACCTTTTCCTGCAGACAGACGTTACAGTGATTTAATTTCTGGTATTGGGTGAGCTAAGTAAAACAACAGTGGTAGCATAGTAATTTTTTATTTCAATCTGTGGAGGTGGAATAGCTCAGTGAAGACCTCAGTGCTTATATTCTCCTTCCCTGAAGATATTCTCAAAGCCCACTTGGATGCATCCTTTGAAATGTGCTGTAGGTGACCTTGTCTATGCAGTGGGGTTAGACTAGATCATCTCCAGGGCTCCCTTTCAACCTTAATGATTCTGTGATTCTGTCTGTTGCATGACTCTGCTATCTATAGAAGACAATTTGTCTGGTTTTCCTAAGGAAACAAAACTTGAGCAGTTGTGCTATGGGTTTGTCCCCTTCATTTCTTCTGAATTGCTGGCCAGCTGCAGCCCTCTTTGGAGGAAGGATGGTGGTCTTGTGCATAACTAAATTCCAGGAAGTTTTATGAAAATTAGAGATAGGTAATGGAGTTTGGTGCTCTTTGGTACCCTCATGAGGGAAAGGTAGGAGGATTTAGCCGTTGTCCTGAAGGCAGCTTGCCATGGACTCAGCATGTGTCTTGTCTGTGCAGTCTGCAGACGCGCAACGAGATGCCGCAGCTGCTGCTTCTTAGCTGGCGACAGTATCGCCAGGACCACTTCAGGGTACTGGCACTGCCAGGTCCAGGAATAAACATGAGGAAATGGCTCTCCATTACTTCTCTGGTTTGTAGACCAGCTTGCTCTGTGTTCCCTGTTTAGTAAAATGTTGTTGTTATTGATTCTAGGATTTTGTAGTTTCGCGGTTGATTTTTGTGGGACCAAGATTTTGCTCTCTCTATATTCTGATATAAAAAATAGATGTGTAGCTGTAGCTTTTGATTTGGGAGTTTAGTTTCTATGTTTAGCAGCATCTGTGTGGTCTAATCTTCTAGTATTTCTTTGTTTTCCATTTTAAACAATCAAATGCATCCTGTGTTCTGCTTGGCTGTACGCCACTTAACCACTCGCTACTAGCTGAATATATCCTAATTTAGTTGAATTGTTGTTACTCCTTGGCCACTTTAAGCAGCAGTGATTGCCACTGATTATCATTAGGCTAAACCGATTGCCTTTGAAGGATCCTAATAAGGAGAGCATCCCAATTAAGTAGAAAGTGCTATGCTAACAAACTTCTTACTGGAAAAGATGTCATCACAGTGCTTTCTAATGTAATTCTGTTATCTTGTTGTCCTATAACATCTGTCCTAATATCTCACAGAGGTACTGTGCTTTGGATGATGATCATCCATTCTGGCTCTTGATGAAATCTAATCCTACTCAGCTGGGATACGGCCCTGAAAACATTCATACATCTTCTGGGAGGAAAAAAAAAGAAAAAAAGTACTGCAGATACACAAACAGTTACTAAAATTTCCAACTGCAAGGAGCCAGAGACAAAAGTGCTAGGACAAAACTGCCAAACGTGGCCAAATAAAATAAACAGCTACACTTGCGTAGCTCACATGACTGTTCTCTGCAGTTGTTCTGGAAGTGAAGTTGCTGCAGATAAGAGACCAAAATCTATGGAGCTTCTTCAACTTCTGTTTTTCATTTATCAGTGGTTGCTGCTATTGATCATTTTCTTGGCAGATTTCTTAGGCTCCGGTTGTTTCATTTTTAATGTCTTCAGCTGATTTATTTTTTCTTAGGAGAGAAAGGGTGATCTCTTGTGGTTACACTGCATAACTAGAGGCGCTGTGTTCTCTTTCTGGTTTTCTCTTAACACTTTTTATTGCACCTTGAGTTTGTTACTAAGCTTTCTTGTGACTTAACTTTTGCTACATCTATAAAATGGAAAGGAATTTTACCTTACCTTCTTCATGCCAGCGTCCTGAGGCTGGATGAAAACCTGGCCATAGTTATGAATGTCTTAGTGTCTTGCCCTGTTCTACTCATTTGGGCTACTTTGTCTGCTCTAAGGCTTTAATTCTGGAAATTTTATGTCACCTTCTAACTTTTCCAAACACTTTGCATTTTCTCCATGCAAAGGCACTCCCTGTTATTTAACTGGGTTGGAATGTGTGGAAAGAAGACAGTGAGCACTCCTTGCCTTGAATACTTTCCAAGTCTTCAGTTAACTGAAAGAGCTCTGGTTGATGAAATTAGCATTAAAGATTTTTTTTTCCCCCCACGGTCTCATTTCTATAGAGAGAAGTGAGGATCTTTTCCATGTGCCTTGCCTGACACGTTGATGTGTTGAGCCAAGGAGCCACAGTGCAGGTTGCTTCAAGTAGCGGAGGCCAATGGGTTTCTTCTCAAGCCTGAAGATATACATGAAGGTTTTTGTCACTTTGAGTTTACCAGCTCTTGCATGTATGTGTTGGGGTGCTGTATCACGCTGTATTTAAAAATCTGTTGTGGGCCATGGATGGTGGTTCACGGGTCTCATAATTCTCTACTAAATGTAGAGTCAGGAAATAATTTTTCTGCATGTGGGAATGTCAGGTGTTCAATCCTCAGCCAATGAAGTGTATGGTTATTACAAACATACTTGGCAGCATTTTTGTTCTTTTTATTTCTTTCTTAAAGGTATTATGCTGTAGATCTCAAGCTTGCTCTACAGTGCTGGAAAATACTTTGCTATGTGCGATTTTCGAAGAGGAATTTTAATTTGGATTTCTTGTGGTCTCTCTTGAAGCTCGCATCATTTTTTGAGAGCAGGAGATTGGACTTGAAGATGTGTTAGTCCCATACCACTGTGGAAGAAATCAAATGGGTGTCAGGATCCAATGAATTCCTGTTCCTAAATGTAATAATTCTAGGGAAGGCTGGTGTTCACTGGAACAGTTTGCAGTACCACATTTTGGAGACTGTTTAGACCTAAGTGCGATTTTCAGCTCATTTTGTAAAGCAGTTTGTCTGATATCTGTCCTGCACCCTTAATTTCTACAAACTTAGTGGAATCCAGCTATTGCTTGAAGTAGGAATATAAGCTATTTTCCACAGATGTTTACATTTGCTTGATAGGAAAGGGAAGTCAAAGATGCTTTAAATTATTTTCTCCTGAGAGGAGAGCCTTTAAAGAAAAATAACAATAGCAGCAAAACCTCCTAGCCTCTAACCAGAATATAAATTAATATGTATATAGAAAAACAGGCAGTCTTTCCAAAAGAAGAAATATTAGTGCTAAAATGTAGGGGGAAAACTTTCTTTTATCATCTCTATGGCATTTTTATTTGTGGTCAAAACAAATGCATTTGTATTAGGTCTTGCTAGATGCCTGAGCAGAGGTAACTTGGATCATATTGTCCAGTGGAGCATTTATACTAACTTTTGCAGAGTTTTCTTTGTGTTTCCATTTGGCCAGGAGCAGCTTCTAAAGCGAACGGGGGCTTTTCCGCTCTCCATAGGCATCTCTGCACCGATAGGGCGTCGCTTTTCGATGGGGTCGCGGTGCTGCGGTGGCTCGGAGCACAGCCACAAATCCCAGGGTTTGGTGCCCGCTTCCCGCTCGGCTGCAAGGGAGGGAAGGAGCGGGATGAAGCAGCATATCAGGCCCAGTGTTTTTTAGGCATTTTTTAGTGACTCTTAAAAATTAGTTTTGGAGGAAAGCAGCTGAAGGTAGAAAACGGGCAGAGTGGGTGGCCTGAGCAGAAGAGTCTCCTTTCTCTGTATGAGTGAAAAGCAGATTGGACCCAGCAAAGTTATGAGAGTTATAAACAGCCTTTGAGCACAGCACCGGTCACCCGCTGCGGTCAATTACAGCCTTTCAGTTGGCATGTAAATATCAGATGTTTGGCTGTTGCATGACTTGACTAATCTCAAACCCAAGTTAAAAAAGAGAGAAAAAAAAACTTTGGCATGATGTGTCCTATAATTTGCTCCCCTTGCTAAAGAACAAAGTAATTAATGACCAGGGCTATTTGTAGGGAAGATGCCCGGCTATGGGAACAAAGGGACGAAGTTTGAGGATAAAATGTCTGTATTCCAGTGCTTTGATCACCCAGACAAATCTCTTCTGCATATATTATTATATTAAACCATTTAAATCTTATTTGTAAACGTAGCTTAAAACAGAGGTTTTCCCACATTTAGGATATGTTTTAACTGATAAGTATTTTTCTTGTTGGATATTCGTTTTTAAAATGCCCTAACCTTGTTTGTTCTCTGTTTCCTATGTTTAGAAGTCTCTTGCAGTATTAGATCAATTATACACCTGTTTTCTACAGGGAGGGCTCTTCCAATATTGCCTTAATTCCTGTCCATTAAAATGCCAAAGAGTAGTCTGAATAAATTAGAGAGATGTACTATAGAGAATACTTCTTAAAATATGCAAGCAAGCCAGCATTTTAAACCTGGGAGTTGTACTTCTCGAGCTCCATACCCCTCCGGAATATAAATGGTGATTAGTACGCTGAGAGTTTATGCGAGGCAGGCGCTGAACGATCGCAAGAGAATTTTGAAAGCTTGTTTAATAATCTGTTGTTGCTGCTTTTTTCACTTCTTCTACCTCCGTGCATTTAATTTCATCTTCTCTGCTGTTATGTCAGATGTCCTCCGGAGCTCTTCCTGACAAGTCATATTCCTCTCTCTTGACCTTCCGCACACGAATGTGAGTTTTTTTGGAGGCTACAACACTGGGACTGGCGCCAGGGTAGGGATTAGGGCTCCTGCTGCTCTTCTATCTGCAGTGTTTAAACGGGCTCGCAGTGAGTTTGTTCCGGTAGTTCACTTGAGCTTGCGTGGGTGATCCTGTCGTAGGGCTGCGCTGCTGCAAGGGCAGGATGCTCGCACCGCTCTGCAGCCGTGGGAGGCAAGGCCTCAGCTTGTCCAGCGTATATTGCTGCCCTTTGCCTCGAGTGCCCTTGCAGAACCTGTGTTGCCTCTTCGCACGGGACTGCTGGTTTTTGGTCCCTGCTGCAAATACAGCTTTTGAATTCAACTCTGTTTCCACGCAGAGGGAGACGTGCGGGGGGAATCGAGGGGCAAGTTGATGAGGCTAAGCCGGCGTCTGAGAAATGTCCAAGCAGGGATACTTGGACAGTTGTTGGATAACGCAGCATGAAGGGCTGTGAGGCAGCCTTTCCGCGGGGCACCTCCTGCATTAAACCTTTTGGCAGAATTACTGACCAGTAGAGTTAGAGGCCACTTATGTGCCAAGCTGGGAAACTAAATGAGCTTGGGGGGGGAAAGAAAAAAAAAAAAGCTAAATACATGAGAAGATACCACTTTCCTAATGTATTTTAGTAAGTCTGGTCATAAGGGCACTGTCAGGGCAGAACCTCTCCCTGGTACCTGAAAAAGACGAGCTAGTCTTTTCCTAGTCTGGCTTTTTCTGACAGAAGCACCAAAGCTGGTTGTTAGGAATCATACAGCCAGCTATGGGATCCCATTTTGCTGCTGTTAATGGGCACGATTCCCCTGGCTTGCATGGCTCCCCACCTGCGCGTGTCCCGGGGGCACTTGGAAGGTGATACGGGCAGCGAACCTGGCATCGCTGCCCTAGCTGCACGTTGATGCATCTGCCAACGAAGGGCGGCAGTGGGGCGTTCGCTGTTGCAAATAAGCTCAGTTTTGTAGCGCGGTGGTGGTTTGGGTTAATAAACGTGTGCCCGTGCGTGCTCGAGGGTTTCACTGTCATGGCAGAGAGTGACTTGTGTGCCTGAGTGCACGTGTGCGTGAGTCAGTCTCTGCGATCCCGCGCCTCGTTTATATCCTCCGCCGCCAGAATTCGCGGCTGTGGGGCCTTCTGCATCGTGGGCCGGTGGAGCCTAAGCAGTTCAGTTGCCCTGAGTCACAGTTGCAAAGGAAATTCGATAAACTCATCAGTGGCACTGGAGCGTCTGAGCCGCACCGTTGTTTTGGCAATTGTCAGTGGGATTCCCCTCGTAGGGAAACCTATAAGTGTAACAGCCTTCTCATTTTAAAGCCAATCTATAATAATTCTGTTGCCGAGATACGGTTTGCTGTTAAATTAGTGTGGTTTTAGAGTAATTTCTAGGGGTTTTCTTTGAAACCCCATTGACCTCATCTCTGAGCATGTCTGTGGGACTTTCTGCAGGAATTATCCCTAGGTGCCATCAGAAGTTACTGGAGGATATTCAGAAAAGTTAATGAGGGGCACGTCTGTGTGCCTGACTCATCTGCGATACTTAATTAGAAGTGTTTACTATCTTTTGGGCTCTGTACTAGAGCTACTGGAGTACTAGAGCTTGGAACATCCCCAGAACGATGCGGCGGTAGCAGCAAAGCCATCCGGAGCAACTGAATGTATAGTGCCTGACTTCTTGATTTTTGTGTGATTTGCTGTAGGTGTTCTCTGCCTGCCGGACAGCTTGAACCTCCACAAAGACCAGCCGAGGTCAAACAAGCCTGGGGAAGTGCAGATGTTCAGCCAGTCGGAGCTAAGGACCATCGAGCAGTCCCTGCTGGCGACACGCGTGGGGAGCATTGCTGAGCTCAGTAAGTACAAGAGCCTTCCTAAGGTTGGTGGGTTTTTCTATAAGTTAAAAAAAAAACAAAAACCAACATTGCCTGGTGCTGCAGGAGAGGGACAGTGGGACATGTGTGATATTGAAGAAGGCGCTGGGAAAGACCTGTCATGTTAGTGCTCCATGGCCACTTTGGAAGCCGCAGGCAAAGGCCTGGGAGGAAGAAGGGCTAGCGCAGAAAGGGGTATGATTTGTTTGCGCACACTGCTCCCATTTCTAAAGGTGAAAAATGTCATCTTTCTGTGCCTGAAAGCACCTCAGAGATTGGCCAGGCTTGCAAACATCTGTAAGAGCAGTGTCCTGTGTCCCATTTCCCTGGGATACCGTTCTGAGGCTGAAGTTTGCTATAAATCAAAGAAATAGTCATAAATCTAAAGCAGGGCTAGTCCTGTCCATGTTACAGAGGGTCTTTCACTCCAACTTTCCTTCCCCAATTTCAGCAGGGAAGAGAACCACAAATTAAACCTGTACCAGAGGAATAAGTGCCTGGAGGATAAAATATTTTTTATTGATCAAAACACCTTCTGAGAGATGTGATAAGCTATGGTATCTGTCAAAATGTGAAAGCTCTGATTGCAGCACAAATAAATTATTATTTACAGCTCTCTGAATACTACCTAGGTAGTATTCAGGTAGTACCTAGGTGTCATATTTGTAAGAGATAAATGCTATGTGAATCCTATGGAATATAGAGATAAAGACACTGAAAGTGCCTCTTCTGAGTTTTTTTTTAAGTCAGAAACCTTATCATTACATGTTTACAGTGTAGTTAGAGATAGGAGGTTATGGATGAGAAAACAGAAATGTTCAGAAAAAAAGAGGGCTTTTTTTCCTGAAATTTTGGTAGGGGGCAGGGAACTGGAAAATATCAAATATAAGAGAATACAGGCAGCCAAGCTTACTGTAGATTCTTAGTATCAGCATCTGTTTTACCAGCATTGCAATGCACATGCACAGGCAACTTGTGTTCGTTTTCCTAGAATTTTCCGTAGCAACAGAAGTCTCCTCTATAGCTTTGTTTTGTCACCCAGTCACAGTTTATACACTGTTTATGAGCTCTCTAGTGTTTGTTTGCAAGCCAACAATACAAATTTCTGTTTTCAGCTTGCTGATTCTTCTCTATTTTGGTGAAACATCAACAAACCAAGAGTGCTTGCTTTAGTGTGAAGTGTTGCTCCATCTCTAGAATCAGTTATGTTTGATGTTATTCAAATCAAGTAATTTATGCTTATTTATTTCATGAGTATAAAATATACAACAGACTTTCCATGTGCTGACTAAATTATGAATTATGCATGTCTCTTTCTTAAAGTACATATGGTTGCGTTTTAATAAGTAATTTATGGATAGTTTTTTTTTTTTTTCCCATTTTTGATGTTTTTCTCTCTGAACCTCTGTACGCTACCCAAAAAGCGAGACTCTTTCATTCTTCCCCCAGCTTTTTATTTTTATTATTTGGAACTTGCAGAAATTTAACATCTCTCAGTACTGTCTCAGATTCAAACGCTCGGTTCAAATGCTTTGCTCTGTGTCTGTCTGTTGACTGCAAACACAAGCAAAACATTCTTCAGGGTGGTAACCTGAAGAAAACAGCTTCTCAGTGGGAGTTACGTGCAGGTGTCAGGGGGAGCTTGGCACTGCTGGGCTACTGCTAGCGCTCCAAAAGCCCCGTGGACAGCAGCTGGGGGTACCTCCCCATCCACGGCAAGCAGATGCGTGTCACGGATGGAGTATTAGGAGTAGCAGTAATTGGCAAAGCTCACAAGGCTTCGGGATAGTGTTGGTGCAGAGCTCCAAATTAACTTGAAAATGTCAAGTCTCAGTAAGCAGAACTGTATTTATTTAGGGGGAAATTGTGAAAAGGAAGGAAAGCAAGGGGGTGCAAAGGGGTTTGCGGTGTGTTCGGCTTTTCTGTATGTGTCTCTACAATTATAACAGGTTGTAATCTGGAGATTTCAACGAGCCTCTACTATGGAGGGAGAAAAGTGTGGTTGCTTCCCCCTCTGGTGTGGGGGAAACAACATTGAGCAATGGGGCAGGAGCCAGTGGGGAACACCTGGAGATTCAGATGTGTTGGTGGAAGGGGTGAAGAAGGATTTATCATTGCCCTGGTGTTGCAGGAGATCTTTAGAACTGGCAGTATGGAGAGAGTCGAGGATATAGCAAACTCTAGTGTGAAAAAAAAAAGTGAGATATGAGTGAAGGAGGATTGCATGGGTAAAAGCCCCTGCTCTCCTGGGAGAGGAACAAAAGATGCACTCAGAGGCCTGGAATAAAGCAGGGAGGGAGGAGGGCAGTCTCTGAAGTAAGGGCGAATTAGAAGATGTTACTTGTGAAGGTGAGGTGACGGAAAGCGGGACGGAGCAGCAAGGACAAAAGCCTGGCCTGCAGGAATGGCAGAGCAGGCGCTCCCTGCCTATGTGTCTGCAATGTCACACCAGCCCGCAGGATCCCAGGAGCCAGAACTTAATTTCTGTGTTCTTTATAAGTGCACAAAAAAAAAAAAAAAAACAAGGGCAAAGAGCGATCTTGCAATAAAGCAATTTAATTTTATCTTGGAGGAAGGAGAAAAAAAAAAAAAAAGAGGAGGCAATTCTAATTGAATGAGATTTTCTAGTTTATCAACATTAATAATTAAAGTATTGCAAATATGCAGAATAATTTGAATTACAAAATGCACGTATGCAGAGGAAGGACTTCCCTTGCTCTCAGTTGTGTCCAGGATCCTCATGCGTAGCAGCGTGACCAGCTGCCAAGCTGGTGGAAACTTTGAGAGTGAGAGATGAAATCTATCTCCTGGAAGATGACAGCTGGCAAACTGAGCCTGTTTACTGGCCAGCATTTGTATTTCTGTTTAAATCTTCTTAGTTTCCCAAGGATCTTTGTGTCTGTCCCAGGTGGAAGATAGAGTAATCTGTCCTAAGTGAAAAGTGTTGCGTGTTGTTTGTTGTGTCTTCAGCTTCTCTCCATCTGCTCCCTCTGTGGCCAAGGACAGGTTCCTAACGTTGGATGGTGCTGCACAGGAGACCTTCTCCTGTCACTGCTCCCCAAGGGGCTGGTGTCCACCGATGGCTTCAGGCAGACCACAGATCCCCTGGCTCAGGGTCAGTCCTTGGTCCAGGTGGGTCTTGCCCATCTTTTCTAAGAAACAAGTGAACTGCAGACCTGTGCCTCCCTCTGAGTAAGGGAAAGCTGGGCTTTGGGTCTCCTCACAAGCTCAGCTGGAGTTTTTGAAGAGATTTAAGTAGACTGTAACTTTTAACTGCTGAAAGGCAGAACAGGCTGTTCGGAGGGAGGATGAGCTCAGCCCCATGACAGCATTGCCAGCATTGAATTGATTCCCTCCTGCTTTCACTGAGGGGGCACCAGCAAATCCTACAAGGAAGGGGCTGTTTCCCAGCTTCTGCCCTCAGTTTTAAACATTCTGGGGACATTGATCATTTCAGTATCCTAAAAGGCTTGTTTTTGCTTCCCCACAGTTTTCACTCTTTTCCACAGATACAGCTGGGGATAGCTGGGTATTTCTGGGAGGGCTGAAGGTTTACTGGGAAAAAGTCCTTGCATTACTTGATTTAGCTGTGTCATTATTTTAAGTAACACAAAAAATGTCCATAGTGACAGACAGGAATCTTGTCTGCTGTCATGCTGCTGTGGAATTGCATCTGTCTAGAAGAATACTTCTTGTGTAAGTATTTTTGAGTACTTCTTTGGAGTAACTGAACTGCTTGTTTATCTCTCCATTGACTCCACGTTGAATAAAGTTGGCAAATCAGCCAATGTAATCTTGAATCGTGCCCCTCATCATGGCCTTTAGCAGTGACAGCTGAAGCTCACAGCTGTGTGGACTGCCAACAGCAAAGCAGATATTACCTTAGCAAACTGCAGATATTGGGGTGCAGGCTGCAATCGGAGGGATCGCTACGCTCTAGGTGACACGGCCGTGGTAATTTTAAAGCTCAATAGCTCTCGAAGCAGCAATAATGAAACTACTCTGCTGTGCACGTTAATACAGGCAGGCTGCTAAGCAAGCGCTCCGTGATGCCCCCGTGGAGCTGCCGCCGCCACCAAGGCTGGCGGTGATGCTGGGCTTGGTAGGTGGTCCTAGCGGTGCTGGAAGCTCTTGGTGGCAGGGCGGGCACAACTGGCCTTTCCCAGGAAGGATGCTGTTGTCACCAGGATGTCCCCGCCCTAGCCAGCACTTTCCTGGCATTCCCGGACAGGCTCTCCAGTGATGCCCTGGGAGAAAATCCATGCTGCTCTGCTGGTGGCAGCATGGCGGGAAGAAACAGCGGAGAGATGTGGATGGGCAGAAAAGCACCGTGTGTGTCCATGAACTAAATAAGGATAAACGGTTTGCTTTGAGTACCAACAAATATATCTGGAATTAAGAAATGAGTCGTAAGGCGCTTGCATCTATTTTGTCTAATTAATATTTAGTACCATGTTAATAACTTGAGTGATATTAGCATTTCACATATTGCTAGTGCATTGGCATATCTTTCAGTTAGGATAATAAATGAGATGTTGAAATAACATTGCTGACTTAGAGAAATTAAAGCAAGGTTTTATCTGTAGGACTCAGAAGGAGAATGTAAATAGAGACCTGATTCTGTACTGCAATTACAGAGGTAATATGTGATTCCAAGAAAAAGACTTGAGAAATTATTTATTCATTAAAATATAATGAACACGGCACAAAGTTAAGGAACAACAATAAATTTGGCCTACGTTATATTGGTGTTTAGTATTCAGGAATTGTAATTGCCTACTACAGTGTGTTTAAAAATAATGTGATTTCATTTGAAATGCTTATTATATAGAGAACATTGTGAAGTACTGAAGCACAGCAAAAATAATAAGATTTTAAACAGTAGCCTGACAGTATTTCATTGTTTATTCTCAGAGAAAATATTTCACTTTTTTTCTTTTCTTTTTCACTTTTCCCTAACCTTTCTCATATTTGCAAACTAGACCTGGAGGATAAGGCTTGTGCTTTGGTCATGAAATCTGGCACCAAGAAATATAACTCCCTGGTGAAGATAAGGAGGTGTCAGTATAGAGCCAAGCTGGAAGACCCTTCCTATGCTGAGGTATAAATGGAAACAGTCCCGGAAGGGCTGCTGCGCTCGAGCGGAGCTGTGGCATTCGCTGTGGGTTGGGATGTCAACCCAACTGTGTTTAGGTCTTCAGGTTAGAGCAGCAAACTCCCTGGGGCTTGCTTTGAGTCAAGAAATGGCCAGCTGACTTCCCTTTGGGTGGGAAGCTGGCCAGTGACTGTGGTATTAACCACAAGGTGTAGGCATTTTGATTTTAGGATAAAAATATCTAGGCTAATCTGAAGATGCAGATGTGACTTGATAGACGCGCTGCTGAACTCTGAGCCTTTTTAGCCTTTGAACACTATTTAACATGCTCAGACCGGGCTTTCCTCCAAGTCACCACCGGATTTTGAGCAATGTTTTCTTTTGCTGCTAGAGAAATGCTCCCCTTCCCCGCTGTCCTTTTTGTCCTCTCTCTCTCTCCTTTTTTTTTCCCTCTGCAGTCCTGGATGTAAGTGCTTCCAAAATAACAGATTCCCAGTGGATTTTGGCACACTCTTAGGGATGAAAGCAAGGGTTACTGCTCGAATGCAAGCAAGAATGTGATTGCACATACCAATGCTGTTTTTCATTTCTCCTCGCAGTTCTAGCCAAGCAGATGATGAAAGGCGGCATCCCCTCCCTCGCCGTTTTACCTGGTCTCCATCCTCAGCACCTCGCGGGATGGGGCGCTGCGGGACCCGTTCAGCAGAGTGATTCATGTCCCGTGAATAAGGGGTTAAACCCAGACTTGGAATCCAGCACCAGGGGAAAGGTGTTTGCTGGAAGGGTGGCATTTGCAGGAGCGTTGTTGGAAGGGCTGTGTTTATTTACAGCAGGAACAAAAGCACTGCTAGATATTTTTCCTCAGACTAAGCAACACCATAGAGAAATGCCAGGGTTATTCTGTCTGAGCTGTTTTGTCCATCCAGTGCAGTGCCGAGCTGAAATGCAGAGCCCAAATCCCTAGATCAGGGCTCCATTTGGCCCGGGGTTTGTCCCTAAAACTCGAGCGGGGACTTTGTGGATGTGCCGATGCTTTTCCGAGTGCGGGGCCTCCGCTGGGTTGTTTCGGGAGATCTCCTCGTCCTCATTCTGTCCACCGCTTCCTGGGCTCCTTGCTTGCGGCTCCTCCTCACTGCCATCCACTCTTTGTCTGCTCTGCTTTTAAAACCTAAATAAAGAAGCCGGAGAGGTGCCCCTGCATCCCTCCATGGAGAAAACAAAGCGGGTTAACGCCGTGATTAAGTGTGAGCTGCTTTCTGCTCTCTCTCGGTTTCCATAGGTGCTCTTCTTTTCTCCTTGCAACGCCCTCCTGGTGATGGACCCTGAGCCCTGACCTGTCTCCCGTCCTCACACTGGGTCTGAGCACAAGAAGGATTTGTGCCTGTTACTTAGCAGGCCCCACTAAACCCTTGCATTTTTTTCCCATTCTTTGTCTTGGGCAGTATCATAAACCTTGATCGAAAATAATGCATTTGCTAATCAGCCGAAACAAAGCAGTGGTGGTGATTATTTGAAAGCAGCAGCCCGCCTGCCTGGTAAGAGTCATCTAATCTTCCACGGTGCTGCTGAGCAGCCTTCGCTTCCCTGCTGACCTGGGCGTGCATTTCGTTCTTGAATGTCAGGAGCTGGGCAGGCTCGGCTGGTGCTAGCCCAGGTCCCAGCCTGCTCTCAGTGAGCTGGGGCTTCCCTGCTTTCCCCCCCAGGAGGAAACTCAGCCCTGTTGCCTTCCAAATGCTTTTTTTTTTTTCCTTCTCCCAGGACCTGTGTGTGCTCTCATGTGTTTTCCCCAGTGAGTTTTTCCCGGTTGGCAAGCCAGACTGTCCAAGAAAACACAGCTCAGCTCTAGCGTTTGGCTAGAATTAAGCTTTCACGGTTGAGGCCAAAGGCATCACCTTGGTGGATGGGGAAGTGTTGGAACTCCAAGCTCCTCCACCCTCCCCGAAACGCCAGTGTGTTGGCTGTGTTGTACCTGCTGAGCCAGGATTTCTGAATGCAGATTTGAGGACATACATCCTCATCAGGCCAAAGAAAATCCCAGGGGGCAGTGGCCCAGAAAGGCAGTGGTGAAAGCGCAGCCGTGGGTCAGCAGAAGAACAGCTCATCGGAGCTGCGGGCTGTTTTATTTGGAGTTGGCAGGGTATAAGGGGAATTGAGCAAGAACGTGGTAGTAATGGTAGTAATGTTATTCTAATAGGTATGCGAAGTTCAGAAGGTTTAATTATTACTGTGGCTTTTTCATAAGCTATATCCAATCCTTATCACCTCCATCTTCAAAGGCTCTGCAAATGCTTAGTTGTAAACAAACGTGTACCCTGTAATATAAATAGAAAATCCTTCTGATGATAGGATACACTGAGATAAAAGGTTAAATGATCTGTCTGAGGCCATGGGGGAATTGCTGTTGGGAAATCAGCTGCTCCTATCTCAGTCTTTTGGGGGTGATTTCGTGTTTTGGGCCACGGCTTCTTCATTTGCTCTTGTGTAGGAGCGACTAAAGACTATCGAGAGAAGAAGAGAGGGCCTGGCGTAGCGAGGAGCAAATTTACTTAAGGCATGACGTGGGCACCACAGGGAGGTGGGTGTGATGGAGAGGTTGTCTGCGGGGTATGTTGCTGCGAGACAGTCGAGGTGGTGGCTCCGCAGCGCACGGGATGTTCCAGCTGACTGTGTGACAGGACAGCCGAGGTGCCCTAGGCAGCAGCCCTCCTGCTATCGCCGTGTCTGGAGCTAGTGGACAGAGATCTCCGAGCAATCATCTGAGGCAGGGTTTGCTCGGGCAGCCTCCGTTCAGCGCGGGCTCCAAGCACGCGGATTAGCGCTATGCCAGAGGCAGGGTGCGCGCCGTGGAGCAGCGCGGCTGCGATGATCACGAGTACACGGGTGCTGGCCGAGCCGGCGACTCGAGGCAGCCAAAAGATGCCGCCGAAGTGCCCACGTTCAGCGTTGGCAGGAGCGTTGGCAGGATCAGGTCCGCTGTGACAGACACCGTAAATCCTGCAGGAAGCTTCTTAAAAGTAGATAACTGGGCACCTATGGTTTTCTTCTTCATTTTTTCTTCTTTTTTTCCCCCCCTCCTCTCACTTGAAAAATCTGAAATGTCTGTTACCTTGAAAGCGCTGAGCACTAAAGTAATAGGAATGGTGATATATAAGAATGCCTTTTATAAATATAAGAATTCCTTTTGCTTAAGCCCAACAGAGTAAAAGAAGTGGTCACTGCAGAGAGGGCTGCAGCAGTGCAGCTGCCCTGAGCCGTGCTGAGCACACCACCCCCATACCGACCGCAACAGCTTAACTTGCCCTGTCACATCACATCTTTGGCTTGAAGTCAGTGAAGCTGTGCCTTGAATATTCAGTATTGCCTTAAACCAGGCCTGTGTCACAGTGTGCACGTTACATAATGTTTTGAACCTTCAAATCAAATGCATGTGTGTCTTGAGTTCATAAACGTGCTGAACTGAGAGCAGCAGCGATGGGACATCTCTGCTTTAGTCCTGGAAGGGAGAAAGTGCTGCCAGCTGCAGTAGCAGCTCCCTGCGTGTTGCAATGGGGCGATGGTTTAGCAGATCCCGTGATGTCTGAGTGTGCTGGGAGGTGCGTAGGGCACAGTATTTCTCGCCTGGGCTAGCTAGCTCGAGCACCCAAGTGCATGGCCAGGGCTGTGCTCCGCTCTGATCCCAGCCTGGAGGCCGCTGCCTTCTTCCTCGTTGCGCTCTGGAAGGCGACCCCTCCAGTTTTGCCTTCGCAGCACAAACATTTCAGGGACAGAAGCATCCTGAAAGAGCCTCCCACCTTGCTGTTGCTTTTTGTCGGCCCCACACCGTGGGACGTCTTCCTCTCCCCAGTTTTGCCATTCGTGTGGTGGCTCGTTTGGCTTCGGCTGTATAAATGGAAAAAGTGTTTTTTTGATTTAAAATCAAAACCAAAATGAAATTGTCAGGATTTTTTTTTTTTTTTTTTGTCAGATGGATCTGTTCCCCGGGGCGTTTCCCAGATTCATTGCAGGCTGCGGTCCCGGGGCGAGCCGGAGCGCTGGGGAGAGCGCGGCAGGAATCCCCACCGAGCCCCTTGGGCTGTGATGCCCCGGCCTTTGTGCACGGCCTCGTGGGAATTAAAAGACTGACTCAAAGTCTGACTGCTGAGAATTTTTTGTTGTTACTTTTTTTGGAAATGATGCACTGGGGAATTTATTGGTGTTTCAGATGCACTCAGTTGAGGCTTGCTTTTAGGGCTAAGAAAGATGCACGTTATTCTCACCAGAAGCTAAGATTCTCATCTTTGGACCTATACGGAGCTGCAGGTAAAATACCAAACACTGCAAGCTCTGTGAGCTCACAAGATGAATGAGGGGATTCCTTGACTATATCTGGAGACTGATTCAAGGTTGCCCTTGCTGTTCAGATATACTGTGATTTTGTGGCTGACACCGAGAGTGTTTATCAGTGTGGAGGCCAGGCTGGCTTTCCCAGATGAGATTTTGGCTGGCAACCAAGTGGAGGAGGTGAGGGGCCCAAACGTACCGTGGTCCATGAGAAGCTGGACCAGTGAGTCCCTGTATGGAGCTGACTTCGTGAGCGAGGACACCTGGGCTTTGAGGCCCTGGTCAGAATTAAGAGACCACGTACAGCAGGTTGCAAGGTAAGAGAGTAAAGCTACTAAGCTTTGCTTATTCTTTGTTGGAAGAAAATGGAGAAACAAGAGCGTTTTAGCAAGCAAGAGCAGAAGAAACAGGACGTAGTAGAGTCTGAAACAGCAAACTGACATCTCACTTGGGTGTACATGGCACTATGAGCCTGTGGAAGTACGACTACAGAGGACACATGCACCAGTGAGCTCCCTTCTTGGTACTGATCTTGCTGCATAAATATGCTAAAACACAATCTCTGCCCAGAAAAAAATGAACCATAACATGATATGGTCAGAGAAGAAAAGGAGACCAGCAGGGTGCAATGATTATTGAAGGTTACGCAGCAGAATAAAATAGAAATCAGAGCTTCTCATCCTGCCTCCGGTCCTCTGTGGGATAACAAGTTCATAATGCAGCATTTTTTGCTTATTTACTGTGATGCTTCATAGATATTGATTATTTAAGCCTTGTGTTGCCTCTGATAAATAACGTTATTTGATATAGCAATTATTTCAAACAAAATCATAGAAATCATAGAAAAGGCAAAGCCAAGTTCTAATCCAGTCAATGCTTGCTGTAATGTAACCAAATAATGCATATGCTTGAAAGAAAGAGCATTCATTTGACCTTGATGTCATTAATTGGTTTGAGATTCTTAGGATGCAGTGCTGGAGATAGCAGAAGAAAAGGATGAATCCTGGTCATACGGAAGTTGCTGGAGGTTTTGCCTTTGGTTTCGGTTTCTCCAAACTACAGCAGCAGTGGTGCTGAGTTGGCAGCCCTGCACTCCTCATTCCTGCTAGTTCTTCTCCTTATTCAACATTGCCGAATGCGTCATTAAGCTCCCAAGCAGAGGCTGTGGAATATGGATGAAGTAATGTTGCTGGATGTTCGGCTAAGTTAGACCCTGATTTTCATTCATCATTCAGCACGGAGCTTGGAGGAGGTCTCTGATGTGCAGTCTCTCAATCCACTTAAATAAGCACATTCCTCGGTGCCTTGGGTCTAAAAAAGGCAAAATTTACGACAACTCTTTCTTTTTCTGCTTTCACTGTCACTGTTAAACCTGCATGTTGCAATTTTTAATTTTACGCATTTTCTTTTGGAAGAGACATTGAACATTACATTTGCTAACAGCAATATTGCTAGCAGTTAAGCTGGCCCATGCCAGACTTGGAAATGCACATCTGCTGTGACAGAATGGGATGAGAGAAGTGAGATCCAAACTTTCCTGCTGTTGCTATTTGCCTGCAGCTAATTTTATGCAGGACTGGGTAGTCATCTCAAAGGCACATCTGTTTCTGCTGTGGACCTGATCCTGCAGGCTCTCCGCATGCACAGCTTCTCCTAGAAATTATGAGCATGCAGCACTGCAAGATTGGTCCTATCATGGCCATTCCCTGGTAGAAAGAAAAGACAGAAACTATTTTTAAATGAAAGCTTTGGATCAGAAGAGTATTGCAGAGTGCTGCAAAAATTGTGTCAAAACCCTAAAATCATGGACTCGGCAGTTTTCTCATGCCAGCGGCTTTTCTTCTGTTCCTGGTTTTAAGAGTGTGTTTTGGGAGGATTGGGCTGAGCATTTCTCAGTGAGACGTTTCTATTCTCCTTGGTGCAAATTATCTCAGCAGCAGCAGCAGCAGTCGCCTGCTCACTGTAAGTCAGGCTGGACAGAGATGGGGACAGGGATGTATTAACAGGGGTGGGACTTGGCTTAACAAAAACCAAAAAAAAAAATCCTGTAGCTCTGCCTTTTGCACATTCAAAATGGGTCCTTTTAAGTTTGCCTGTAAATTCATTATTCAGCCTTTTTTTTTTTTTTTTTTAATTTTCAAGTTTCATTTTATGTTCCTACCTCAATTTAGATTTCCAACTTTTCCTTCCAAGTTTCAATGTTCAGTGGTCATTTGGGAAAACCGTATAATAGAAAATGTGTGACTTTTTCTTAATGCTGGAAAACTACCCTCCGTTGCCCATTACGTGCTTTTGTATAGCTCAGCAATGACCCGCAGGCTTTTTGCTCAGATTTCCTTTTAAAACAAACCATCTCAGTTGATCAGAGATCATTATTTTGCCTCAAAGAAAAATTGTCGGAGTGATCTGAACTCGTGAAAGCGGGCAGTTTATAACCCGAGTTGTTCTGCTACCTTTTATATAGTGGTCACTCACTCATCAAATGTGCGTTGTAAAATTTGCTGCCTCCGCGGGAGGTGCTGGAGTTAATTAGTTGCAATGAGCAGTGTGTGCGCAGAGCCGCGTCGGCTTGCCCGGTGTCTGCCCGCTCACTTACTCTCATTCGCTGGGACTGCTGAGCACAGTCTGCTTATTGCAGCTTGAGTTCATTATTTCCTATATTTCCTATATCTGGAACGCGAGGAAGCTTGGAGCCCCGTGTAATTGCAGCAAGCGACGATGGACATCTTCCTAATGGGCAGTATTCTCGCCTCTGGGCACCTGAGTGGCTCGAGTGAGCTTCTTTTACGGATTAGCTGTTTTGTGAACATTCAGATTTTGAGGCCCAGCCTCAGCTTACAAAAGTAGTAATTTTGATTAGGTGTTTCTGACAGTGCTCGACGCGTTGTTCTCCAGAGTCCCTAGGCCGATGCTGCTTTGGGATCGCTAGGCGTAACCCCGCTGTTGTGGGGTTTCGGGACTCGATGCTGTGCATGGAGCGGGCGCCCACATCTCCCAGAGCGGGGATGGAGGCTCCAAGGGGGCTTCGAGGGGACGCAGCGGCTGTCACCCCACATCTCACTTCCACGCATTCACACGGTGGCGTGCATGTTGACGGCGCACTTCTTAGCAAGAGGCTGGATTTCCCTGCCTCCGGGGGAAATCCACGTGTGTGGCTTTGAGCATGCAGCCGTTGTGCAGGGAGAAGCGGCGGTTTGTGCCCGTGTGCCTTTCTACCTTGTCCCCACCAACAGTGTGGGGACTCACAGGGGTTTGTCAGCCTCCCGGGTGCTCGCAATGTCCTGGCTCCCAGCATCCCTGCTTCCTGACAGTGCTGAGGTGGGACAGTCCAATGGCTGGGGACATACATGGAAGCACTTCTCAGGGACGTGTCTGCAGCCCCTGCGTGTCACCGCAGCGAGCAAACAACAGGCGGATGCAGAGTGGGGAATGAATAATGTACAGGGTCCCTGTGTACCACTTACTGCTTACATATGTTAAGTTAAACGAGAAGGAAAAAAAAAACCCACAAAACAAAACATCCGGGGGACGTCTTCGGCTCTGAGAACGTGGGGGAAGTCGGGAGGGAGGGGGGACTGGCGCCCGCCGCGCTCACCCGGCTTCTCCGTTGCAGGCGACCTGGTGTCCCGCGCGATGCACCACCTGCAGCCGCTCAACGCCAAGCAGCCGGGCAACGGCACGCCGCTGCACCACAAGCAGGGCTCGCTCTACTGGGAGCCCGAGGCCCTCTACACGCTCTGCTACTTCATGCACTGCCCGCAGATGGAGTGGGAGAACCCCAACGTGGAGCCCTCCAAAGTCACGCTGCAGACGGAGAGGTAAGAGCCGCCTCATGGTGCCGAACGCCCGCGCGAGGATTTCATTTCACTACTAAATCAGCGCCGCGGGCTGAGCCGATTGTAGCCCGTGCACATGCAGGGCAGCCTGTTTGGGTTTGGCATCGCCTCTTTGAAAACCATTCCTCCTGCTGAAGCGCTCCATCGCTGACCCAGTGTATATCAAAAGTGACACCCAGTGGCTACGGACGGCAAATTGGTTCCAGATGTGCGCTTGGTGGAGATTTCCTTTTCGCTTTCTTTTGTTGCTCGGCCCTTCTGTGTTTTGGAAAAGAAAATGAGAAGTTCTATTTCTCGCCCGACAGGTTTGGGTTTAAATGTGTGTTTTTTCTTTTTTTTCCCCCTGCCTGTTAATAGGGTTCTCCAGCTGTAATATGGGAAGCGGGAAATGAACAGCACAGTGTGTGTAGAAAGACGAGATTGTTAGGCGAGCCGGGCTCCTCGGTGCCGAGCGGCCAGGCGGGACACGGGCCCGGGAGCAGCCGTGGGATGCGATCCCGCTGCCGCCGGAGAGGTGCCCTCATCCGCCTGGGATGCTCGCTCAAGGAGAGCGGGGCAGGCAGAGGGAGGCTCTGTGTGCGCTCGGGGTCCTCACTGAGCTGAGATGCTCTGTGGGAAGCACCGCTGTGGGTACCGAGTGACACAAGTTGGGAGCTGCCACCTCTCCGCCGGGAGCGGAGGAGACCGGGCTGAAGGCTGCCTGCCTCTTCCTCGCTGCCCAGGCGCAGGGAACAGCTGTTCCACATCGAGGCACCACAAAGCAGGGCAACTTGCCGGCCGAGGAAATGGAATCATCTCTTGTCAAAAACCCAGCAAACTCTCCAGTAACATGAGCCAGCTCTGCCTCTCCTTGCGGCCGGAGGCAAGCCCTGCTATGTCCCTGCCGCGCTTCTGCCCAGCCCTGAAACACATAGGGCTAACCAGGAGGGAGAGGAGAGGAGCCACCGGTGCTTGGAAAGGGCTGGATATTTGTTTTCCAGATATGTGTTTCTCAAGCTGGCCCCCGCATTTGAATCCCAGGGGATATGCATGTGCACCGCGTGGTAAATGTGGGCCGGACTGAGGCGCGCGCGTGCCCGACGGCCGCACGTGCGACCGCTGCGTTCGTGTTTTGGGAGCACCTCTGCCTGGCAAAGGCCCCGCTTGAGAATCCCGTCGTATCTGTCATTGCCAATGCCCTGTAGTACGTTATCTTCATTGAAATGCTGTTCATCGATTCATAGAAAAGCATACAAGATGAAACTTTGATAGTAATAATGTCTCTGGGAATTTTGTCATTTGCCTTTGGATGGCATTTGGAGGCTCTGCTAGATGGGGTCGCTCCAGTGAGTGTGTTCTCCAGGTTTTGCTCTATTCTTTCCGAAGTGTGGGAGGAAAAAGAAAAAAAAAAGAGAAAAAAAAATACAGAAAGGAAATTAAAACTCTCCTGAATTTTCTTATTGCCATTTTTTGGTCCACGACTCACCTTGTTATTGCAGAAGGCCTAACTCAGGAGCAGAAGTGTTCATGGTTGATATTACACAAAAAGAGTAGTAGCTTTACTAAAATTAGAAAATAGCCTTGCTGGATCTGTAGTCCTCATCTGTGGGAATAATATTGGTGGAGTCAGAGGGAATATAGGAAGCCAGAATCAGGCTTTGTTTTTTTAAAATTTCCAAGGACTACTCTGCAGAAAGGGCAGAAACATCAGAAAATTCACTTCCAGTGTTTATTTTAATAGTGCTTTTTTTTTTTTCTTTTTCTGAGATGATGTTATGTGAATTGTCTTTGTTAGAGCAATTGAAACGCTGATTATATGAAGCCAGATGCAATTTTTCTTCCTCTTTTATTTTGAATATTCAGCTTGGCACAATGTCTTCCTTTGGAAAGCCAGTTAACAACTGTGGTATGTGGTTAGGGCCAAAGTAAGTACTCAGTGTTATTGCCAAGAGCCTGTGGTCAATTCTGGAAGGAACAGATATTCCTTCTATTGCCTAATCAAACATGCTTTAGTACTTAGTGCTAGAGAACACAAGTGGAAGGGGTACAGGGTTAAGCACATGCCCAGATATTTCCACTGAATTTTGTTCTATAGCATGCTTTACCAGCTCAATGTAACCATCCTTTGCTGCCTTGGAAGAGAGATTGGTTAAACTGACTTCTATTTAATGCTTTGAGGAGCTTTCCTTCATATTTTCCATCAAAGAACATCAGTGCTGCTCCTTATAGGCAGCCGTGCTTTATGGTCTGTGACTTATTTCTGGTGTTTTCAGTTTTCATTATGTTTTTTTTTTTAATGCCTTATGAGGGAGTGTGCATGTTAAACATGTCATTTTTATACTCAGAACATTTTCAAGCTTTATGCGTGAGATAAGTTCCACGTTCCCTCTGTTCTTCTCTGGGCATTATAGTTACTTTTATGTTAGGAAAAGCATGGAAAGGAAGAAGCGGATCCAGATTCCTTTCCCCTTCCTGGCCTCTTTGTGTCCCTGCTACCGTGAAGAAGCCAGAAGCATGAAAAGAGGGTTGTCCTTGGCTCACTTACAGATGATTTGGCTACTGTTTTGGCCCCCTCTTTTTCCGACGCGCATGGCTGGGGTGGAGAGAGCTGCAGAGACGCTCCAGGGCGCTCCTGGGGCTCTTGCAGAGCTCAGTGGCCATTTGAGAGCTCTTCCCAATCCACAACTTAACTTAGTTCCCACCCATCTCTGCTCCACCTGGGTGCTGGCTCCAAACTGCTTGGATTCCCTTGTGTGGGGCTGGAGAGGACCTGGAGCAGTGTCCTATAGAGTATTTATCTGCATGCAAAATAAAAAGAAGAAAGAATATTTATGTTATGGGGCTGCCCTGCACTGGGTGCTGTCTGTGAAACCCACGCTCCTCCAGTGCCTGCCCCTGCAGTGGCTGCAGATTAGCTAGGTCTGTTGGTTCTTTCCTGGAACTTTTTTCTTTTTTTTAAAAAAGGGGAAAGGAATTGGAGATGTGACCACTGCTGCCAAGATTGCTCTCTCCCTTACTGCTTCTGCTTTAATGAAAGGATCTGTCCCATGGTCATGTTTTGCTTCTCATCTCTATAGCACTTCCAAAATTATTACAAGTAATTTCTTAAGCACCGGAAAGCAGAGAATCGGTAGCTGCAGATTTGCGCGTTGTTTTTTTTTCCTTAAGTGGTTCCTTACCCATTTTTATCCACAGCTGTATTGACAGAGTCCTCATTGCTTCCTAACTCCCCATCAGCAGCCCATTGAGAAACGGCAGCTCAGCAGCTCAGCCCCTTTAGAAGCTGCCTCTAATTTTGTTCACGAGGCAACAAAGTTCCTTCCCCAGGGTTTCTTCTGCTGCATCTCTTTGGGTGAGCGTTAACTCTGTGCACAGTGTGGAAGCCTCTGTGTTTTCCCCTGGGGTCTTAATTGATTTGATAGATACGTGTCTGTTTTCAGCCTCCTTTTCACTATTTATTTATTTATTTTTAAATCCTTCTAGCCATTTTGTAAGTAGGGAAATATGTCCCTGCTTTAAATATGGCCCAGACTCCATGAGTAGGCCATTCTCAAGGAGAGGTCAGCAAAGAATAGAGCAAATGGTCAGGAATGCGGATAGCAGGTAAGCTTGTAGTGCTGCAGCTTGTTTTGAAAAATGGGGATGTGGAAGTCCTGGTATGAAGCCTATGCCTCTTGCAAAGTGTATTTGATGAAGGCATTGCACATGCTTGCTTGCCAGCATGGCATACCCTACTGTAAAGTGCCTGTTTTAACCACTGTTTAATTGAAAACCTCAGCTGGTGAAACCCTGGCCTCACCGAAGTCAAATTTAGCATCACAGTTGATTTATCTGAGAGCTGCTGAAAAGAAATCGCAAATGTAGCCGTAGGTAAATCCTCTAGATTTGCATCCTGACTATCAAACTTCCTACTTAAAAAAAAAAAAAAAAAGGAAAAAAATCCCTTCAAAATAGTATTGGCAGCTGTCTGCTGCATGCTAGGTTGCACATGTTACAAGAAGTGGTTTGGGCAGCATGTGTAGCTCCGCCGTCAGGCAGTATATCCTTGCTGGATCTGCGCTGTGTGCTGAATCTAATTTATCAGGCTAGACTTAAGCTGTCCATGTGATTGCTATCGGATTTTTTATATAGAGAAAATTCTGTGCAGCGTGCAGGGAACAGCGTGTTGCCCGGGACACTCTGAGCCGCGCTCTTGTCAGCACTTGCAACACTGGCTTCTTTCCATGTATTTATATCATGGTGAATTGTGTCAAATTAGATGTCAAACTGCCTGTGAAATATTTCCCCATTGTAGTTGCTGGACAAGTCATCGCTTTAACTCGACTGTGTTTCAAGTCTCAGCCATTAATGTTTTTAACGCTGGAGAGACAACAGGGATTGTGTGTTCAAACGCAGAATATGAGTTCAAAAACTTGACTTGCAAGTACCGTTGTGTAGGCTGGAGCATTGAAGCCTCCGTACTTTTAAAGCAGAAGGTTAAATCTGCCCTCCACTTAGGCAGGGTCTGTTCTTACTCAATTTGATGACGCTTGTATGACAGAAGAATTGATCCTTCAGGCTGAATAAAATGCAGAATTGGCTTTTTCAGAAGCCGGTTACTTGGGTCACCCTTAACTCGGATTCGGGAGTCACAGAAGAGTTGCCTAGTGCAGGGTATCCATGAGAATTCATGAGCCATTGCCTCTCATCATAGATGAATTAGCACTGCTGGGTCCCTGTGCAGGCTCAGGGCTGTCACACTTCTACGTGTATCAAAAACTATTTGTTCTCTTGGAAGACAAGTAGCCTATGGTATAAATGTAGGCTATATGTTTTGCAGTCCGAAATTCCACATGAAAGGTATGCTAAATATTGGAAAAGCCTGCCTTTCCATGCTGCAATAACATTAAAAATGGGCTGTCACCGTATGTATAATTATATTTTATAAAAGAAGATTGCAGAATGGAGAATGTTTTTCAGTTCATCTATTGGTATTTTCTTTAAGAAAAAAAGACAGGATGGAAATGAAAGGATCCCTTCCTAATTTCAAAGCTGCTGACTCATATCTGCAGAGTGAAACATCTCTCTCCCCTTTTCTGGGCAGACTTTGTCTTATACGATTACAGCCTTTGGCTCTCCAGGCGCACCGCTCGCTCCTTCACTGTGAGAGTCGTGAAGAGCAGGGGGTGGCGCCTTCCTGGATAACTGAGGAACCTGCAAGCAGAATGCAGGCCAGTCAGTTTGTGATAATTAAATCTGACAGTAGCCCTTGAATTTAAAGTAAAGCCGGGTCTCTACAGCAGCGTCCGCTTTGCAGCTAGAGTAACCGAGGGAGGAACAGCAAGAAGTGTCCAAGACCTCAGCGGGAACTCACATCTGAGTGTGATTAATACCCGTGGTTTTCTCCGTTCCCGTCCTGATGCAGACCATGAGGCCAGTCCTCTCCTTAGCGAATGATATAATCGGATGAGTGCGCGGCGGCGGCAGAGCAAGGCCTTGCTGCTTCAAGAAGAGCCCTGAGGAGTGCCCCTGTAAGTACAGGGGCCGAGGCACTCGGAACTACAGTTTTGCCTTTGAGCCCTGTGGTTACTTGGGGAAGTCTCTGGCGCTCGTTTGATGACTTGCCAGACTTGGAGCACACTGCGCGCTCCTCTGTGGGTGAGAGGCTGGTGGCCTCTGCGCACTCCGCGAGCGACAGCGCGCAGGCCCCAGGGAAAGCAGCTGGGCGCAGCACGGACAGCAGAGCCGCGCGGGACCCCAGCGATTTTCCCTCCACGGGGATCCCCTTCAGCAAGGCAGAGGCTGCTGTCGGCAAGGCAGGTCATGGCTGAATGCCAGAGAAGGTGACAAGCGACAGTCCCTCCGCTGGGACTCTGGTCATGTGGCAAAGGTGACAAGGGTGTCCCCTGCCAAAGGGGAGTTTGGAGGATGCGCCTGGGCTGTGGGCACTGGGGTGAGAGCCTCCTGCTTTCCTGGTGGAGGCGTCCCGCCAAAAACATGGATCACCTTCTGCGAGAGAGAAGGAGAGCCCCCGGAGAGGAGGAACTATGTACAGGACAGAGGCTCTTGGACGTCTTGAAGGCTCTAGCTTAAGGAAGAAGACTGCTGGGGCTACGAAGTGCTGTGTGCCAGCCCTGCCCTTGAAGGTGGTGAGGCAGGAGGGCCGTAAAGTCACGTCTGATGGGCAGCAGGGACACGGGGCCCTGGGAATACGGCGGGGCGGGAAGGAAGCAGGGTGGCAGATCGTTCCCCGCTGCGGTTCATAAGAATGTTTTATAGCTCGACTGCCACAACCGACTGGGGCCAAAAAGCAACTTCATCAAACTTCTCACAGGGCCACATAAAAATAATGAAAGAGCAGATTACGTTTTAGAGCGAACCTTCTTCCTTCTCCTCTATCCGCTGGCTTCTCACTCTGATATATCGTTACTGTGCCTGGTACCAATAACAGCAATAACAGAGCCTGAGCTATTACACATGTAAGATGGGACTTTTACTATCTCCATATGCCAGGAACACGGAACGGACGTGCCGTGCCCCACAAGAGCCTCTTGCAGAGGTAGCCGCGTCTCCCGGCATGTTTGCAGCTTGGGAGCAACACAGGTCTTCTATAGGCAGCCCTTTTGGAATGACCTTATACGCTAGATGTAGTGCCCCCATAACATTTGCGCTCCCAGTGAGGCGATGTGGGTCACGGGCGGCGGCGGCGGCGGGAGAAGCGTGGGCGGGTGCCGAGGGGGAGCCGCCACAGCTGAGGGTGGCGCACAGGGAGATGTGCGAGATCCGGGACGGGAAAGGAAGAGGAGCAGTTGTCCCTGGCTGGGGGTTGCCGGGCGGTCGCTCCCTGCGGATGTCTGCAAAGGGCCCCTTGCAGCTCCCTGAGCCCTCCCCAGAGAGCTGAGGAGGGAGCAGGAAGCGCTGAGCTGCAGCAGGGAGTGGGAAAAGCCGAGATGTGGAGGCAGGAGCAAGTCTTGGTCCAGCTGTGGGAGGAACAGGCAGTGCTTTAAAACGGGAAATCTCCAAGCGCGGTGAGGAAAGGTCTGTGATCATTCCCTTTTCCTCGTGTGAGGCAGGAAAATATCTGAGCCTCTGATGAAATCCCTCCTTTTCTGGGTCGGTGCTTCAGCTCATACTTAACCACAGTGAACTAAGGAGTGGTGTGTTCAAAGCTAAGCGCAGGTGAAAGCAGGGGCTGAGGAGGAGCTCTGCGCTGTGCTATCCCGACTGCACGCGCGCCCTGATACGATGCTGCTGTGACAGTCCGGTTACTCCTGACTTTCCACGTCTATTCGGCCACAGTCCAGCCCAGCATATATTCCTATCTCTCTTAGCTTAATTTGATTGAGGTGTTCACTGCCAAAAAGTACACCGAGGTGACTTATCTGCGACATGCCTGCTCGGGAATACAGAAGTAATGAAACTCTCCTGGTTGTTATCTGCCTTTGAATAGCAGAGATTTATCAGCTGTGTATGCTAATGAGGGGAAGTATTTGCCTAATCTGTTTTCTCACGGTGTCATTTGGAAAGTGAAGTGTATCTGGTTGATGCCATTTTATCTTGTGGCTGCAACCTCCCAGTAACTTTGTGCCCCCCTTCCTTGACCCACAAATAGCATTAAAAAGCCCTTCACATGGTGCATAGACTCGTGAGGGGTATTTTTAACCTCTTGCACTCAAACCGTATTTGGTTCTCTTCCCAAAATACAAATTCCCTGACATGCGCAGATACGCTGTGTTAGTTTTTTTTTTTTCTTTTTCCTCTGAAAAAAAGAATGTGATATATTCTGAGTGAATTCCATGCCGTCACGTACAGAGTGAAACTAGCCTTTAAAGAAAATCTGCCGCTTCCGCAGAACGCTGATTCTCTTCCCTTTCTGCATTTATTATACCAAGTAGCCATGTTCATTTCTATTTCTGTGCTGAACTTTGCAAGACGGGGAAGGAGAAAAAATTGAAATTTTGTAGAGCAATGATTGCAGTGCCTGTAAATATTTTATGTGCTCCTTACTGGAGTAGGCCACATTTTCTACTGGGTGACTTTGGCTTGCACAGGAGACGAGCAGGAGGGAATCTCTGGATCCCCTGCTCAGCCCTGGCCCTCTGCTTTTCTTTTTTTTCCTGCTTCTTTCCTGCTTCTTCTTTGCTTCTTCTTTCCTTCTTCTTTCCCTTTTCTCCCAGCAGTTTTTATAGGAGGGCTCTATATGTGCGTATCACCGTTTCCCGGGTCCAGACCGTGTTTCTCCATCCGTGCTGCAGCCTAGAGTTCAGTTTCCCGTGAACTGTTCTTCATGGCGCCAAGTTTTGTGTGTAATTATATACATTTTTACACGTACAAGCGCGATTTGCGGTTCCCTTTCTGCAGCTTGTTTGGTAAGTGGTGAAAACAACTCCCACCGCTCAGTTGTTCCCAGCTATTTAGCGCTGCCAAAGAGGATCTGTCCCACTCTAAGGAAAACAAAGCTTAGTCCGTTCTCCTTGCCGTAGCCTAGAAAGCAGGTCTGCTGTCCCTTGAGCTGTTTCCACTCTGGCGAAACAGCACTGCACAAGTTTTGCAATTTTTGCTTTATTAATCCCCAGCTCCCCAGGGACAGCTCTGCTTTAAGTGCCCGAGAACCAACATCCCGAGGAAAGTCGGTGGCCTCGGGGCTCCTCTGTCCTTCAGCGCTTTTGAAATGTCTCATCCCTCCTTAAGAATATTAATATCGGGGCCATGGAAAAGAAAGTCTTCAAAAGAGAAATGAATGGCATAAGGAGCTATAAATAGGCAAAAGGATATTCCAGAATCAACATCCTATTAAATCCTTTTTCTCAGGGTAGATTATTTAAAATGTAAAATATTTGCCTAGTGGGTGCCTCATTTGAATTTTTTTTTTTATTTCCCTCGCTGAAAAGAGGGTACAGAGGGCAAGGTAAGTAAGCGAAAGGGATATGAAACGGAGTGGGAGAAAGGAAAGAGGCAGCAGGAGGGGAAGTCCCCTCACTAATAGGAGTATTTGCTATATTAGAAAGATGTCCTGTGAGCTAATAAATGGAGCATAGGGTTAAAGAGGAGGGGAAAAGGAGCAAAAGAGGAAAGGGGATAAAAAGGAAAAAATGCAAAAAAAACAAAGGACAAGCAGGTTAAATACAGATGTTACCTGAAGAGAGTGTTTACAAGCATAATAACCTTTTTTTTTTTTTTCCCTCCCTTTTTTGGTAATAAATATGGATTTCGTATACCCTTCCCCACCCAGACGTTTTGCTCCTATGTCCCGCCATGGAGGACACCATCAGAGCACGCACCCATTTTGGACCTGCCGCGGGTAGGAGGGCATTTGCTGCAGCCTATGTTGCTCTAGGGGTTTTGTCCATTTTGGTTGCACTGGATCTAATGGACAATGATCTTCCAAGATGTTCATCAGCAATTTTTTTTTTTTTTTTTTTAACCCTAAATGAGAACGTGGAGCTGTGGCTGCTCTTCAAGGTTTGGCATTTCTCTCTCGATCTCTATATAGATTTTAGTGTGGGACACATGGGGACATGCTTGGCATAAGGCCAGGGCAGCCCTTACGAGGCTCCTGAGCTGTCCAGGTCTTCTGGAGTGCAGGACCATATCTATGCCGGTGACCAAGCTTTGCTCAAGTGGGGGTTGTGGCCCAGAGTGCCACCATGTGTTTTGGGGGTGAGGGGTTTTTTAATTTTTAATTTTTATTATTATTATTTTTTAGCAGTTAAATACAAACAGCAGTAGACCTAAAAGTGAACCAGAGTGGGCTGATTTCTGAAGCCATTCAAGATGCCTCCAAAACACAGTGGGGTCAGCTGGAAAGGTCCCTGCCGTCCCTGCTGAGGATGAGTACCTGCAGGAGGTGTGGGCCTTCCTCGTGCTCCACCTCCCCCTCACCTGCACCCAAGGGCAGCGGGCGATGATCCCTTTGCCCCTGAAAGGGAGCACGGAGCTGGCCCTGCGCAGCAGAGCAGGACGCGCTCCCGCTCTCGTATCCGTGCGTGCCGTGCAGAGCCGGGGCAGGGGAGGATGCCCCGGCCTCGCAGGTCCCCCACGGACCAAATCTTCCCGCGTAGGAAACCTGCTGCAGAGAGAGGGCAGGACACTGGGGTTGGCACCTGCTGAGATGTACCCAGCTGTTCTTGCTCCCCCCTGCTTGTGTTTCCCTTCCTTTTCCCTGCCTCCCTTTCCTTGCTGCAGTCCTTCCCTACAGACATGGACACGGTGCGCAGAAGCCCCCCCGGCCACCCCTGGCGCTGTAGCCGCGCGGGTAGCGCTGACGCGTGTGCCTGTCCCCCGCAGGCCGTTCATCGTGCTGCCGCCCCTGATGGAGTGGATACGGGTGGCCGTGGCGCACGCCGGGCACCGCCGCAGCTTCTCCGTGGACAGCGACGACGTGCGGCAGGCGGCCAGGCTCCTGCTGCCCGGCGTGGACTGCGAACCTCGACAGCTAAAGTAAGTCCCCGCGCAGGCCCCGGGCGCTCTGCGCAGTGTCGGCCTCCCCTGCCCGAGCGCCGGGAATGGAGCGGGCGGGCAGCGGGCTCGCGGTTCCCGCGGAGGCGCGGGGATGCTCGCGCGCGGCGCTGTGGGCGTTGCGAAAGCCGCTCCGGCGTTCGCCCGCCTCCGCGGATAAGCCGCTCGCACCGTAATGGGCGCCTGGGTATCTCAGAGCGGGATGGAGCCCTTGGTCTGCTCGGCGGAGCCGCTGCTTTCTGCTGCCGCCGGCTCCGGCTCCGTAACGAGGGGCTGAGATCCTCCGCTAATCGCCTGCTTCGCACTGGCCCGGCGTAACGGCCCGCGGTGCGGGCGGCGGGGCTGCACATACCTCCCGGGGCTCTGCTTTCAGCAGCAATGGTTAAAGGGCACACTTAAACTTCTAGGTAAGCCTGCCTCTTGCAGCAAAATTGTATTTGTCATGCTAGCGTCAGTTCAAATTAGTTGTAAATGTCAGCCTAGGTAATTTTGAGTTTTTTGTATATGAGATGTAACCTTTAGGTTTTCTAGTGAAATCCTAAAGTTTTTATTGCCAGAATATGTTTTTAGTGTCTGTTGTGCCTTATTATTATGTACATGAATCAAAGCCTTCTCCAGGGCTGTTCTGGACTCAAGAGTATGTTTGTTTTATATCTTTATCCTAAAAGGCATTATGAATCTGTCGAAGTAGGGATTATTCACTAATAATTCTTAACAGATTTGTGCATAAAAATCTATTTTTCAGCAGTCTGACTCTCATACAGTCGTAGGTGTGTTCTTGCCTGCAACATGGAAAGCAGAGGAATTACCTACATGATTAGCTGTGACAACCAGCTTCAGAGCAGCTGTATTTTGTTGACTCTGGCCTTGACATGCACTTTCATCAGATAGTATAATACTTCACTTTGAGGCCTGCATAAAGATTTTTATACTTGGCAGCTATTGAATTTTTAATTGAAAAAATCTGTTGAATTTCAAAAGCTAAATCTTGAGACATTCGTATTTCAGGTATTGACTGTAATTGTTTCCCTTTGGTGCGAACATCTTGGCCCTCATTTTCCGGAAGTGTAATGTTTTGCATCCCTCCAGAAATGTCAAGATACTTAGGGATACTGTGCACTTTCTGAAGACCAAGTACTTAGTTTTGAAAAGACACAATTAAATATCTCTTCTAGTATTTAGGCAGGATTGAAGATAAGCCATTAGTGTTTATACTGTACATACTTTTTAAAAAAAATTAAGTCAAAAGCAATTGAATATTTGTGGATGAAAAAAACCTCCACAATGTACCATTCTGTAATTTAAAGTTATAATTTGTCAGCATGTACATGGAAAAGACCATCAATTATTTAGAGAATTTTACAGAAGTTTCCAAATCACTTAAAGTAGGGATGAGTTGTGTTATGCTCCAGGAATATTTATTAATTTTGAAGAATAAATCAGTGCTCGGATTAAAGCTGCTATCAAGACTTCCTTTCCTAAGGAAATCGCTAAGGAATTCCTAAGGAATCGCTAAGTGATCGCTGTTAGGCCACTCTTGCAGGCGGGACTGAAGAACGCAGCCCCAAATTAATGCGGAGGGGGGTGAAAGGAGGGGTCTTTTCTGAGCCAAGTCCTGGATTTTACACCGACCAGACTCTGTAGTATGTCCTCATGTGGCTGCAGGCACCTTAGTGGTGTCCCCAGGTGAAATCTCACTCTACCATTCTGGCCGGATGAGTGTGCATGTAGCTTGGTTTTGTTTCAGGGTCTGTGGGCATTGCCAGTCTAGGGTAAAAGGCTCTTTGAGTGGCTGAGAATCAGGTCCTACCTGGCTGTAATTCAGAGATCAAAGGAAAGACTGAGCTTTTTCTGAGGAAGATGATGAAACATCAGGACATTCATCTCAAATATTACAGCTTGTGGTTTTTCATCTGTGTTCAGTATAGACCCTTAGCACTTCCCATGGCCACCAACCCAACTGCCTGCTTTTCTTTGCTCCCTGTTAGAGAGGCAGTGTTTTCAAGTCCTTAGTTAAGTAGCAAGTCCTCAGCAAGCACCAATTCCCTAAGTGTAAACACTGCAAGGGAGCGAAACCCAACAGCCTTCCAGGGGATGGCTTTTCCTATAAGCTCTGCGACAGATGACAGGTGGAGGATTTTAAATGCAATGAGTGTGATACATTTTCGAGACTTTTATAAAAACGTCTTAACAAGTGGAACCTTGAAACTAGTTCAGTTTTCTTAACAGGCTTCTTTAGTCCCTAAAATATAAGAACTCGAACCAAACAATTCATCATGTGTTACATGCAATTTTTCCACGTCCTGCACTGTGACATTGCATCATTCCACAGTGTTGATTCATGACACATCATTGCAAAAGCATAAGGCAAAATCAAGTTCCGCACGGGAAGAATATGCATGGTAAGAGAGAGCGAGGTTTGGCAGAATCTCAAAGGCTTTGGAGTTCAGAATCAGTGCAGATAAAAAACAAATGTTCAGTTTCTTATCTGAACTTAGAGCATAGAGGTCTCACAGCAGATTCATGTGACACTTCCCAGCTCAATCACATACTCTAGCAGTGAGGTTCCTGATATGTGGCTCTGTAAATCATCTCTGCCTTCTTCCTGTCTCTCATTCCAATTTTTCCACTCTTTTTCTGTCTTCTGATTTTTTTTTTAATCCATCTCCCATATTTCTTGCAATGTTTTCATCTCTTAAAAGAACACCTAGCAAGAGGGCTGAAGGAAGTTGGAATAAGGAGCTACCTGTCCCCTTCCTAATCTTTTTCAGTTTTATAGCAGCAGACATGCCAGAAAGTTACTTCCCGTTCAAGAGCCTTGGGACACAGGCAGGGCTATATAAATGTTTAGCTTCTCCCAGAGTGGCAGCTTTAAACAGGACAGTTGTCTTCACTTCTTGCAAGGATTTCAGAGCAGAGTTTTGCAGACGGAACTACTGTTGGCCCTACAACACCTTGGTGAAACTGCAGCTCTCATGTGTCCAAAGTATTCTTGGTCAAGTGGGAAGCACAGGCTTAAATGAGGTTTCATCTTTACCCAAGAGTGTCATGTGCCACTTGAAGCACCTGGACATAGTCAGCAGCAAGTTCAGTGCAAAGAAACTCATCTGGTAAAGGCAGGTGCTAGACCTTTCATGAATGAAGGCCTCAGGTAACAGGGGAAATTTGTTTTCAGAGAAGGCCACAGGGTTACAACTCTGTTGGACCCGCTCATCTGCTGCAATAAGCAGCATCTGCTCCTGCTCTGCTGGCCCTGGGTCAGTATGACTGCAAACAGATGTCGGTTTTGGCGGCTTCTCTTTGTCACATCTGCAAGGGAAGTCCAAGCACACATGCCTCTCGGCTTGCTTAGCCTCAACACAAGAAGTTCTTTGAATATCTTTGCCATACCTCCTTTTAGCAGGAACTTTGTAAGGGAAACATAGTGTATTAGGGAACTGCTAATGGAGGACTATACTGCATATGTAGGCAGAAAAACAGAGTGAAAGAGGAGCACCCTGTATTGCTTAGCCCAAAAGCTGCCCTACTTTCTGCCAGGGTCAGTGGCTTCTTTTCTGCTTGTGGTCTATCATGGCAACCTGGGAGGATCTACAGGTGGTGGAAGAGACCGCCCTAGAGAGAGGTGGTAATGCAGGTGACTGTTACATGGGCTACAAGTCCTTATGCACTTGCTTGGAAAAAGTGCTATTTTCTGGCCAGTGAGAGGTCTAAAAAGAGTATGTGCTGGAGCTGGTGGAGCGGAAGGGAGGGAAGATAGTTTATTTCTAGATCCAGAGGGATCAAAAATCTGAAAAAAAAAAAGTCCACTTCCAAGGAGTCTTGAAGGCTTTAGAGCATCGAGAAAGAACAATTCCTATGTGGTGCTACTGAGCAAACCCATGTCATGTCCAAAGGACACTTCCTGGCATCTGAATGAATTTAACACAGAATCCACATTCTGCATCATTCTGATGCTTCCCAGAGCATCAAGAGCCTTCAGAAATGTTCCACATAAGGCTGGACGTTTGTCTGCAGCTGCAAGGGTGGTTGGCTTGTCCCTAACGCTCCTTCTTCATACCTGGTCCTTGCCCAGTTCATCTGAAGGCCGAAAAGCACCGGGCAGGGATTTGGAAGAGAACCAAAGTTAATAGCCATGATGAATTGATTTCTTCTTATCTGTAGATAAAAAAGCTAGTGTCTTTTCTCGTACATTAGAAAAGTGAGATTGCTCCCTGTGGCATTCCCTATCATCCATCACAGGCCACAACCACAGCTGTTTCACTGGAGGCAGATGTTGGCAGGAGGAGTCCAAGCAAATTCTTTAGAGAGGTCCGATGTCCTTTTCGGCAGTTGTGCCCAAAGGGTAGTGATGGGAAAAGGCATTCTTGCCATCAGACTCCTTGTGGATGCAATTCCACAGGGATCTCTTTTCTTCGTGCCTCATTTCGCATTTATGTGCAGCCCGCAGGAGACCTCTGGCATCAGCAGGGTGCTGGCAAGAGACGTGTTAGGCCCTTCCCCGCAGTCCCTGGTAGTCGGGGCCCTCTCCAGCCAAGGGCAGGCGCGCCGCAGTGTGTGCACTGTCTCAGCCGACGTACTAAGGGCTCCCCCTTACGGTTAGTCAAATTTTACTCTGTCAGTCATCGCAGCTGCTGGCTGAACTCCATGTACATGTGACGCAGGGCGGGCAGGAGCGGGACAGGAGTTGTGCCTGTGCACAGATGGGAAGTTTCAGGGAGCTGGCGAGCACGGCCGGGCTCCCAGCTCGCGGGGAGGACGCGCTCACAGATTAGCGAGGTAGGGCCTGGCCATGCCAGCAAGTGCCCTGCAGTTTCTGTGGCTTAGCAAGTTACCACTCACGTGCTGAGCAGTGTGGACCCAGCCCGTTTGCAAAGGGTGACGGGCCAGCCTGAACCGTCCCAAGAGGTTTGCGCAGGGTCATGGGCCGGACACGTTCCTCCTCGTGCCACCTCCTCATGCCTCCTCAGGCCACCTCCTCAGGTTCCTTGCCTCAGGAACATGCCTGGGCTTTGCTGCTGCCTTTCAGCTGATGGGTGGTGTGTGCTGAAGCCACCATAACTTGATCCCTTTTAATTGCTTGTACACATAGCCAGCATTTCCCAGTTATATCTGCGTTCCCAGAGGATGCTGGGCTCGTATATATTGAACAAATCAAATCTTTTACCTTCTCTGGCTGGTTGTGAGTCTGGGTCCCATCTCTGTTCGTGACTGTGAAAAAGGATGTTTTTCTCCTCTCTCAGTGCAGTACAGCAGTGAAACCGGTCAACCCAAGTCCTGGCTGTCAAAAGGTACCTGTGAGTAATGGGCATCCACACCACCAGGTTCCATTGCCCAAGAACTTAAATGAATATTTTGCTTATGTTTTCAGGAATGAAATCCTGGGGGAGAAAGGAAAAATAAACAACAGCAACAAGGTTATAAAAATGGAAAAACATAGCCAAAAGTAGAGGAAATTTATGCAGCTTAATGCACTCAAATTGGGGTGACCAGATAACCTCTGTCCTGGAGATGAGAAAGAACTGGCTCATGAAGTCAGGGGGTCAGAGGGAAATATTTTTACCAAAGCCAGTCGAGCATGATAACTCTAAAGATTAATAATGACAGTGCCCACATTTGAGAAGGACAAAAAGTGATCTTGTTAGTATAACATCAATAATGTGCCAGGCCTTAGAATGGGTTTTGTAGCAAAGACTAATTAAAAGCATCTTGGTGACGGAAAAATGGGATAAAATGTGACACGGATCTTCTAAAGATAGATCTTGCCAGACTAATCTAATAGCTTTTTGATAAGATAACTGATTTTTTACCCCAAGGAAATTCAGGAGATTTCATCTGTTTGGGCTCCAGGAAGCCATTTGATGCAGTCCATGGAGGGAGCTATTAGTTAAGATGGAGAAGATAGGGATCTGCAGAAGTATTGGAAAGTGAGTAGGAGCTTGCTCAGAGAGAGATGACCAGGGCTCTGTTGACTGGAATGAGATTATGTGTGGAGTTCTTAAACTCTCCAGCTTAGAACTAATTTTTTTTTTTTTTAATTTTCAGAAAAGACTTTGGCACAAATGCCAGTGTTGTGCTCATGAAATTAAAATTTGCCGATGCCACAAAGTTGAGAGGCATTGTCCAAACAGCAAGTTTGGGAAAGCATCCAGGAAAAAAGCTGAATGACCTTGAGGGCTGGTACAATAGAAATATATACTGTAGTGTGAACCTAATATGCACTATAATCTATACTGTATCGAGATGATTACGGAAAAGAAGCAAAGTGGTCAAGACCGGAGTGCAGTATTTCATCATAGAGCAGTAGTGAGCCACCCAAGTGGCACTTTCCTTAGCCATGAAAAAGCAAAATTGAGGATGCATCAGGAGAGGTATTTCCAGTCAAAGCAGGAAAATATTGGTGTCTCTGTATGTGGAACTGGTAGGAGGTGATGTGGAAGAGCAGATACAATGTCCAGGTCAAGAGAGAGGACAACAGGAGAACAGGCCTCATTTAGCTGAGTAGAGGACTGCTGAAGGACCATGTGTCTGTTATCTATAAATACATGTGAAGTAAACACCAAGGAGGGAATGATACACAATATTTAAAGGGCTATGTGGACCCAAAAATAGGGGGATATTAGTTGGTCACAAGTAAGTTTAAGCTGAAAATGTAGTTGGGTCCTAGCCTTGCAATAGTAAGAGATGAGGATTAACAACCCTCCAGTCCCGTAGTCTCCATCAGCGACAGCCCTGTCACAGCCTTACCCAGGGCTCCAAGTTGCATTTACAGCTCTCATGCAGAAAGCTCTCTGGGCCAAGTCAGTGTCTAAACACCTTTGAAAATCTATCCTTGATCGAAAATCTGGTCCAATTTTGGAGTAGCCTTGGCTACTCTTGAGACTGCTTTTGCTGTCTGGGACCAACCTTCCTAATGAAGGCTCGGATTGTCAGCCTCAAGAGTGAAACTTATTTAACATGAGAATATACTTGGCTCACACTAGGGAGTTTTCTTAAGGTTGTGGAAAGACTACAGCAGCATAAAGACAAGGTGTGTTGTTTTGTTCCTCCGGAGCAGGCTACACCATTTCCTATGTCATCTTAATACTGTAGCACACATACATAGTTCTCACTTGAAAGCAAAAGAAGAGTTGCATTTAATATTTTATTTATGGAAATCTTGTTTTTGTGCTACAGCACAAAAATATGAATAGACTTTAATAAGTAGAGATTTGCAGACTGAAAAATATAGCCACTGCTCTTCACTCTTGAAATGCACTGGGAAGGGGTCTGAGGTTCTGGAGAGAGAGAGAGAAAGTCAAATATTGCTAAGAAATTCTTCTATTTAATTAGATCCAGCTGCTGTTAAGTAGGGACAGTTGGTGTGTGCCTAGCTCCTTGAATGTCCTTGTTCTTCCTTCAAATATTCACTACTAATCCTTTAACACCGGCCGTGGCTATTGCAGTAATTAGACACAAAAGTGCCAAAGCAGCGAGCAGTTGCAAACAAGCTACTTGACAAAATCCAACAGTCCCTGGGGACAGGCGGTACCAGAGGATGAAGGAGATTTTAATACTTAAAAGGTAGTGCACGGGTTTCCTAAGGTGAATCTCAATCTGTTCTGTCAACCTGCTGTTCAAAGACAACAGTAATAAAAAATTATTGAAGAGGAGGACCTAGTCCTTATGTTGTACTTCAGTATTTGGGCCAGAGCATGCTTGTATTTTTACAGGTTTTAGGATATAGCCCTTTTTTTTCCATTGAGAGCAAGTTCATCAGTGTTTCCTGTGCTGTGTCTCTATATACGATGCTGAGTACAATAATCAGGATGCAGATAACATACTGTCTTCTGCTGATTAGCAAAGACTTGTGCTATCTATTTATATAAGACATAAGCCTGTACTGAAATTTTCCTCTCATATTTCTGGCCTTTTTTAAAAAAAATGAAATTGGATCCAATTCTGAAAGTGATTCCTGGCACGTATTCCTGGATTGGAATATTAAACCATTTTAAAATACAGATTTGATAGTTAACATCATATTTCTGATGTATTTTCCAGTACCAGTAACAAATTTCTTCTCAGTGTCTCTTTGACAGGAAAAAGAGGCCAGTTCATAAATACCTAGAGTATTTTTATTTTCATGTCTAATTTGGCACCTCAATAAAGTGAACAGAGATATTTTTATGTTAAAGAAACAGTCCTCTTCATTACTTTGATCAAGGTCTGTGTTTAAGTTTCTCTTTCTCCCAAAGTGAAAATGCAGATAATTCTAACTATGTAGTACTTATATGCAGCATTAATCTCAGCATCATATTCCCTTATAAAGCACCACACTAGAAAGAGTTCCAACAAATGTAAATCAAATTACCTACTACTCTTGATACTGCTGCTTGTGTCTGTGGTCTCACTGAAGAGCCCCAGGCAAGGAATGGGACCCTTTCATGCCATGGACTCTGCATACCCAGAGCAAAACTGCAAACACTGACCTCAAGAACTTAAATATTGTAAATGAATCCTGTCATTCACAGCCAGAATTTTGCTAGCTAAAATATGTCTCCTTCCTAAAATATGGCTAAAATATGGTTAACAACCAGACAACCTATAATTTCTGACTTGAGACCTCATTCATATTTAGGACAGAGACAGAGTGAATAAATTCCACAGAGCTAAAAAGATCTGCTTAATTAATAGTTTATCATTCTTTTAATTGAAGGGGCTGGTGATCAGGTCCCAGGAGAGCAAGTAAGTTTTTGGTGCCTGGATCCCTTGAGGAGGATCTGTTCATTTCAGCTGAGAGAACTGTTTGTCCTTCTGCTCATAATAGTCTTAATTCTATTTCTGCTAAATTAACTATTAACATGCCAGCTATGTACTGGCACATATAGCTTATAACATAATTAGGATAATCTCTCTCTCTCTCTCTCTCTCTCTCTCTCTCTTTTTTTTCTTTTTTTTTACATTTACCTAAGCATTGCATTTTTTTAATTGTCCACTACTGCCTACAAAAATAATCCCTTCCAAAAGAACAAATAATTAAAAGTCTATGCAGTAAGAGAACTGCTGAGCCTATCACTTAAAATGGAGAGACTTTGCCTTTGAATCATCCATTTTCCCAAATGTATTCAGTCCACAAGCAGCCTTAAAGAGATGCAGAAACCCTATCCTATCCAGACCAAGTGAAAATGAAAAAAAAAAAAAAAAAATTGCCTTTAAACTGCTTCTGCAGGAATGCTGCATTATGTTTTCATAAGATGAGTTTGGGAAAGAATAAAACTAATTTGCTCTGCTACTAGGACCCCTTATAAATGAAGAAGATTATGTTTGACTCCTTTCAGAGGTTTGAGTATTTCAGAGTATGATAGAATGTCATGGTCACCATAACGAATTTGTCAGTAACCATTTGCAAACAATTAATGTTACCATGGCATTCCCGGTGTAAAGCCACAGTATTGTTAATTATGTGCAGTGGCCACCCTACAATGATTTTGAAGGTAACTACTCTAGAAGCAATATCTGTGTGGAATTGAAGGAGGGCTTGGAGAAAATCATACTGCCTTGTAAGTTGAAAAATGTGGCCACAGGTTTTTGGGGCAAAAAGAAAATAGTGTTCCACCAGTTCCCATTTTCCCTTTTAGTTATAAAGGCGATTGTGTGCTTGATTCAAAGTGGGGAAGGACCAGTTAGTGAGGGTAAGGGCTGTGTGACTGAACCTCTGAATTAGAAGGGTGGGCTTGCTGTTGAAAACAAGGCCTATAAACAGTGTTTGTCAATTAAAGTATAATAATGTCTTCAAATTATGGGGATCTGAGCAGGTGTATAGTGATGGTGGTGTTTCCAAGGAGCCTGGGCAGCCTGTAGGCTGCTAAATAGAATCACAGAATCATTATGGTTGGAAAATACCTTCAAGATCATTGAGTCCAACCATAAGCCCAAATACAGAGACTTGTAGAAGGCAGATCATGGTAGCACATTAACTGGAGACTTGGCTTTGTGAGAGAGTAGATCCCCCTGAAAAGGTGCTGTCACTGCCCTTATCATTAGGTCACCTCTTCACTTGGCTCTCTAGGGATCTCAGAGTTTATCTGGCCCAACTAGCATCCAAAGGGGCATTATCCTGAGATCCCTGAAGTTGTCTACGGGGAGGAGCAGAGGAGAGCACTGGCCCGTGAGGACCTTCTGTGCAGCCTTCTGTGCCCTCAATGTCAGTAGTGCTGGCGCAGAAGCTCTCCTTAGATCATACCTATTTTTGTTTGGTTTAGATTTGCTTAAATTAGCACTGATCTGAGGCATCCACCCATCCCCAGACACAAAGAAGGATTTCATTAAGCTGAATATCTGTGGAATTTTCTTCTGAGTGCCAGATGCTCCTGGGGATTACTGCAAGCATGGGCCTCTTTTGAGTTTCACAGTCGCTTTGGGAGCAGAAGGAAGGGAAGGGATAGGAGGCAGGGGAAAGATAAGTAATTGAGGTGGGTGTTTTCGTGAAAAAAGCACCATTTCTGCAGGATGAGGACTTAGGGGAAGGACAGACTGCATGTGAGTTGGCAGCCAGCAGGGGCTGGCAACAACCTGGCAGGGCCCTGGAGGGGCCGTCCCATTGCGGAGCCAGTGTCAGCATCCTGTGCGATTGGAAAGATCACAAAAACTTTTTGGCAAAAGGGCTGTCAACTGACTGTGCAGCTGGGGAGGTTTCCAGTTCTGTTTGCACTGCTCTTTTCAGCAGCATTTGGGCTGACTTCCCTTTCTTTGCATGCACGGTTTCACAACTCTAAAAAGTGATCCTGTTTATGTAGCTCACTTAGCTCTTCCTTCTCAACGTTACTTTTCAAGCTTCTTGCCATTCGTTTCCCACCCCTTCATAACTCATTTGTATATTTGTTGCAGTTAAAAATATCTGAGTGCAGCAGCCCTAGATGGCTGCTCCCGTCCTCCATTCACCTCGCATCCTCTTTATGTGTGTGATTCTATATTGTACCCATGGCCATGATAGTGCAGCAGCCACCTACACAGCATAAATTGGAGCAGAGCCCACCTGCTCGTGCCCACGAGATTGATCCTATTGGAGTCAGCATTATGGAACAAGGATTTAGGAGTAAATGCAGTGCTGTGTTGGCTAAACGTTGTTCTTGATGGCTTTTTTTTTTTTTTATGGTTTCCATTCTGAAATATGCCTGTTCCTTCTGTCTGCTGTCCCACTTTCACAGTTGTTTTTCTCCAGTGTTGCAAGTGATGCCATATTCCTGATTATTTTTTATCTCCTTTCACTACTTTGTATCTGTGCATGTTAAATCTCCTTTTCTTACCATATTCCTCTTGCTGGTTTCTCAAGGCATTCCTATATTCTTTTCTGATGCAATTTCCATTCCTTTCCTTCACCTCATGCTCTTACTTTATTAAACTTCTCAGTTTAATCATTATCCATTTCATAAAATATGATCATGGTGGCACGAGCAGTGATCTGTGTCCAATTTTGCTGTGTTTTTCCCTTTGTTATGTCCCATAAATGAGGGCTATAACTCATTAATCGTAGGTATAACCAAGCGCTAAACCACTGGTAATGGTGCTGAGTTTTGGTCTCTTGCTCTACGGTAGCTTGGTCTGGGGCACGTTTCTGCTTGTCGCCTTGCTTGGCTATGAGCAGAGGGACTGACTTGCATCCAGGGCACCAGAACCAGCTCACAGAGGAGCTTCTCATGGCAAAGTGCCTCCCAACCCGTGCCAGAGCAGACATCTGGGTAGCACACACAAGATAGGTAAGTTAGGCCCTTGTTCTTCCTCCCTCCCTTGCATGGGTGTGCAAACGAAGTCAAAATCCTGCTGTCTGAAAGGGATAGATCATCAGTGGGTGTTTTGCAAGCACCAAGCCCGGCTGACGTCAGTGAAGCGCTGTCTGTTTCTGCCAGCACCGAGTTTGACCCATTTTACTCACTGAGTGTATGTTACATACCTCAGTGCAAGTGATGAGGCAGTGATTCATAGTGGCAGACACCTCTGCAGTGCTCAGAGAATTTCTAGATCTTTCCATGGCTGCACTTCTCCCAGGAACCACCTCGTTTTCAGTCCAGAGTGGTCTGGCTGAGAAGGCCACGCTGCCTCCCTCCACATCGGAAGCCCCAAGCACCTTCCTCTGAATCTGCTTCATCTTTAGTGCGTGTTGCGAGAGGGTACAGATCATCTCTAGCATCTCATGCTTGGTGCAGCGAGTACCAGGTGCTGCTCTTATGTGTGAACTTGCTTCCATGGATCCCTGCATCACTGAGCTGAGCCCTGCATGTCTCTGTTGATTTTTTTTCCTTTTTCTTAAACTTTCACAGAAACTATTGAAGAAAAAAAAAAAAAAGAGCAACCTCATAATGGGTTTGCCTTTTGCCATCCTATTCGTAGGCATGTTATTTCAACAGAATCTGTTGCTGTTATGGTGTATTCATAGTGATTGAGTATTGTGTGTTAATGTTGCAGCATGCTGGTGTGAGGACGTGTCATCCTCACAGCCCTGCATCCTGGTACTCCAAGCTTACTCTGTTTGCATTCACTGGGTGACTTTTTAGCAGCTGAAACTAAAATTGAGCATACCGAATGAATATTACCAAAATGTCTGTTGTCTTCTAATCAGGTTATGGTCCAGCTAGGCAAACTTGAACTCAGACACAGGTTTGATACTAGTCCTGCTGCAGCTTTGATCAACTTAATTAATATTTCCTGAGTCACTTTCCTATGTTGAAAGGGGAAGAACAGTAGCTACAACCACATATCATTGCTTCTCTATAAGCAGTGTATTCATATTGTTGTTAAATATTAAATGAGTGTTCTATATTTTATACAGCTCTGATAGAGCACTTTGAAGAAGAAAATTAAATGATAATGATGTGCTGATTATGTTTTTTTTCCTGTTTCCAGCATTTTTTTTACGTATTTAGTAACATACAAATGTTCAATGCACATTTGCCTTTTTCCCTTTTGATCTTTTTTTGTTGTTGTTTTTTTCCATTCATAAGTAGCCCCTTGTTTTCTAACATAGTGTTTTGGGAGAAGGGAAGTAATGTTTTTCCAAACAGTTCTTTATCCAAGTTCACACTGAGAAGCACTGTGGATTTGGTCTCCACCCTCTGCCCCAGCCACTCTTCAGCATGAAAGAAAAGCAAAGCTCTCTCTTAACGAGATGAGACCGGGTTGGCTAAACATCAGATTTGCCCTGCCTGCTCTCTCTGGAGCTGTGGCGTCACATCTTGGCTAAATAACTCCTAGCCCTTCCTGCACTGGAAATGGATGTTTTGAGCAGTTATGTGTGCACTATCTGGCTGCAGGACTTGCGCTTTCTTCTTCAAAAAGGCTTCGCTGTTTATGGGGCTGTTTGGTAAGACCTTGAAGCCTTTGGGAATTGCACTGTATCCTATATGTTTTATTGTCAGTGGTTTTACATCCATTTGCTGTTAGCTCCAGAGCTTCCTGAAGTCAGTGAAAACTTTTCAGAGATAGGGGAGACTGGATTGCATCCTACACAGAGAGAGAATTTGCAGCGAGTGCTCTGAGGACTGTGTGAACGCAGAAACAAAATCAAGTGAAAGCTGTGGCTTTGTCCCCTGTTTTTCTTTAATATAAAATGTATAACATGTCCCGTAAAAGAGAGATCAGGGACGATCTCCATTAACCTGCATTAGCATTTCACATTCAGTGTTTCCCCTGAGCACATAGGTCAAAGGAGAGTGACCACGTGTATGACCTGCATCCCTCAAAGACAGGGCAAAGTATTATTTTGCTAGGGACAGTGAGCTGTGTCCTCTGGTTGTCCTCTGAGGCAGTTTATTTCTCATGTTCACAGAATCGACGACTGTTTCTGTGCTTCTCGGAAACTGGATGCAGTTGCCACAGAAGCCAAGTTCAAGCAGGACCTGGGTTTCCGAATGCTGAACTGTGGCCGAACAGACCTGGTTAAACAGGCCATATCCTTGCTGGGCCCGGATGGAATTAACAGCATGAGTGAACAGGTAACAAAAGAGAAATGCAAAGAAGTAACTGTGAAACATTAGAGTTTTGTCTGCTTATTGCACAATGTGAGCTCCAACATGAGCTCAGTATGGAAAGGTCCTTACTGCTCTCTCTGCATTACTTTGCAGTGAATTAAAGCACCATCAGGTGAATGTTCAAGTTAAGGGTGGTCATCTTGACTCATATTGATCAGTTAGTACTGAGGTAACTCAGTGTGAAGGTAAATGAGTCCCCCTCCTTAAAATTCAGATGCTTCAGGTGAAACCAAAAGGTAGTCAGAAGGGAGCTTAGTGGGGATTTGAATACTTAAACTGTTTTAATGCCATGAAGAGTGGTGTCTGGCGGGGCTGGACTGCCTTTCTGCAGGAAACTGCCCTGAGGTTTGCAGCACTTTTCATACACAGCACCCAAGGCTTGGCAAGCAAAGGCTGCTCACTTTCACCCTGTCATTGAATTGGGTCCAGTTTGAACTAGCACCTAGATGGAACAGTGTCTCTACAGCGTTACCTCCCTATTAGTCTTTGGGGACAGCATCAACAATTTAAGAGCCTGAATTTATCTGGAATAAAAGGAACTAGTAAGCTAAATGCCTTTATGAGCCTGCACCTTTGTCTTTGACTAGGGTTCATCAAATATTAGCATCTCTGTGGAGCTGCTGGTTTTATCTGGGATGAACCTCCATGATTGTACCAGCCGAAATGTACTGGCCTGCTACAGTCATAAGGTTGTTCCCCATTCCCAGACAGAAATTATAGCATTGAATATTACTATTTCCTTTTGAAATAGAGTTGCCTGAATTTTCTGAGAGACTCATTTTGATGAGACCTTCAAGGCCAAGATCCTGTCTTCTCTGCAGAAATATGAAAGATCCTGGTGCCCCGATCAAAGTCACTCCGTGTTCCCAGAGCTGTGGCATCCCATTCAGCAAGAGACAGCCAACGGCCACCCCTATTGTAGTGACCTGTGGTGGGAGCTGCATTTTAAATAGATTTTAGGTCCTCTGAGATGAAACCTGCCTTAGGAATAGGAGTTCCTAACTGTTCAGCAGTTTGTTTGAGACAATATTGTAGATGAGTTTGAGAAACGTTTTAGAAGAAAGCAATACTCTCAGAATAAATTTTATATCAGAATAAATTTTATATCAGAGAGATCATTCCAAGGTTTATACATTAGACTTCTTTAGATCACTATAAGTTATTCTGAACCTGGCAGCTTTTTACAGCACATTTCCTCTGTCCTCCAGGCTGAAAGCTGGGAGCACTCTGCCTTGGTTCATCAAAGTGCTTAATCATATGCTCAACTCTGAACACAAACTTACATCCTATTTAAGTGAAAGTTAAGCCTGTGCTTAAATGCTTGGCTGGATCAGACATCCCACATCTTGCAGGACAGCACCCTAAGCAATACAAAGCTGAAAGAAAAAAAGCCTTTTTAAAAAAATCTTGCCAAAACCCAAATGCCTGTTGCGTTGATTGCACATGTTGTTGCCGTGTTCCTGTTTATGTGCTGAGCAGTAATGATGGGCTCGTTAAAAATCCATTCCTCCCACATGCGAAGGGAGAGGGGCTGAGTGTTGATGCCGAGCGAGTCGGTGCTGCAGAGCAAGCCTGAGGGACGGGCAGATGCAAAAGCAGCAGTGACAGCTGTGGAGAGGAAGGGGAGATAGAAACTTCGTTAACTGTTTTACATCCTGATATTGTAAAATGGCATTCTGGACCCTCATTTTAGTTAACAATAAAACCCTCATCAGCTTCAGCAGGGCTAAAATATCATGTATATTACTTAGGTAGACCCTTTGCTTAAGCAAGGCCCCTGAAATTACTGTGGGGGACTTGTCCCTTCGGACACTCATGTGCTGTCTTGTAGGTTGGTGTTCAAGTATGTTTTTTTTAAAATTCTTTTTTCTTCAAATTCAATTAGACCCTTTGTGTTATACTCTTAGTTTAATTATTAAATGGCTGGAAATAAATGGAAATGTGCCAGTGACTGTAGCAGAAGCAGTTTCAAGTTCTCTTTGCAAATAACTTCATGTCACCCAGAAGCCTCCTTGCCTGAGGTGAAGTTGCTTCTTGTTAATAACAATATCAGCCCCCAAATTCCTGCTCCTTTTGACTGTATCTCAAAAATACACTAGAGATTTGATCCGATAGAATATTCAATGTGTTTCAAGGGGTCTTGAGAAATCTCCTTTTTTTACAGAGCCAGACTTTATATTTTCTCCACCAAGGGGAACTCTCCCATACCTTAGAGGCCCCTCCTTAGCCTTGCATAAAAAGATGAGAAATGGGTAGTTCAGCAAAAGCAGTTCTTGTTCTTGGGCTCTTGTTCTAGGAAGAACAGAGTTGCAGCTCTGTTTCTGGCTATGTAGAGCACCTCTCTCGTGTCTGAAAATAATTTCACTTCACAGCAACGCTCAGGTTAAACAGCAAACCTGCTGTCATCTGGCAGCAGATTCACCAGGGGACCTCGAGACGGGTTGTAAACATGCAGGCGATGTGGCTGTGGGCTGCAGCACAGTTCCTGCCGAACCACTGGTGGCTATTGATCAACATCCTCCCTCCCCAAATGTAATAAGCAGATTTTTCTTTTATAGTTTATGGTAGATTTAATGATATCTTCATGGTTTCATCTAAGATTCCTACTGCCAAAGTAATGCTTATCTTAAGGGAAATAATGATCAGCTGGACCAGGTATTTCAGCTTAATACAAATTGCATGGTGGCAACTCTGTAGTGAAGGGTCATTTAATCTAATTTTCCTCCAAAATGGGCAGTGTTTTCCTAGACCCTGCAATGTGCAACAACTCTGTTCAACATTTCTTTTAAAACTAAGTCCTCGTTTGCTGTGGAGTGCTATACAAAGCTTTTACATTCCCAGCCCCGCATAAGGAAGCTATGCCCAAATTCTAACCTGTTTTAAGACAAACTGGGTGTTTTTTAAGGAATTAGAAATTAAAAAGCAGGTTTTAGGAAACAGTGATCATAGAAAAACTCAGTAGAATAATTGCCTTTTTTTAACAGTGGTGGGAATAGGTTAATTTGATTAGAAACATCTCTCTGCTGTGGCCCCAAAGACAAAGATGCTCAGTTTAGTGCATGAAGATGGAGACCGACAAGTCTAGTTTCACTCATGTGGAGGTGTGGAGGGTCCTGTGGACAAAACCAAAAAAAAACAACAAAGGGGCAACAAATAATTGAAATTATACTAAGCAGTTGGATTTTGTGAGTCTGAGGGGCTTGTCTGCCGTAGCAGAGGTTATGGATTTTGTTAAACACAAACTGTTGGTTGTGATGATATGTACTTAAATAATTATTTTCTTAAAAAAAAAAATCTGTGGTAAATTTGTGAATTCCTTTGTTTTTTAACTCCAAAAAATGATTAGGGCATGACTCCACTGATGTATGCTTGTGTCAGGGGTGATGAGGCTATGGTGCAGATGCTGCTAGATGCTGGAGCAGATCTGAATGCAGAGGTGAGGACTTTTTGTTATGATTGTATCTTTGTTCTGTTATTTGTTTACATCTTAAAGCACCCACTGTAGCAGAGGGGGAAACGTTCAAAAATTAAAAACAGAAAAAAAAATTGTCCTAAACAGCAATGCTTGAAATGAATATTGAAATTAAGACTACATTAGGTTAACATTGGGATTCACTGCGCAGAAAAGGTCAAGTCATCGGAGACTTACCCCACAGGTAATGTTGTTGATTTATTTGTGATTGCACACTGCAAATGACTAGAGACGTGAATACCAGCACAGTGCTAATGATACTGATACGATTGATTGAATCTCAGCTGAGTTAAAATGAAGAGGGTAAGAGCAGTGCCCTTCTGATATCCTGCCAAAGCCTGAATGTTTCTATGCATGGGGATGTTCCTTGTAAACATCCACAATGTGCAAGTGCAGTATGAGATCCACTATTTTGTTTTATGAAATGCCTGTTGGATGAGGAGCTTGAAGCTTCCAGAATGTAAACATCTCTCTGATGAAGGCGCATCACAAACTCGCACAATCTGGCCACCCGGCAGATTGTGCTACCACTCTGAGCAATGCAGGTATGTACATTTTAAAGAGCCTTTTGAAGATCCACAGAGGAATTATTTGTTAATGGTTCCACTTTCAATTTGTTGAGGTTATGAGTAAATTAAGCTGTCTGCTTCACTTATCTGTGTTCCATCTGTTCTGTTTGGATTTGAGAGGGCTGATAAGTTGTAGTCGCTGCCTTCAGCCGGACATTTTGCACTTTTAAAAAATTTAATTTAAAAGTTGAAATGGATGTCATCTGTAAGAGACTGATAGTCATTACTATCTGATTGCTGTTTGGTGACTTCTGTGATGTCACTAATTGATGCTTTCCGTTCAGTTCCTTGTGGAAGCCACTCTCGCATCTCCCCTCCCAAAGTCCAAGTAAGCCACCCTCAGAGTTGGCAATAACTGGACACTCAAGCCCTTGTTAACAGTCTCCATTGACCAAAGATCGGATGGGCATGGAGACTGATTTTTCTTTTAACCTTTTTTGCTGCTCACTGAGTTGAGGTGGCATGCATCTGTTTCCTATGACAAGTTTTCCAAGCTCTCATTGCAATAAGAAAGTCCACTCCTCCCAATTGCTCCAGTGATCTTCCAAGCTTGAACCAAATGTAAATTGAAACACTTTTGTCTTCCTGAAATTGCTGACATCGGAGAGAACAGCTCCAGAGAGGAATTTGATCCTCCCTGATTCATTTCTCCAGAGTTTGTGCTCTAAAATCAAATGAAAACACTTTGGGACAAGAACTGTGAATAATTATGGTGTGCAATTATAAGATGATTTGGGCACACCACAACCAACTGTGCAAATTGGGCAATTATGTGGAAAAAAAAGAGGCAAATCAACCATGAACAAAAATAAATACTCCCGTCAGGTGCCCGCATCATTTTCCCCGTTTCACTTTGCAAATCAATTATATATGTTTCCAAAAGTAGCCTCAAATGCTGGGTGGCTCCCCTTTTGATTACCCGTCTTTAGAGAAAATGGACTCATTTTCAGATGTGTTGGGAAGCTGCAATTTGCTGTGGAGCTGGTAAAACCTGTAGCTGCTCAGCAAATCTTAACTGAGGCCTTAAAACCTCTGTCAACTGCAGGTCTTTTGCAACCCCCATGTCTGATGAAAAGAAACTTCTAACCAAGAAAAGGAGCACAGGAGTTAAAACTACTTCATTTTCTTCTCTTCTTGTTGCTGCGGGCTACCCCAGATAGAGTGGGAGTCCGTGCTGGAGGAAGAGGAGTGGCTGGATGTGTGTCTCACTGGAAGGGCTGCTTTGCCTTGAACTTAACCTGCTCATCCTCACCCTTTGCTGTTCTTGCTCCCCAGCCCAAACCTTAAGAGCTGCTTGATCCTCTCCCCTCTGAGCAAACCCAGACCCAAAGAAGTCCCATGCCTGTGTTAGACCTCAGCACGCTTCTCCCTGAGCTTCAGGAGCATGGAGCTCCATGAGCTTTGTGCAGCCCTATGGAGCTGCAAAAGAGAGATTATTATTTCAGGCTCTCCCTTTGGCAAATGTTGTGTTATGGCCAGCTGCTGGCACACGTTTCCTCCTCGCGTAAGCTGTGGGGTCTTCACTGGCTGTTCACACTCTGCCCTTGTCCCTGGGACTGAGGAGCAGGTCATATGCTTCTAGCAAGAGCTTGCATGTGGAGCTTGCAAATGCAATGAGCATTTAATGACTGGCCCTACTGCCCTATATAGATAGAACTGCTGCAGACCAGATAGTGAAAGCAGAGCTGACTGCTGAGAGAGATGGTGCATCTTTTACTCTGGTTTTAGTCCTCCTCCAAAAATCAGTAACAGGACTTTGAATTTTAGTGTCACGCTCCATCTGACTGTGCAATCTCAGATTGCAAATGTTCATTAGATTTTACCATCTCTGTGAACCTCATCAATATTAATATCTCCATCTTGAAGAAAGGGAAGCTGAAGCAAAGAGATTTTACCCAAGGTTTGCAGCAGAGGCATCAGACACAAAGGCATAGAGAAGGAGCAGTGTGTAAAGTATCATTTTTGCTTTAAAGAATTTAGTTTGCATCCCTTTTGATTGTAGCTGCTCTGCTCTTTTTAACTCAGCTCAGACAGGAGAAAGCAGTTCTTTCAAAACAACTTTGAAATCTTGCTCTAGCCCATCAGTTTTTAAGTATCTTTCCTCCTCCAGTGGAGGACAAGGAGCCTGGAAACACGTCCTTGAACTCTAGTGTAGGCACCACAACATGTCTTCCTTGCTGTTAGTGACAAAAGCCACTCTAATTGGTGTGGAAAGAATTTCTGTGGACACGAAGCAATACCAAGACCAGGGGCTGTTGATTTGCAGCCTGCAAGAGTCAGTGGGGAGTGATTCTTAACTCTAAGCGTCCTGATGAGTCCTCGCATGCCCATGTGTGCTGCTGTAAACAACCATGGACGTTTTGACTTTGTGCAAAAGTATCTGGTGGCCAGTGGTTTAGATGGAGCTACAGTAGTTGGTAAAAAGACTTAATTTGGTATGATTCTATTCAAGCTGTCAAATCAGCATGAATGCTTCTAATTTTAAGAAAAATTTTGATGGACAAAAGCTATTTATAAAGCACCTGTCCCAGGTTTTCTATTTCACTTATGCCCTCACATGCCTGGCTTTCAGGCAGGTTGGATTTTATTACTTATAGATCTTCGAAAGCCATTAAAAAAATAACTTTAATTTGTTTATAGGTTGTCAGTACTGCTCATAAATACCCATCCGTCCACCCTGAGACCCGCCATTGGACAGCTCTGACATTTGCTGTGTTGCATGGACATATTCCTGTAGTTCAGGTATTATTGTATTTCCCTACCTGCATCTCATTTTTTTGTTTCTCCTCTTCAGTTACAATAACATCCATCTCAAACCAGTATCCTCTGTCATACTCATATTGGTTACTTCTGCTTCTTCTGGAGTGTACTGATATATAATAGACCTATTATATAATGATTACTATGCTCAAACCTTAACCAATATGAGGTTTAAATAGGACAATTTTAAAGCAAAGCTGCACCAAAGAAAGTCTGACAACTCCTTGTGCTCCTTCCTGACCACTTGTTTTATATGTTTGTTTATTCATTCATTGCACTCTTCGATACTATGATACTATAAAACGCATAACGCAACCTGATGTGTTGTTCTGATGCAAAGACAGAGAAACACTCAGTCTCCTGACCCAAGCAGGACGTCATGTGCACTATGCTGGTTCTGTGCTTTGGCTTCTGAGAAATTGGGCGGGTTTATTCTCAAAACAGCTGTGTCTGTGGCACACTTAATGAAGCTCTAAAATAATGAAAGCCTATGACAGAAATGGCCAAGAGTGCAGGGGTGGAGTGCAGGCTCCATCCTGTTGTCCTTGACCAGTTTTGTTTTCATCACTGTTACTACTCATGTGGAAGTGTACCTGATGGAGACCACAGGTTTTGGACTCATTGCTGCAATTTGTTCCTAAAAATTGCCTTTCTTTGGCCATGTCTTTATATTAAAGATGGAGGCAGTTGAAATCTGATCCGTTTTAGGATGACGCTGACCTTCTAGAAGACCATGAAGGAAGGATGGTTGTTGGGCAAATTTTCAGTACTTCCATCCTCAGTGCATTTACTTCCTAACACTGATCTTATCCCCATTTCCCATTCAGAAACACTGAGTAACACTTTTTTGGCTCTGAAGTTGGACACTAATGCTCCTGGTGTCTGGCAGTGTAAAATGAGCGAAAAAAGGAATCAGTTTTCCTCTGTGAAATTATGGGCTGAATTTGCATGTCGCCTTTCTCCATCACATCTGATTTGCAGAGAACAAGAAGCATTAGACTCTCATCCTTCACTATTCATGAACTCTGAACACTGTGATTGTCCCCGTTGCTCTAAATGGTGAATTTTCTTTATAGCTGTTGCTGGATGCTGGAGCAAAGGTAGAAGGTTCTTTGGAGCATGGAGAGGAAAATTATTCTGAAACTCCTTTACAGTTGGCAGCAGCAGCTGGTAAGGACTTTCTCCTCTCACTGTACTAACTTTTTTTCAGTTGGGATCTCTGATTTAGATGAGTAAATGCTGAACTTCAAAGGAAATAAAAAATGCGTCTCTTGACTTTCAGGAAATTTTGAGCTGGTTAGTTTGCTGCTGGAGCGAGGAGCTGACCCCATGATAGGCACAATGTACAGGAACGGCATTTCCATGACTCCACAAGGTGACATGAACTCTTTCAGTCAGGCTGCTGCACATGGACACAGGTAGAGTGGGAACAAGTCTAGTGGCATCGTTCAAATGGTCACTTTTTTGCCTGGGAGCCTGGTTGGAGCAGATGGGTGGAAGCTCTGCATGAACAATTAAACATGCCACCAGCTGAGCAGGGATAGAGGCTTTCCGCTAGCATGTGAATTTGGGCAGTTGGTGGGACTAACTGCTTTTTGATTTCTGATAAAAAAAGGGGAGGGAACTCTTTGTGGTCGTGCTGCAGTGTGATGTTTGTACAACGGCAGCTGATATGAGGCTGGAAAGGAATGCCAAAGACATTCCTTCTGAATTTCTCTCGTGGACGTATTTCTGAAGTTCGGGGTGGACTGTGTCTGTGCCGCTGCAGCCTTAACTGTATCCAAGCAGAGTGTCTGCACTGGTGTTTACTGTAAAATCCCATGTGTGTTAATGTTGTATGTCTGCTGCAATTTTTTTTTTTAAAGCAATGAAATGAGCACCTGGCATGCATGATCTTGCAATATTCAGGAGTTTATTGCAGAATAATGCATTAGTATTATGACCTTACATTCCTACTTTTCTGATTGTAGCCATCCAGAGGAACATAGATACAGGTTAGAGACAGTGTCTACCGTCTATTTGCTTAGAGAAGAGCTGCCAGCCACACAACATGCTAACGGCAGTGAGGGTGGGTTCAAACAACTCTGCCCATCTGAAGCCTCTGGGGAGTCTCCAGGACAGAGGAGAGTTTATTCATTGCAGTCTCACGTTCCTTGGGACACTGGTACCAACCGGTGTGAGCGGGAGCTGCATCGTGGTACCAGTGTTTCCTAGCAGGACCTGAGAGTCTCCTGGATTTGGCTTCTGGCTGTGCATGTGTGCAGCGTCATGACTTAATTTTCACCCAAAAGCTGCCTCTTACTTTCCCAGCTGTACACTGTGCACATGCACTGCCTTGGCTTTCCCTCTCTCCCGCAATCCCTCACTCTTTCAGCCGGGGCCCGCACGGCTGGGAAGTGGCATGGGGCTAGCCCGGTTTCCCTCCTCGCAGCCACGCAAACCCAGCAGCAGCTGTTGGGATCACTGAGGTTGTGCTGCTGTGAACCAGAGGGGAGCGGGGTACCAGGCCACTGGCTGAATTAGGGCCTTGCCGTTCGGCAGCTTAGGTGGCTGGCTTTGCAGAATAGCCCCAAATTTGCTTGAACCTGCCCTGATCGGCCTGGTTGAATGGCTGGTTGCTCCAGCTTTCGCAGACTGCTTTGACTGTTAATTGACAGTGATGGTATTTCCCAGCAGCTTCAGACATCCTTTGTTTCAAGTGGTGTCCACTAAGTGAAATTTCTTAAAGCTTTTCTAAAAGCAACTTTTCCTAAAAGCAGCTCAGCCTCCCTGAAGAGTGGGGCAGGTGCCCCCAAGTTCAACCACGGTTAGCTCATGGGCTTCTGTTCCTATGAGGTCCTGCTGCACATCTGTACAATTTCTATTTCTGCAGCCACGTGGCCAGCCTTGCAGACATGGTCCATGCTGTAGACGTGGACTTGCAAGAGCGGTGCTTGCATCAGGGCTGCTGTAAGGCCACTCTGTCTAATGACCGTTAATTGGGATAATTTCTGATGGGCCTGCTGGATGGGTGTCCTAACCTGCCAAGGCGTAGCAAGCATCTTGGACAGAAAGAAAGCACGATCACTAACTCTGCTTTGTCTCCGTTTCTCTTTTCTCTCTGTCTCTCCCCGTTGTGCTGTGGTTGACAGGAATGTGTTTCGTAAGCTCCTCGCTCAGCCCGAGAAAGAGAAGAGCGATATTCTGTCCCTGGAGGAGATCCTAGCGGAGGGGAATGACTTGCCCGATTCTGCAGCAGCTCCACTTTGCGCCAGCCGCAACAGCAAGGCCAAACTGAAGGCCCTGAAGGAAGCCATGTACCACAGTGCCGAACACGGATACGTGGACGTGACTATCGACATCAGGAGCATAGGTCAGCTGTGGTGTCCTAACTTCCTTCCCATCTTCCTAAGGCTCTGCTAGGCTTAGAAGAACATTTTCAAGCTGTTGGTCAAGCCAACCACGGTTGAATCTTCACAGATTTCTGTAGAAGCAGCCATCGTAGGGGTTTTCCAAGTGGGTCTGTGGGTGAGGACAGGCGGAAGCCAGTTCAGTCCGTTCAAGCCAGGCTTAAAGCTGTGGCCTCCTGGGCACCTGTCAAGCCAGGTTTGCTATAATGAACCCTGACTGAATAGGGCGATCTCCCCTGGGTGGCGTGTGCTTCACTTGTCCCAAATGCAGATGCCACCTGACATACATGTCACGAGCTTGGCCTTTCCTGGCCGTTTCCATTCTGCCTGGTCTGCTGATGGCTGCACTGGCAGCGCATCTGCCCCCTCTCTGATTTCACGCGCTGACAAAGTGCTTGGCAGAGACAGGCTGAGCAGTTAAGCCTCCTGCTTCCTGATCTGACCCAGCAAAACAGGCAACGAGCTGCTTTTTGTGACAAGTCCTGCCAAGTTACATCCATATCGAGAGCAGCATCTTGTTCTCCATCCTTCCGTCTGGAGGTGTCCAGGAGTCCTGTAGGTTCCTGTGTCACCCTTCCCAGGGACCACCAACACTTTCCTGCACAACCAAGTAGTTTCCACCACCAACCATCTTCACTGGGGTTTGGCGGAGTGTCAGCTAAGGGCAGCTCCTCATTTGCACTCAGCCAGTAAAGCAGCAATGATCTGGCTTCTTGGTGGGCTAATTGTGCCAATGTGAAGATTGAACATCACTCCAGCCTTCTGGGAAATTGTTCCTGCTTTTGCCAAAGGTGGGCGGGTTGTGCAAAAGGAAATGGGTCTGGACTATATTTTTACCATCCCTGTTAAGATGCATTTAAAGTGAGAGACCAGGGTGCCGGGCACACTCTTGTGTGGTACTGAGCTCCCATCCTGGCCTCTTCTGGCCAGCATCAGTGTTGGCTGGCGGAGTGGGAAGTGGATGGTGGCCACCTGCCTCACGGGGAGCACTGAGCAAGAAAAGCCCTGTGAGGTAGGTGGGAGAGAGCAAAGGGGCTGCCCTCAGGACAAGGGGCATTTGCTGAAGTAGAAGGAAGGACCTTTTGTCACGAAACCCAGTACTCAGAGCACACGTTTCCTCTTGCTGTGTTCTGCAAGAACAGAAACTAGGTCACATCCAAGCTAATGCCTGGGCTGTGTGTTTTATCAGTCAGTGCATGAGAGCATTTCCCTTTAAGTTCCTGAAGTGTGGTACTGCCATGACAAGTGACTCCTTAAAAAGGCTGATCCACTTATCTCACTCAGTGCTGTTTAAGGGAAATAGTAATGACTGGTAGAGGACTTGGGGTAGAGCTTAAAAAAAAAAGGTTTAATTGCGGGACCACCAGTTTGAATGCTGGTGGGTAGTGACCAAAATCTTTTTTATCATTTAATGGCTCTCTGGGGCCACATCCAAACAAATGAGCTAGTGTAAATCTAGTTTCCAACCGTTTTTTTGCATTGCAAAGCACCATGGCAATTATCACAAATTGGCAGTCTCAGCAGAGAAGCTGAGGGCTAGATGAGCAAAGAGACCACAGTCTCCTCGTAACACTTTGAGGGGCACCCCTATGTATTAGGCTTGGGATGTTCTGATAACCATCAGTCTTCATTTTTGTGGATAAATAGGAATTCAATCTCTAGGGTTATTTGGCAACTTTTGCTTAAAATGTTAACATTAATGTAACTAAAGATTAAAAAAAAAAAAGAAGAAAAGGAAGCAGCAAAAAGACACACACTCCTCTGAAGCTGGGAACGAGCCCTGTCCCCTGTCTGCAGGTGTTCCCTGGACACTGCACACATGGCTGGAGTCCCTGCGAACATCCTTCCAGCAGCACAGAAGACCCCTCATCCAGTGCTTGCTCAAGGAATTCAAGTCCATTCAGGAAGAAGAGTACACAGAGGAGCTCATCACACAAGGGTTGCCTTTGATGTTTGAGATACTGAAAGCGAGCAAGGTAGGATAAATTATGCCTTTTAAAGAAATCAGTCTCATTCCAATCACCTAAAATGCAAACCTTGCAATACTGGTTTTGCATGACTGTCCCGAAGCTTGTTTAGACCATGTAGAATTATTATTTTTTGTATTGGATGCTTCTTTTATTTATATATTGATTTTTTACTGTGGAAGCATAAGTTAAAAACATTGTGGGCTATTTACATCTTCTGCTAGAACTGCTTAATATGGATGCTAACAAAGAGCTGAAGAGACAACAGAAGATAAAATTAATGTCACAAGGGTCATTGCAGTACACCAAGACATGCTGATAACTGAGCCAAGCCAGAGAGTAACGTTACCCAGCCTGCTGTATAGGACCATACAACAAAGCATCTTTGCATTGGATTTCTTTGGCATTTTGCATGATTTTCTTTTCCTTCATCTGGGATTTGGACCTCTAAACTTGTGGGGAGACTTGGTTCTACAAGCATACACACGGAGTAATTAAAAAAATCCTCTATGTGAGTGTTTGTACTTGCAGTCTCCCCAGATGTAGTTTTGGTTTGACATTTTCTTACTCAGACAAATCAGCCTAACAAAACCTTTTGAGGAAGGTACCATGGGGTATGCAACTAAAATAGGAGAGGAAAATGTCTTGGTGTTTATTGAAGGCTGGATATTTTCTTTTAAGACTTATTTTCATCGGCCGTCTCTTCTACTGCTGCCATTGCCAGCCAGCCCATCCCAGTTCAGGGTTTCTGTCTGAAGCTCTGTCAAGTCTGCTGTTTTCTGGTATCAGAAAATTATTTTAGTAATGAAAAGTGTTTTTCTTATGCACCATAATACATGTCAGTAAGGCCTTCTCTTTGTTTAAGTGGGATGTAAGAACCGTTCTTCGCCCGATTCAAAACCCAGCAGCAAGGAGCAAATACTTTCTAGTGTCTGCAGCAATAACACAAAGCATGTGAAAAGAACGGGCGTTTGGGAGAAGGCATTCAGTGCTAAAAGTTTCCAGACTTAGCAGAGCAAGTGAAAGCTTACTCAGATATATTTCCTGTATGTGGTTCCAAAAGAAGGCTCAGACTCAAAAGTCCTGAGCAAATGTTGAACATTAGTTCCAGCAATTGCTCTGGATTTTGTTCCCATGAACTTTTGCTTTGGGATTAGATTGTAATGGATAGCTATTTATGTAGAATTTTTAGAGATAACTTTTCGGAAATCATTCCAAATCCTAGGATTTATAGACTCCTCTCTCTGAACTTAGGTTAATATATGCTCATCCAGCAACCAGCAGCAAGGTGCTGTTTGGTTTGAAAGCTGATATAAAACTAATCGTATTGAAAACTTCATGGAGATTAGGTTTAGGCCTGGTAATCTAGGATGAAGGATAGGTCTAACTGCTGTTCTCCTGGGTGGCTGAAGCCAAAACTAATGGGTTTATACATGTTCATCTTAAAAATAAGATATTAAGTAGGATTATACTTCTTGAGAGATGTTAGACTCACTCTTCCAGCCTACAAGTGTCTCTTGTAGGCAACTTGGTAGAATATAAGACTGTGCATCCTTTTGCTTTAGGTTCACTTAAAATCTAAAATGTGAAGGGGAGAAAAACAAAATGGCACAGGAAACCCAGTGCAATAAAGATAAAATCTGAGTTGGTCTTTGCTTCTGACTCTGAGCCTAGGGGAGCCACCTGTCTTCACTCTTCATGCACATGCATATCCACAAACACACACACACAATTTAATATTGTTAGAAAAATAATGAATCATTCTGGGACACTGTAAGGTTTTTAAAATTGTCCACAAATAGCATGAATTACTGCCACGGTCTTGGCCAAGTGGCCTCTCGCAAAGCTCTCCCAGACAGAAATGAGGACAGACTCTATGCAGCCCTTTGGCAGGAATCAAAATAAAATCATTTGCAGGAGAAAAAAGCCAGTAAAATTTCTCTCTGGTCACTGCCATAGAAGACAGTTGAGGAGAGCTGAAATTCAAAGGATATTCTGTTCCACTTCTTTGGAAGGGCTGAGAGCAGAGATTTGCTTTATATATACCCACAGAATGGAAGTCTCCTTCAAGAAGTGCAGCAGAGCTGTAGATGTGGTTCTGATACCTCTCTTTCTACAGCAAATTATAGAGCTCTGCATTTTATTAAGCTATGGGGGGAGTTTGATTTGTCCAAATGGACACCCTTTTCCCTATGGGCTGGGATCTCTGGGAGAGATTGCAACTCCTGCTAAACATTGCAGTCTGGCCCAGTACATTTCCTTAATGAGCTGATCAGGGCACAAAGCATAAAATAAGCCACTAGGAAGCACAGAGTCGCTTAGCATTTCTTGGCTTTTATATATGTTAAAAAAAAAAAAAAAGATGTCCCATTTGCTACATATTTTGGATGCTCAGTATATTTTAATTGCCTGGCAACTTGTACTTAATAGAAATGGCATTTTCCATTTCTATAAATAGTTCCAAACATCCCATAGTCTCAAAACAATTTACAAATATTAATGAGTTGAGACAGTGATGATGATCTTAGCATCCCTCATACAGAGAAACCGAGGTAAGCAGAGAGGTAGGTTTCCACCACCTTGTAGGGTGTACAGGTATACCTAGGTAAGGCAGGGAAAAAAATGTAATTTAAGTACTTTGGATAGACCATCTTCTACTTCGCACTGCCTGAAGAAATATTCTCACTTGTTCCCAGGCCACATGAAAAGGCCAGGCAACACACCAAAGAAAAAGTCATAGATAAAATACAAATAGCTACAAGAACCATATCAAATAAAAGAAACACACACCGCTCTTATCGTACAGATGTTTTTTAAAATGCCTCTACCTTGAGGATTTCAGGCTCCAGGTGTCCGAATTCCCTGGGCGGCTGCGTGTCGGCCTCCGACAGCACGGCACTCTGCTCCCCTTCACGTGCCAGAGAGTGGTGACAGAAAGGGAAAAAAAGCCTTCAGAAAGTGCCGGTGCTGCAGAGGAGGCTGGCAGAATGGCAAACCAGACCAGACAGGTGCATACGCACTTCAGCTGAAGTCCCTAATTTTATTGCCTTTTCTAAAACTGTGAAATAAAGAGGGGGAGAACAATTAATAAATTGCATATTGAATGTTCATTGCTGCACTAAAACCCTGGGGGAAGAGTTGAAAAGGCACAAATAAGGGCTAGATCCCTGGCCCTGGTAGGACTCCAGTGGGACTGAGAGCTTTCATTGCCCTTCATGCCTTTAAATATCTTAATCAGCTGCGCTGTTCTGAATTGGATCAGGAGCTGAGAAAGGCCAGTGTTTGCGTGCTGCCGAGGCAGAGCTGTCCAAACAGACCCTGCGCTTGCTCCCCTTGGGGTTACTGCTGTCGCACGGTGAGCCTGAGTCACTATCAAACTGCAGACCAGGAACAAGATGTTCTGGAGAAAGCCGTGTCAGCAGAAAGGACACGGAGAGCACAGTTTAAGGCATCTTCCTAAGAGCAAGGGAGGTTCAAACCAGCAAAGCCCTAACTCTAAAACCGTCAGTGGTGGTCGCTGGAGGATTGGGGCCACCAGATGCGGAGGAAAGTCACTGCCGCTTTGAGACAGATTGAATGTCGGAGGCAGACAAGCTTGCAAGCGTAGCCTGCTGAAAGTTGCTTGGACAGGGCTGCATGAGACGAAAGTCAGCGAGATACTTCTGGGAGGGAGTCGCCTGGAGCTAAACCTCACAGATGCCTCACAGAGCAGAGAGCAGAGGCAAGTCCCTCAAAGCGAAGATGACCCTGGAGATCTTGTTACAGGAGAAGGACCAAACAACAAAACCAAATTTCTGCTCTCCGTGTCTGCATCGAGCACTTCATGGCCTAAAAAAAATCCACTGATTTCTCACTGGAAATTCTCTTTTGCCTGCAGCTGAGGTTGATGTACGGGCTCAGTACGAGGCTCAGTGCACTCGTACAGGCCATGCTGCTGTGCTGCAGGCTGGGAGCACGGCGGCAGCTCTGGGCAGAGGGAGCCGAGGCTGTCAGGAGCTCATGGAGACACATATGTGCTCTTCCGTTTTTGCAAAGAGCTTATCTTGAAAGATAACCTGCTGAATGCAAGTGATGCGTCTGTTCCTTCCTTACAGAAGTCTTGAAGCTGTTGCAGTTTGACCTTGACATTCCCACGAGCTGAAAAGAGGAAGAATTTAAACCACAATTGGGTTTAAGGCTGCCCTGGCCTTTGGAGGAGGTTGGGTTTAGATTTCCGCTCTGGACCTCCATGTGAGCTTGAATGCTCCGTAAGGTCACCCACTTCCGTGGACACGAGCCAGCACTATTGCTGGCAGTACTCAGTTATGAGCTGGTTTCATCCACTGCTTTTTCTGCATGCAGCAACTTTGAGCATACTGATTTGGGCCTATTTTTTGGCAGAAAAATGTCGTTTAACTCCCAGTAGTGCCTCTTACATCTTTTTCCCTTTCGCCCGCTCCCATAAACGTGGAACTACTCTTTACCATTACTTTGGATCCTTAGTGGATCTCAGCATACTGCAGTGTGGTGCATGTTAGTCCAGGTGTATTTAAGTGCATGTGCTTAGCGTGGTGGCCTGAAGCTCCTCTTGACGTGCTGTTGGAGGTTCTTCACACCGGGAAACGTTGGCTCCAGACCCACTATGAACATTCCTGTTGGCATATTGCTGAGGACAGAATCAATTTGAAAAGCTTTGGGAGGCCCTTCATCTTCCTACTCAGCAGTGTTCTGTAGCTTTCGCTTCATCCTTCCCATCGTTAGTTTATTTTAAGGTTTAGTCCATTAGTGAGGTGTTGATTATAATGTACAGTAGAGCTGGTTGGAAGATGCAGGAAACTATTTTGCAAGGATGTTTTCTCAGAATTCCTGCAGAGTTTCACAAACTCTACAAATGCATCTAAAGGCAGCTGAAGAAATCTGCAGGAGCACTTTTTTGAAAAGTCAAAACTGTTTGAACCTATTTGGGTAGTAGCCTTCAGCCCAGTGATGACAGGTATTTAGAGAAAATAACAATTCCAAAGAAGAAGCAGTTTTACAAATTCCAGAAGGATTCAGGCATGGAGAAACCTGGCCTGTATAGTTTAAAGGCTAAAGTACCATTTCAACAATATCTTAGCCACCTGAGATGCAAAATTTCATAGAAGGTAAAGAAATCATTTTTTTTTTTAAATATATCGTTTCAGAAATAGCAGTATATAGCCTCTGTCACAGAAAATTATCTATTGAAAAAGTCATTTTCACATGTCTTCAAGAAGCAAAAAGCAAGAGGACAGCCGGTAACATTTGCCTGCTCTGTTGCAGGGAAATATTCAGAGGCTGAAGCTTGAGATGGGTGCCCTGTTTATTGATACAGTCTTTCTGGATTCAATTCCTCTAAAGCAAACGTCTGAAGAGGTTCCTCAGAGTATGTCAACAAACACAGCTCGTACTTCCTGTTCTACGAATTCCAGATGTAGGTGGATGGCAAACATCAGTTTTCCCTCTAGGCCACAAACTTCCCAGGAAGTTATGCTGGAGGATGAAGGAGCTCCAGCTCCTTCCAGAGATTTCTCCAGAGATTTCTCCTTTTGTCCTTTGCATCATGATGGGCTGAAGTAAATATTTGATGGGTTTAAGTGAAGCTCTGTTTTCCTCTATGAAGTCAAACTATCCTGTGCTTCAGGGAGGGGTTAGGTTAGAGGGGAGATGTGAATCCAGTACGGTTTTTAGGCAGGCACTGGGTTTTGCTGAGCTCCCAGGGTGAAGTCCCCTGTTAGAGCACCAAATGTTTTTTTCTCTTGCCTGTGAACAGATCAGGAAAGGCTTTACGCCTGAGTGAAACTTTATTTTCTTGTTAAACTGCTTTTCAATAGAGAATTGAGGTTTTAATATAATGACAAGCTGCATTAGAATATTTGCTCTCCCTATAGTATTTCACTTTTCTTGAAAAAAAAAAAAAAGAACACTTGAAAATGGAATATTTTGGGCTGAAATATTTTAAGTGGAAAAAAACATGGACTTTCTATGGAGGAGGCAGACACAGCAAAACGTGCACTAAAAATAACCCTGAAGACAGCCACGGACCTAAAGTGCCTGCTTACAGATTCCATGGAGAGGCTAAACCGTCTGCCTGAGCGTTCGCGAGTGCCCATCCTGTAGGAGGTGGTTGATCTTTTGGCTGGGACTTTAAGTGATTTCTTAAAGTGGGTTTCACTGCACTCAAGTAATTGTAGTGATCCATAACACTGCCTGTTGTCATTTGTAGTACTTTTGTGTCTAAACAGTTCAGAGTAACCAGGAGGCAAGTTATCCACACATGTACATCATGCATTCTCCATGCGAGGTGGCAGCGCCAGGTACCGAGTGGCATGTTAATAATAACAGGCTATTAACCCGGCACTGTGTTTTTGTAACACACATTCTGCTTCAGACTAACACAGGTTTGTTTTTTTTCTACCCTCTATCTGCCTTCTAAAGTGTTCCCCTGCCAGAGGCAGAAGCCATTTCTTCATTTACAATAAATAAATGCCATGGATATGACACCTGCCCTTTTCTAGGCTCTCACCCAGGGATTAGACTGTGCCTGGGGAGCTGAGCTTTTTACATACAATGCACAGCTGTGATATAAAGAGCCTTTTGAAAGGGAAGCTTGGCAGCTTTCCCAGAAACTAACTGAAGGGTCCATTTATGCCTTACCTGTGATTAATTCCATTCCGTTTGTATTTGCAGTGGAAGGACTTGAGCCCTGCACTAACAAAACCTATTTTGTTATGCAGTTCAATGCCTCTAACTGTATTCCCAACCTCTGGGGCTTCCTTACCTTTACAAATGTTGACTAATATTAATTATGGGTATGCCGCTTAATCATCTAGGAGTGACCCTATAAAGTGGCATTTAATCAGTTCTGATGCAGCTGGCAAAAGTGAGTTATGCTAGAGGACCATAGCAGTAACATCTCGGGAAGGATGCAACAGATTCAGAGAAGCAGCAAGTCTCATAGCAGGGCTCAGGGGCTCAGGCCAGGGCAGTCTGCAAAAACCCTCTGCGTTACTTAACTCTCCGTTGGCTCTTCCTGTGAGAGGGGAGCATAAGTAGAGGCAGAATTCAAGGACATTTCTGCATGTTATGGAAGGGAGTGTGTGGAGCAGTCCTCAACAGATTGGGTACTCTGAGAATCTGAGAAACAAAGGGACTGCTTAAATTGGCATTAATGGAGCTGAACTGGGGAGGGTGACATAAGCACAAGAGAAACCTGAAGTACTGTATGGGATTTCAAAGGCAAAGAAAAGAAACCTAACTTTTTACCATAGTTGAGGGCACGTGTGAGGTGGTGGCAGTCTGGCTCTAGACCTCATAGTCAGGAGGCCAAAGCACTGGGTTTTGAGCAGTCCAGAGAGGAGCAGTGTGGGAATGGGGGAGCCTATGAAGAGGAGGCAGCAGAAGCAAAGTGTGGAAGACTGGAAAATGAGAGAAGAGCTAAATAGCAGCCCAACTGTTTAATCTGATGTGACTTCTCCCTTTGAGAATTTGGAGCATGGGCATCCAAGATGACATGTGTTAATAGGTGTTAGAGAAAATTGGCGCAGTATTTGCCACTGCATCCAGTGTTTCACAGGACTCTGTCGCAGAATGGGCAGGATGGGTTGAATCAGGTAAACTAAAATGGGGCAAGCTCTTCCAGGGTACATGCCAAAGTCTTGAAGAGTTTTTTTCTGTGGCCTGCTGCAGACCTTCATCAGAAGGGCATTCAAGAAGAAATGAATGCCCCCCCCCATCCGGCTTTTCATCTCTGCTCAGATCAATTTACTAGACATCTCTGCTGAGGCAACTTGCAAACCTTCAGTTTTGCTTCAAAAGAATTCATGAATTCCCCTCACGGTTCAAGTGCACTCACCAAGTATGGGGAATTCCTTTAGATCTCTTTTGAAGAATGCTTTTAAGTCAGGCGGCTGCCCGTGTCTACAAAGCAAAGTCACTTGCTCACAAACCAGCTCTTCGCTGGAAGCAGCAAATCTTCCCTAAGAAGATTCACTATTGTTCCCTGTTTCCTCTTGCCTAGCTGTAATTACCCCATGGCAAGGTAAATATCTTCATTATATCCCATGCCAAGCTGTATTGCCCCTCCTACAATAGAAGAAGGATGAACATCAGCTCTCTTTGACTGAGATTGAACACCCATGTCTGAAAGGCAGCTGGCCCCAATCCAGATCTTGGCATCACGCATCCTGGCAAAATGTTTTCCAACTTCAAACTGTAGCAAAAGAACAAACTTTGGCTTGCCTCTGTGGTGTTAATATTACCACCCACAACTGCTGCTGAAAGCTCTTACCGCTGTTCTTTTACAATCAACTGTAGGACGACAGGAGAGACAGGAAACAGTAGCCCTGCTCTGTGCCTCAGCAGGATAGACACGGTGACCGAGGTGGCTTTGCAGTGAGGATGCTGTGCAGAAGACAATTCTCCATAGGGTAGCTAATTCTCTTCTCTGTTATAGCAATTTCGATGCACCAGATTCATTTCGTGGACTCTTGTAATTTCTTCCCAGTGTCTCCCCAGGTAGCCCACCTCAGCCTGCACCAGGAGCGGGAGCTGGCCTCTGAAAAACATCTTTTTTCCCAGCAATCCAGTCACAGAGTTGCACCTTTGACAATGGCTCCCTTTCATCTCTCTCCTTTGCTACTGCCTGGTTGATTAGTAAAAGCAGCTGACTTGGGGAGCAGATTCCGGGCCAAGCCCAAAGGCTTTGCTCTCCGTGTGTTTGCTTGGGAAGTTAAATTGCTTCTTGGTATTATCTCACCACTCCCCTCTCCCCGTCTTTGGCGGAAACCTTGCTGTTGTTTGCGAGCTACAGCACTAAATGAGCACATACTTACCTCCTGTTAGCTTTCTAGCTTAGCAGATTTTGGCTTCCCAGAGGCATCTGGGATGAGTATTCAGTTTTATTGATGTGAGCCAAAGGTCTCCAAACTCCTGTCTGCCAAAACAGAAGTGTCATGTGTTCAAGCTCTGAGGCTCTAGTGTGGATATAGTCACTGTTCACTTGATGGTTGTGCAGTCTTTGACCAATAGTAAGTTCTTTCTTCCTTTGTTTCTTTTCCCTTTGTCCTGCCTCTGTTCCACACCTTTGTTTTTCTGAAAGCATCTCACGTGCGTGTCGCACGCGGTGGCCTGGGCAGGGCCCGTGCGCAGGACAGGCCGCGGCGCCCGAGGGAGCTGCCCGCGCCTGTCCGTGTCAGCACAGTAACTCCTTCTATTCCCAGGTGCGAGGCGAGTGCTGCGCTTCCGCTGCTCGTCTCGGCAACCTCCCCTCCGCCCTGATCCATGATTTCATTCCCATCCTCTGTTGCATTCAGAGGCTTCTTGGCACTGCCAGGAGTCGGTGTCCCTGCGGCAGCGGCCTCCTCCCAGGCTGACTCAGCCGGCCGCCTCTCTTGGGCACAGCCCTTGGAGCAATTGCTCTCTCTGCCCTGTCTGTCTAGAGCTCTTCTCTCAGCCATCCGAGCAACTGAGTCACTTCCTTCTTTAAATCTGCCCTTACATCTTCCTTTCCACTTAGTGTTATAATTCACCGCCTTCACGTTTTGAGAAGCTCCCTATGAAGAGCACTAAACGAGAAGCTGCTCCCCGTGCATAACGTCCTCCTTGTCTTTGAGCGGAGCGGCCGTGGCAGGGCCACTGGGAGCAGGCTCTGTGCTCGGGGACACCAGTGTGTCAGCTCGCTGGGTATTGCTCAGCAGCAAACTGGAGCGGTGCCAGCAGGTTTCTCTTAGAGTTAAGTCCGATGTCGTCAGAGGAGTCAACTTCTGCTCGGAGGTGAGCGCGTGTCATTTCCATTGCCAGCAGCGCTCGCTGCCTGAGAGGGCACAGGTCTGTCCTTTTCCCACCCCGTTTAATTAGATGCCATACAGGAGTCATTACTGCGTCTTTGCCACTCCTCATTTCTTGGAGAATTCAAGGGATCTCTGCTTTTAGAGCTGAGTTGAAATGTGCTCAGAACATCTGAACCTTCCGATTTTTCATTAGGTTCATTTTTCTCCCTTACCTGCTTATTTCTGTGGCTGTGGCCTCCCTCATATCCAAGTGCCTTTATCCTTTAACAGTTCCATGACATCAGAAGGAATCACCAACCAACAGAGTAGTTGAAAGGCAAGATACTTGTTCTTGTGTATTAACCTTATGGCACCCTTGGCTTGAGTAGACCTGCCCCTGTTACCAGCAAAGGATGGGATCAAATTTGAAAAAGCTTTTAAATCCTGCTTTCAGGTGTGACTTAGGTAGTGCTAAATCCCTTTCACTATCATTGCAATTTAGACTTACAAATATTTAAGTTGCTCAGGCACTTAGGAAAATGAACTGCAAATGCCCTGCTCCCAGTCTGGTAGCTGTGGCTAGGGCTAGAGTCAGGGAGCAGACCCAGATTTTGAGAGATTCTGGTGGTTTCCTTAGAAAAGTAGTGCCAAGGCCAGTGCCAAGGATGTGAGATCATATTTATGAAATACTTGAGGTTAAATGAAGAGATTCTGTGGAAAGCTGTGAAGCCTCATGTTGTTCTTTAAACTGGGGACTCTTTGTGAGGGTGCTCTGCTTAGAGGTATATGCAGGCAGTGCAGTTACGTCTTTTTGCTAACCCAGGTTTCCTAAAATATGGCCAATGATCATTTTTTAGAAAGGAACATAATGTCCTTTTACAGCAAAGTAAATTTTGCAAGTGAAATGAAATTGCCATTGTAAAGGAGCTTCCTTTACTGGAGGGCACCGGGCTGTGGAGTCTGGCGGGGAAGAAGACTTCATTCCAAGGAGAAGACTTTTCATTTTAATCAACCCCTACAGGGGACATAACAAACTACTAAATAAGAACTGTAGTTTATAACACAATACTGATAATTCCAAGTGCTGATTTTTAATAAAGCTGATTTTTAATAAATCACATTTTTTCAGTTTCAGAACAGGCAACTCTTGAGATAATGTAACATATGGCCCTTTGAATACTCAGCCTTATATTGTGTATATTTGGTTCCTTTTGTTTAGAATGAAGTTATAAGTCAGCAGCTGTCTGTCATTTTCACACATTGCTACGGACCCTACCCGATTCCAAAGCTTGTTGAAATTAAGCGCAAGCAGACCTCTCGCTTAGGTAAGCATCCAGTGCATCAAAGGCATGACCTAAAGTTGTTATTTGGTTCTTTACAGAGGGCAACGGGAACTCTGCATGGCAGGCTGGGTGCTTGTGGGAGGCAAAAGTCAGAAAAGAAATGTTAGTTTGAATGGCAGGACTAGAAAAATGAAGGGCTCTAATTTTCACCTCACCCACAATACCCATTGATGGGTCACTAGGTGCGTTAGAACAGGACCATAAGTCTGCAAAGATTTGTCCATGTTGCCGGTTGGGCTGAGACCTGAGCCTAAAACCAAAGAGCTGTCCTTGTCCGAAACCGCCATGAGCAGCTCTGGCTGGCACAGTCAGGAGATCCGCAGCCGCTGTGGGGGCAGAGCCTCCCAGCCGTGCTCGGAGAGCCTGAGTTCCTTTAAAGTGATCTGGAGAAGACGCAGGTGAGTCTCCTGGCCCCTTTTCCCTGCAGGCAAAGGCTTCCCTGCATGGTGTAAACGGGTGTAATGAAGTCCGTGAGAATAGGGCCCCCACACGTCCATTGAGATGCAGTTACCTTTGGGTCACATTGCTTGGAGGTGGTGCCAGCTCTCCACCAGACCTGAGCTATACGGGCAAGGTGGCTGCCATCGAAGCAAAAGGTCAAAGCTTTGAGATTCCTGTGTCTGCCTTGCATTGGGCTGTCTGCGGGTCTTCTGTCTCAGGCTGCCTAAAATAGCTTTATGGGCTTTACTCATTGAAAACAATATCCTTTTACACTATTGTCTTTTCTTTCAGTCAAAACAGGAAAATATTCTGTACGTTCATGACCTCTTCCACACCAAAGTTATTTGTTGGGTTGTTTTGTCATTTTGTGATTCTAGATCCGCATTTTCTTAACAACAAAGAGATGTCAGATGTTACATTTCTGGTGGAAGGAAGACCATTTTATGCACATAGAGTGTTGCTATTTACCGCATCACCAAGGTAAAATATAGACACAATTTCATTCATTCTGTGTATTTTGAATTTTTTTTTTGATGTTTTGTTGCCTCAGTACTTTGCTAATGGTGCTAACAGTTCCAATCTTCGAGTTTCTCCTAAACAGAAAATCTCAACAGTATTTTTTCTGCTTGGTTTGCAGGACATTTTAGCACTACTGTCACTGGTCTGCCACCCTGTAAATGCTTCTGACTTCCTTTCACCAAGGCACACTTGCATGGAGCTCGTTGCTGCATCTGGGCCTTAATTGTAAAGGAGTCATAATACATTGGTTCTTAACACTGATTTATCCTGTGAGCCACTAAATCTGCCTTGCATCAGTGCTGGCTCTCTCCAGGATGAACAAATTACTATCACACAATTCACTGGCAGCATTTTACATTTTTAAATATAAAATTAAGCATTTACCTGTGGTCTGTTCTCTGTGCTCAGAAGGCTGGAATCCAGGTTACCCAGCTCAACCCAGCCTTAAAGAAGAATCCTTTCTTTCACTGTTCCCAAACCGAGTCTGTGCACAGCTTTGAAATTCATGGTGTGCTTTTAAACAAATTTAGCCAGCCCTACATAAGGGTTTGTTTCAAGATATGGCAAGGACAAACTGTTGAGTTAGTGTAGTCTGAGAAATCAATAACAGAGATGCTGCCTACCTATCACTGCACAAAGTAAAACAGACTTACATAAAGCAACTTCAATATCTGACCCTGCCTTCAGCTTCGGAAGTGCCTATTTCATTTTAGAGCGTATTGTTAAACGTACAAGCACATGCTTTAAACTGATTAAATTGTTCATAGCAGAGTTTAAGAGTAGTAAAAACAAACCATTTGCTATCTTATATTTTAATTAACAACATGCAGTCCCTGTGTGGGAAAAGTTGCCATCCAGCAAGTATCTGGTCTTGATAGATAAACTAAGCTTTGCGTCACCTCCAGAAGGTCAGATGAATTATCAAAAAGAGGAAGTACAAAGACAGATAGTTTTGACCATGAATTTCCCATTTTCACCTTCAGATCAAATGGGAATACCTAGCTTTGAAACAAAGATTGCTACATACTTATATAAATCTCACATAAATCAGCAGTTATTAACTTAAAAGAACTCCACTGTGTTTTCATCTTGAAAGACAGGTTTGAATTTCAAGTTTTGATAATCAAAAAACAGCAATCTATCCCGTTTTCTCTTCTGCCATGTACCTGTGCAATTGTATTGAGTCTATATAAAAGCATTAATAAGTCTTAGCATAGATTTTAAAATATTTTGTTCCAAGCCATTTTTTCCAAGTGGTATAAGGCCCAAATTGATCTTCTATGAAAGAGATAGCGGACTGTTTTTGAATGTCGCAAATCTTCCTGTAAGACTTTGTTGCTTTCAAACAAAAGAGCATTAAGATTCTGGTTTTATAATATGCTCTACCACATTAGAGGATCTGAATTTCCTGGACAGATTTTTTTTTTTTTTTTCTGTTGTGATATCAGGTGTATTTTTCCAAAACTTTGAATTGAAATTTCCAAAAAGAGGGGCTTCTTCCTTTCAATTTGAACTTTATGTTGTCGGTGTCTAAATCTTGATGTTGCTGAGTGACAAATCCATTCATTTCAGTGTGCTGTTTTTGAAAGTGCTGATGCCGTCCTTCCACTTTGCTGTACCTTTTCACAGAGATCACTGGACTGGTATTTCAAGTTTGCTCATTTCTGTTTAGGTTTAAAGCGCTGCTGTCTAGCAAGCCTGCAGCTGATAGTACTTGCATTGAGATCAACTATGTGAAGTACCCCATCTTCCAGGTAAAGTCAGTTCTCATATTGAATTTGCATGGAACATTTAGTAAGACTATTATACATAGCCTGCCCAAATTAATACTTTTTTATTTGATAAACTCTGCTCAGAGTATTGTTCCAGGAACAAAGGCTTCATCTTCCTTTGAACACTAAGCTGCACAGTGCTACTGATTGCAAACATGTGCTGTGCCCCACAGATATAATATAATAGCATACATTTCGCTTACATGAGGTATGCAGACATGGGACATTTCGGTGTAAAGTACCTAATATCTGTTTATCCTATAGGCTCTGTCTGTATTTAATGGAGAGGCTTGGAGGAGACATAGCTCATTCCTCTCTTTAGTAATATTGTTTAATCAAATTTGTTTCTTGAAAATACAGAATCTTCTTTCTGCATATGTAGCGTATGCATGTATATATGCATGTATATGCTTCCCCTTGTTGGAGTTAGTGCTTGGACAGTTTTCATATATTGACTGTTACAGCTGCAGTACTTCCCAGCTGCCTACAGTCACCTTTTGCTCGGAAGCTCACTACAGAGAAATTTTAGTGGGCTCTTCCTCATCATCCATGCACACCCACACATGGCTAGATAAAGGTGTAAGTGCTGTTGCCAGGGAAGGAATAAGGCACTAAGCATTATATATGCCATAGTTTCCTAAAAAAATTAACGTACTAATCATATTGGAAAATACTTGGAAAATTCAGATGGAATTAGTCAGCCTCTTGTATGCTGTCTGAACCTCACCAGAAAGTCTTGACAATGTGACTGATGAGGGTTGAGGAAACAAGTTAGAATACCTGCAAGAAGGAAGCACTGAACTGTGCAGAGAGTGAGAAAGTAACCAAATACATCCTGAAAAAAAAGGAAGTTTGGGCTACTTTTCTCTCCATAGTCCTGGTGCTGGAGAGCCTCGGGTGTTCCTTGGAATTTTTATGTCACCCTCTGCGGATGCCTTGGATTGCTTTTTGTAAACACTCTGTTTCTTTTGTTGCAGCTGGTTATGCAGTATCTTTATTATGGAGGTGCAGAGTCACTGCTGATTAAGAATAATGAAATCATGGAGGTAAGAGATGTTTATTTGATTGCAGTGGAGCAGTGCTAAGTGATCTGTGTGCCATTTGCACAAGGGCACGCTGGCTCCTGGGCACGACATGAGCCCTCCTGCAAGACTCATCCCTGTGCAATGCAGGTTGTGGATTTTTAACTAAACATACTCATATTGACCTGAGCTCTATAGGAACAGGTCACTGTTTCTCTGTTTCCCTCAGTTTGAAAGAAGCATCTAAATTTCTAACCTTTTCTCAAATAAGGATTGTCAAACTAGATGGTACAACAGCTTTAGAGAGATACATATGTAATCACCTAGGTTGTTAAAAACCTTGTGCTGCAATTCAGCTGGCTGCTTGCTCTACTTTTACAACAGCCCCAAACTTCTGTGGCTCTAGAATTTATGACTGATTGACTGATCTATTGATAACAGATCTAGCCACGCTTTCTCGCAGTTAAAAGTAATTACAAACCAGCACATGACTGCTTAAGCCACAGAGGCAGCTGGAATAGGATTTGACTTTATCTTTCCAAACTGCATTTAGCAACTTGCCTTATTACAAATATGATAACAAGAAGCACCAGAAATACTCCACAGAAATCTTTGCAGCAATTCATAATTGGGGCCAGCTGGCTGCTATCACATCAGCACTGCAGATTTCCAGCACTTGGATTTATATATGGAATTAAAGCAGATCTTGAGTAGACTGCACAGGAGAGGCAGTTTCAGGGTGGTGACCTACCATGAGAAGACAAAAAAATTAAATGCCCTTGCCCAGCTGTAAAGGACAGAAAAGGGACAATAGGGGAAATCCTGTTATTGGATGTTACCTTGTACCAAGCCAGTCCACCCATTTGCATCATATCCCACTGTGTGCCCAAATGGAGGCAGACAGTGCTTTAGCGAAGACATTACTGCTGCTCACAAACTAGAGCAAGGAGCATACGGATATCTGACTCCCTTTCCTTGAGCCTGCTGGGGTGACAGATTTCGAGTTTATTACCTCTATAGATTTTTAAGCTACACGGGATGGTTATTGTTGTCTGGTTTGTATTCCTTTGTACTACTTGCCCTTCTCCTGACATCTCCACATCAAATCCAGGTGTTTCATTCAACCAGAGCCTGGGGAGCAGTGGAGCCCAGACATTTTCGTACTGGAATCTGATTGCAGTCATTTTTGCAAAATGACCCAAAACTCTCCAATATGCTTCTTTGTTTCTAGCGCTTCCTGCATCCCGAAGCCAGCATGGAGACCTAGCTGCCAGGAGTGGTCTCTCCATACATAGCTTCCCACAGTCTAATGTGGAGGGGACAGCAAGGGGGTTGAACCAACACAGGAACCTTCTCATTCTGACTATGTATCATTCAAACTGAAGCAGGGGCTGAGGAAGAAAACATGATGAAACGGTGAAAAAGCAAGCTCTGATCCTGTATTGCTCAGCAGTTCTGACTGTTTTTTCTGCTTTTTTTTTAGCTTCTCTCTGCTGCTAAATTTTTCCAGCTTGAAGCTTTACAACGACACTGTGAGATCATTTGTGCAAAAAGCATTAATACAGAAAACTGCGTGGATATTTATAATCATGCCAAGGTAAAAATAACCACATATCCCTGCATGTTATGTATGCATCTGTCCTCATACTCTGTGTGGTCATGGATTATGATAAAAGTAGTGTGATGCACTTAGGGTGGTTTGTCGTATATCAAGAATTTGTCATGGATTTACTGAGGCTGAGTAGCCAGTAGGTGCCTAGAATAGTGACAGATCTAGATCACATAGATCTAGTATCACATAGTGGCTCAGGCAGCTACACATCCCATTGCCTTGCTGGTTCAAACTCTATTTGTGTCTCCCCCCATGTGGCAGACCTACCCCTTAACACAGCAACCCAAACTGCTGAATCATTTACTGAGAATCACCTAACTGAAAAAGACCTCCGTCTTGCACCTTCCACAGGGGACTTTCCAATTACAGCTTCCTGTTTGCTTCTGCCTGTAGCCTAAAGAGGTGAGATCCTCAGTGTTAGTGGCAGCTTTTCAATATATGAAAATGTCATATTGTCAAAGTGCGATGTCTCACAACTTTGCAAGGATGGTAATAAGAATTTTTTGTGTGTGTGTTGGAGAGATTCCCAGCTTCTCACTGAAATCAAATATTTACTTAGCTTGTGAGGAAAACCTGAGCCATCAGGCATAAAGTCATGACATTTTGAGATCTATAAAACCTCTTTTAGGTCATTGATGAAGGTGTTTGCCACATTGATTATGTCCCCTTCTTTTTTGTGCTATGTAGTTCGATTTTCTCTTGCATGATGAAATTAATACAAAAATAGTTGCAATTATTTTTTGTTTGTTTGTTTAAAATATTCTTTAAATGGTCTTTCATAACTTAAATGGTCTATATGAAAGATAAAATGGTGTGTTGTGACACAACCATTGGACTGAACAGAATAATCCCACAGATTGCTCTACAAGCCCCTGCTGATCTGACGTTTATTCCCATCATTAGGTATTTCCTCCAGAGAGTGGTAATGATAGGTCTTCATGTGTAGACACACGCAGTCGGTGTTTGAAATAGCATGAAGTACCACTTCCAAATTCAGTAATAGATTAAATGTATCTGCAGGTCCACTTATTGTAATAGGAAAAAAATCACAGTTATTAGAATCTTCTTGAAAAATACCTTATTAATCTTCTAAGCAAAGTGGGAACTTAGGGATTTATGTTATTGTTGCTAAAAACAAAACACATGATGTGTAAGTAAAACTCTTTGTTTGAGATCACGTATCTTCCCTCCAAATTGTGAAATGCAGCTCTTATTTTCATCCTCACCGAAAAACATTCTTGAGCCCAGCTGCAGACTTGTTTATCCATAAGGGCCTCAGCCTGAAACTTCTCCATCCGTGAAGAAGCGGAGGTGGTGTACTGGGTAGGCTTGATAGGCGAGGGTCATGTGTGCATTAACACGTGGAGTTCACAGCAAGGATATCTAAGCTACCTGACAATGAAGTCCTGGGGTTAGTTAAGCCACATCACCCTAGAGCTCTGCCTTTACTAGTTTCCCCCGCTTCCAGTACATTACCAGTGCTAAGCTCCATACTGCTGTAGTGGAAGCTTTCCAAGACCTGAACTAGCTCAATTAATTGTAGTTCAGATATCTCCCTGTTATCCTGCCTCCAGAGGAGAGAAGACCTTTTTGCTTCAGGTCTGTGTGAAGTGCGAGCTGTTAATTTGAGACATTTCATTCTGCTCAGAGTGCTCCAGTCACAGTAGCTTCATTTGTTTGTTTTCTAAATATGGGATAATGACATGGGGTAGAGGAGGCCAGATGGTCCTCACGAGCCAAGGGAGCTCATAAGCAGTTCAAGCGCAGTTTGCCAGCGGACTGTCTGGCTTTCTGTGTTGCTGTCTGAAGTATCAAAGAAGCTCATGTTAGATGCAGTGAGGGTGAGAAAAAGGTGACCAAGCACTGAAGTCAGGGATCACTGAGTCAGGCAGGAGCGGAGGACTGTGTTTTTGGTCCTGGGTAACTTGTTCCTGTTCTAGGTACAATTTCTAGTGCCTTGTATTTTGCACGCTCGGCTGTGACTGCATTCAGGCAGTGCTGAGACCTGCTTTTCTAGACGGCAAGCAGGTTGGCCTTGAGACACAGAGAGCACAGTCCTTCTGATCGTGGTTGCGAGGAAGAAATGAATTTGCAGAACCAAGGCCTGAAGTGAGCAGATTTGGAAGGTTGTCTGTGTAGGGGTGTAGGCTGTACAAGAGCAGCGTTTAGCAGAGTGGTGAGCTGTGTAGTAGGAGCTGTAGGGACAAGAGATTGGGACCCTGGATTAGAGGTGAAATATATGGTAGGTGAGAGAAAGTGCATTTGGTCAGATTTACAATTTAGAAGTTGAATTAAGAATATTAAAATCATATGTGGCATTGCTATAAACTTTCCATTGTTTTCCATTCAATTGTAAACAACTACAAAAGGGCAGACTTTTGATTGGTATCACTTTCATTTTCACTCAAAATCTTTGTAACTGTTTATTGTCTCCAGAAGGAGATGGAATAAGTTGGAAAATTGGCTTTACAGTGGTGATTGATTACTTACCACTGGATACCAGTTGTGCTTTCCATGAATGCTCATACCCAGCAAAATTAACTGGAGTTTTGAATACATGCCACTCAGCACTTGCACAGCTTGCAATCTGGGGCTCAGAGCAAGCCTAAGAAAGAAAAGAAAAACATATTATTTCCTCGGTATCATGAATATAATGAAATAATGACTAGGGATGGTGCTTCAGAGAAGAATACAGATTCATGCATAACGCTGGTTATATCCAAGAGCAAAGTAATTCACTCATAATTTGATGAAAACGTGGTTTGAAATCAAGCTGAAATTGTTCATTCTCTTCAGGAAGGAAGCTCCTACCTAGCCCTAGTCTGTATTTATTTTCTTTTTTTAGTAGTTTCCATTCTTAGTTCCAAACATGATGCTACTGTTATAGTGGCTAATGTTGTGTAGTTGTTCCAATCTCAAGCGAGCCAAGGGTTCCCATTTCTTCTTGGAGCTCAGAGCCAGCAGGAGCTTACCTGGGCTGGAGGATGGGTTGAGCACTGCTCTGTAAACTCACATGGTTTGTAGCAGATTATCATGTTCACTCCTTGCATCACCACAGCAGCAAGCTGTGGCTCAGACACTGTGACTACATGTCCTAGTATAGGTCATTGAAGGTTTGCTCATGCATTAGGTCATCCCTGTCTCCTCCAAAGCCATGCTGGTCACTGTAAAGGAACTGCTGACAGTCCTACACCACATGCCCAACAAGCCATTTCTCCTCCAAAGATTTCCTGAAGCTGTTTTGGATGGTGTGTGTCCCAGTCTTGCTAAGGATGATACTGTAAAATACTGTTTGATTAAGTCCCAGCCCTACACACATATGCCCCTGTATCCAAAAGGCTTGGCTTGTTTATTTGTTTGTGTGCAGCTCTGTGTTTGCCGAGCGGGTTTTACCGGAATGGTTGTCTTTCTCTGATTTCACTTGTAGTTTCTCGGAGTCACAGAACTATCTGCCTATTGCGAAGGCTACTTTCTAAAAAATATGATGGTCCTCATTGAAAATGAAGCTTTCAAACAGCTTTTGTATGACAAGAATGGAGAAACATCTGGTCAAAATGTACTGCAGGACTTACAGAGGACGTTGGCCACAAGGATTCAATCAATTCATTTGTCTTCTTCAAAGGGCTCCATTGTATAAAGCTGAGGAAGACGGTAACGCTCCAATAAAGACCCTGCAAGTTAAGTCTCCTGTTGCAGTTGCTTAAATGAATATATATATAAAAAAAAAATCTACTTCACATCCAAATAGTTCTGTGTTGGCCAAAGGTGCTGCCTTGAGGCTGCGGCCTCATCTGGATGAGGGAATACAGAATACGTAGCTCCTCCTTGCTTTGAGCAACAGGGATGCAGCACTGTCTAGTGAATCGCTGTTGTATTCGAATTCTGAACACAAAAGTGTGGTCACAGAGCTAGATGCCAATAAAAGCCAGAATCTGCATCAATGAACAGCAGAAGCCCCTGCCTGTGCAGTGATGCCATGGAGCACCTAAATTAGTGATTTAAGGCTGTTTTGTTCCACAGTATTACCCATTAAGAACTATATCTATTCCAGAGTCCATTATCTTGTGCATTTAAGAAATGTAAGAACTGTTAGTTGCCATTAAGGAATGATCAACTGTGTTAGAGAGCGGGTAAGACTGTTGTAATTGAGGGAATATACTGGCAGATTTTTAGGGGTGGGAACTTTTTAAATTGTTCATAAAAAAAATAAAGGGGTGGCCTTGTAGTTTAAAAACTATTTCTGAAGTTTAAATTTTCATTTTCGACAGAGCTGTGTTTGAGAACCTATGTAATGTTTTGTTTTGTTTTTTTAATGGTAAAATGTACATGTGTAAACACACATATGATCAAGTTTTGCTTGTATTCTTTCCTAAGGTGGTATAATCTTGCCTAACAGGCTATGGTTACACCAAAGAGGTACATTACCAGGACTATCTCTAATACAGTAGTTGGGGAGGGAGGGGGCAGGAGAACTGCATGCTAATCGTGATTTGGGGTTTAACAGCAATGACAAACTCAACATGCATTTGCATGGTAACTCTACCTGTGGAATGTTATGTTTGTGCTTCGTTTTGCCAAGACAAATGCAATGTTACTTCTTGTCAAAATCCATTTGTGAAATTAGCATATTTTTTTAATTCAGTGCAATTGGATGTGAGATGATACCCCCAGAGACCCTTCCCGAGATGCTGATTTCTGTTTGTTGCAGTGAAGGGATAATGACAAATCTATATTCTAGTAACGTGTCAATACTTTGCTACTGGCCAGAGAATGTGTCTGAGTTAGACTTTTTTTAAATTATAATTAAATATGTATTATAGAACGATTTCTCACTGTATTTTGAGAATGCGTAGGCTATGTACAACACAGGGCTTGGATGGGGTGGGATTGGGGGTGGGATTTAATGTCAGGGCTCCGTTTATTTTGCAGCTTGTTGGTAGCAAGGCAAATCTGCTAAATGCCACCACATTCCTGATGCTCTGTCTTTGAATAACACCTATCATGAACCGCCCGATTTAAAACATGGAGGAGACCGCAGTAAGAAGCAGGCAAAGGTGTTGCCTTGACCACGGTGAAATGACATTGATGTGTTTATTTATAGCATGCCGTTCAGAAACTGTGCCCAGTCCATAGACTTCAGACGTTTTATTTGACAGCGCATGTTAACTTCTTGTTCTTTCGCTGAAGTAGCTGCGTCGGGTGCTCTTCCACGCTTGTAGCTTTTGGAGTGCTCAGAGAGCACACTTGGCTTTAGTTTTCAGGACAGTAGGAAGCTGTTTTATCTCACTGAGGTGTAAATCCTCCTGCATTCTTGGTCTTTTAAAACCAATGCAGTGTGTGCAGCAAATTACAGAAATGTCTGAACTGCCACTGATGTTGCAAGGACACGGCATGTCAGTCAATTAACCATTTTTTTCCTGCAGTTATGTCTGCACAAGATGATATCCCGAACACTTAGATGATGACAGCTTTTCTGCAAATGCTGCCATACTAGAGGAGCAAGAACGTGGTTGATGCAGCTACAGCACACAGGGATGCGTATTAGATGCACGTCCTCAGCCATGGAAACCCACCCTTCCAGACCAGCAGTAGCTAGAAGACAGCAGCAGATCTCGCCCGAAGCTTTACAGTAGCCAGGTGTCTCAGACAGCAACCCCAGGGCTCAAATCCTTCCCTCGGGCTCATGCGAAACGCCCAGCGGAGTCGGCAGGAGTCGCGTACGCCTGTGTCCGCCGGCTGAACGCCTTTTGTGGGAAGGAAGCACGGAGGCGCGCGGCGCTCGGCCGGCCCGTGCCTCCTGGGGTACGGGCAGCCACGGCCGCCCCTGCCCTCCTGCGGGGGTTGTGAGCGCGGCAGCCCGCGGGGCAGCCCGCGGCCACCACCCGCTCTGCTTTACCGGTCCCATCCAAGCCCCGAAGGGAACGGCGCCAAAGCAGCGTGTTGCTCAAAACTGCGGCAGGAGAGGACGGTGCCTGCTGGTTTATAAGGGGGTAGCTTTTCCCCTTAAGAACACTGCTCATGCCAGAATCATCGATGTATAGGGAAGGAACCTTTAAAAGTTATGATTTTCTTTTCTTTTTTTTTTTTTATATATATATGAACCCCATAACTTTTGCCACCAAAAGTGTCAGCCCATGTAACCCAAGCACCCATTTCTCTTGGAAGTAGCTTGTGGATCTTTATGGATCCGCATACTAGAGTTTGCAAATTATGATTTCCATCTCTCCCACCTGCCATAGGGCCAGATGAGGTATAGGTATATAGGCATATATACCTATATATATAGGTATAAGTGTATATATAACTTGCAAGCTCTTGAAGCTTCCAGTGACAGGAATCCACAGTCTTCACCTTGGAAGCTTTTCCTAATAGCTGATTTATAATATCTTTCCTGCAAAACAAACCATTCTTCTTTGAAGCCTTGATTGACATGAAGAACAGATGATCCACAGCCTTCTCGTAAGAATATACTTTTGTATGAGAGAAACTACCCTCCTTTCCTCACTCATATAAGTCCTTCCTAGTCCCTTCAAAAATATGTTCTAGGCCTCTAATTTCTGCTGTCATTTTCCTTTTGTCTCTTTAGTTTTCCCAAAATACTTACCCTAGTGGGGGTTTTATCCCATAGCAAGTGAACTGCAGTAATTGTCTCCTGAGTTTTACCTACAGAATATCTAAAAATATATCCCAGAATATTTTTTGAAAGAACATCCCATAGCTGAATTGCATCTAGTCTTTCATCCAGTAAAATTCCTGGGGAGTTTACTGCTGCCTTACCAGGAGTTCCCATTTGCATTTGTCCATTTGTTAATACCTTTCAAAGTATAACACTTATCACTTATCTTTATTAAAATCTGTTCTGGTTTAATTCCCTACTTAATCATGATCATTTTCAGTTTGGGTTCTGTCTTCCAGCATGTTTCATAATCTGCAAACTTGGTGATATTGGCTGCATGCATGGATTCTTCATTCCATTAATCTGGGATGTGTGAAGAAGGGCTGTGTGATAAGCTTAGTCTAAAGAGGAGTCTGTGTTGTGTCAGTGGGTATCCAGGAATACCTTCCCTATCAGATAAGGTTCTTCTATCAGAGCATTTTATTAGCATTTAGAAAGATATTATTATCATTTAGACAATAACAACAAAACCCTTCTACTTCTTTAGTCTGTGTGACTTTCCATTGTTTGCCAATTCTGAGGTAAATCCAGCCTTCCAGCCTTCTCCAGCCTCTCTAGGTGAAATGGAAGAAATATAGAATTCTTAAAAAAAGAAAAAAAAAAGTGATTTTTTTTTTTAATTATAATTTTCCAGCGTGAATAACTGATAGGTTGTTTTGGTTCCTTTCCATCTGTCTCTTTTATACTAGTCCCTTGCTGTAATCCTTGAGGATTTAAAGGCATCCTGCCCCAGCCTCACTGCAGATCTTTCCTTCTGCCTCTTTACAAGAGATTTGGCTCCATCTTAGTTTCCAGATTTTTCTCACATTTTCACCTTGCCTGACTGACGGCCAGTTTCCACATGACCTGATTTTTTATTCTTGATCTTGTTGGATCCTCTCCCAAGCCCAGAAATGGTATCTATCTATTCTCTAATGAGTAATTTTCCAATAATCAGCTCGAGAACTGAGAAGAGAAAAGGATGGGGAATGTATGAGAGCAGAGATTTTGAACATCAGAAAGAAGGTACTGTAGGCTGGTACTCTTTTTTCAGGACAAATTTCAGCACTGTGTTCTCATTACTGAAATTTTCCCTGACCTATTCCTTATCCTTCTGTCCTCTAAACACATCTGGTGTCCAGATGCTTTCCACTCTGGAAAAAAGCCAGTTTTGCAAAAAGGCTAAGACTTTTTCCCAGCTAAAACTTTGCCTGCTTGGTCTCAGCTTCTGAGTACATTTGGGCAAACATCTATTAAAGACACAGGAAAACATCTTTAAAGACGTGCTCAGGCTTAGTAGCAGGTCTCCTGTGGACACTAATGAGAGCTGCCCGCTGAATCTCCATGTGCTCCTTTCCACTCTGAGCCTTTTTTGTATTCTGTACTGAATATCCGCTGACCACTGGCTGTATATCACACACTGTGCTAGTCCTTCTGCCTGTGTTACAGCATCTGGTGCGTTAGGGGCCTTTCAGGAACTCTCCTTTTGTTTCAGCATAGCATGATGCTCTTTGAAAATTAAAAGAAAAAAAAAAAAAAGATGCTCAGTTTGTAGTGGAACAAATTGCTCTGAGGTGGTGTGGTCAGAAGGAAGAAAGGGAGCCTCTTCCTCCCCATGTCTATCCAAAACCAGAGTTCTGTTGTGGCACAGAATGCTGCTAAGTCCGTAGAGACTTAGGTATGTGAGGCCCTCTGTAAGTGGACTTTTATGTTCAAGAAAAATGCAGGTGTTGTTAAAGTTCACATATCCACATACTCGAGACAAAGCTCAAACCAGCTTAGCGAAAAGGTCATTCCTAGTACTGTTGTCTGCGGTCAGATCCTAGAGCCTGGGAACCTGCCGAGCTTGTTGAAATTGGTCGCAGGTATTTAGAGCTGGTTCTGTCTTAAAAATATTCCTGAAGGATGACATCTTTGTGAATCCTGCCTTCACTAAAGCAGCCTCTGAAGTCAGTGGATGATCTCTTTTTTTTGATGAAAGAGAGTTACCTAAAGTCCAACAAAGACGTGGAGTTAGTTTGCTTGACAAAGTGTCTTTCATGTGAGGATCTGCAAAGGCTTTACAGAAACGTAGGCTGGATGTTTCTTTCATCCCCTTGCCCAGAGACATGGGTCAATTGAAATATATAAGGATTAAGAAGGCTGTTTAGGATGTGTTCAAATATGCACTAATCTAACTTTCAGAACAGTAACCTTGAAATAGCTCTCTGAAAACCCTGATCTGAAATCCCTTACACGAGAAAATCACGTATTTTAGATGACTGTGTATAAGGACAATACTTTGTCTTTAACTCCTAGCATTTGCAATCTCATCTTCCATTCATTTATAACAAAAAGTAAGTTTTTTTGTTCTTTCACGTGTTCATTATTTTTACCAGATTACCATGTTTCAGTGGAATTATTTCTGGCCTACAATTCATAACTGGACTTCAAAGGCAAAAATATTGAAGTCTTCTGCTGAGTCTTCTGCTGTGAGCTGATGATTTGTGAGTTCAGTGAGACCGCTGCCGAAATACTACAAATGTGATGCCCAAAGCAGAAAGAAAGTCTGCCATTAAGTTCAACAGTAATATTTCCAGAGTTAAGATCTTACTGAAAATGTACATTAGCTAATTGGCATTTGTTTACTGATTTCAAGAGGCCTGAGAACTAAGCTGAGTGTATGTAGGAGGGAGGTGTTTTCTTTCTTTTTGGTGTCATCAAATCGTCATTTCTTTATCTTTGTTCAGGTCTTCTTGCATGGATCAATCATTGATGGCCTAGTGTGTATTTATCTTAGAGTTCTTAGAAGGTTCAGAATGTGGTATCTCCTGTTTTCCCGCGGTCTGTGTAGTCTCTGTAGACTCTGCTTTTTTTGTGCTTTCCTAGGACTGCTCTTCTCTGGAACACCAGAGCAGCTGCCTGCCAAGGGATTGCACTGGCCAGAAACACCTGAGTTCTGCAAACGTCTCCTGGTCCGTAAGCTGTGCTGCCTCGCTGACTCGGTCTGTCCACCCGACTGGCCATGACATACCAGAACAGCAATTTTGGCGTTTGTTTAATTTGAGGAGGGATTTTTTCCATTCGTTGTGTTGATCGTTTTACTTACTCTTTTTTTATTATTATTTTTTTTTACAACCTGCAGAGGTGATGGTGCCCCCGGCATTCTTAGCGCAGGCACAGGCTTCTGTCACTCTGGCAGAGCCTACTGAAGAGGTCTTGGTAAGGGGAAAGGACTAGGTAAAAAATTTAAATGTCTAGCCCCATATGTATACGTTGGGTTTCAGAGAGATGGAAGTTCCCAGTTCCTGCTTCATTTTTCTCCAACTTTGAGATTCCATGAAGTCAAAGGAGAGTGGAGGAGAATTCACGGATATGAGGAGAGGAGGAAGGAGGAAAAAGGGAAGCAGCTTCACGTCCCATGTGTCTCTTGACGTTGCCAACCAGACCGCTTGGCTCTCCTCTATTCAGTGTTCACTCAGAGCTCATTCCCACTTGTCAGCTTTGGCTGTGGAGCTCTAGCTGTATCTAGGAGATTTTTGTCCTTATAAATATCTCCACTGCTGCAGCTGCAAGAATGAATTTTGCCCCTTTGTGTGTGGTTAGCTTTGGTCTTTCCACTTCCCATCATCTCTGCTGCTGTGTTTTCATTAAAATTTCCATTACTTTGCTTTACCCACTGCAGTTGGAGGCAATTTTGTTTCTTATTGCCTTTCTAAGCAAACAAAAGGAAAAGAAAAAAAAAAAAAACTCTCTGAAATAGCCAATCAGAAATCATTCATGTTTTAAAATAACCCGCATTAGAAAATGAGATGCTCAGGAAGAAAAAATAGAGAAGAGAGTGACATCCACCTTAAAAAAAAGGCAGTCTCGTAGGAGGTCAGTTTAATTAATTAAGGCCACAGTCTTAGAACCTCAGAAATGCCATCAGGGACAGATGAAAATGGTTCAAAACATCTGGACTTGTCCAGGCCACAGGTACAAGAGAGCCCTGTCTTACCCTTTCCCCTTCCCAGCAGCGGATGAGTTGACTATCATGCGGCTTGCTGCGTGAGAGGCTTTCAAATGAAGCTTTTAAAAATCTGGTTCTCATCTGTGTATCTTTTTCAGAGCCCAAGGTATCCTGAGGACTGAGGTTCTGAGGTAGGTTACTTCAGATCATCTGAAAGCTTCTTATAGTATCATCAGTGCAAGTGTTGTCCTTAGAGCAAGATTTTAACTGGCTTAAAGCTTGGAAAACTTCTTAAATCATTCAGAACAAAAGTGGCATTATAGAATACATCAGAGCTGTGTATTTTCTGCCTTTTTTTTTTTTTTTTTCTAATAGGAGGGAGGGAGTTTGAGCCTATGAAACATTGTGGATTTTCTGTCCACAGAGTTATCTTTGTGTGTTTTTATGTTTGAGGAAGACAGAGAGATGGGCAGTAAATAGATCTACAGGAAACATTATGAGGCGTGAAATCGTGCTTGTAATGAGAGTTCTTGTTAATGGCAGTCAGCCTTCCTTGATGCTAAGCATTAACGCAGTATCCATTAGTACAGCCAAACCTCCCTCCGTCCCACTTTCCCCAAAGGATTTCACTTGGTACCTAGTTTAGCATTTATAAATACTTGATACAAGGTTCAAGAAAGTAATTTCCATGTTAAATGAAGGATAAATGAGTGTTCTAGGAAAAATACAAGTTAGGATTCTACTATAGCATCCTTCAAAAAACAAACATGAAAGCAGGATGAAACTTACTCCACCAAAATCGCTGGAAGCCTTATCATTGATTTTTCTAGTCTGTGGATCAGGTCTGTTTTCTGTCTCTCTTTCATACTATCGGTCACCTTTGAAGGCGTTTTGCATCTCATGCTTTCCGAGCCAAATGCGTATCTGTAATTAGCACAATCTTGATCCTTAAATGAGGAAGAGATCTTGCCTCTGCCTCCTGCTTCTGCAGGACTGGTTTTGTATCGTTACATTTGCCACTGGAAGCAGCCGCTGAATGGGGAGGTGCCAGTGCGAGCACCCTGAAAAGGCAGAGGAGCCGCCACTGTCCCTGTGACCAGTGTTTGCTTCCTTCATCCTTCTTGCCCATTCCCACTTGCATCTTTGAAGTGAAACTTGGACGAGGAAAATGCAGACTAGAGGAAAGGCTATGCTAGAAATAGGATGGTGTCTGGAATGCGTGAATCTTGATCACTGCAGCTCTTGAATTGCTTGCTATCGGAGGGGAGGCAGATTCCTAATTTGCACAGTAAAAGAAATAGAGATGGCCATGATTGTTTCTTGGGTATTCCCCTTTTTTATTTTTTTCTGTCCTAGCACAGTAGTTTTGCTTGCTGGCATCTAATGTTAGGGTTTCTATGGGAAGGTGTCACTGCATATGGAGAATGTGAGATCACACAACTCAACATGACCCTCCACAAGCGCAGAGATGCCGTCCACCTTCCACAGTTGTATCTTAAGTACTGGATTGTGGCTTCGCAGAAGGGTTTGGGGTCATCTACAATTAACAGCAGGGATGAAACATCCTTCCTTTCTGCTTACCCTTTTATGAATGCTCAGTTTACAAATAGCACAAAGTTAGAATATAGAAATAGGATCACAGATGTTTTTTAACAAAGAGTATGACTAAGAAATAAAAATGGTTTTGGACCCTTTTTTTTTTCCTCAGAAAGACAGAAAGGCAACTATAGATCATTCCTACAGCTCATTCAGAGATGTCAGTCTCTCAAGACTGTGGGATTTTTTAGAAAATCACCTGTTTGGAGCAGTTAATGTCCAAGAGCAAGCTGTTTCTACTGAACACATTGACTTATGGCCCTTCATAAAAGGGCAGAAGGGGAATGTATTTTTAAAAAACAGGAGGTCAGCCATAATTTGAAGTGGCAGTTCTTGTCCACTGTGCCTGCAACCCTAATGTATTTTTAAAAGTGTGTTTATGTTTTCTTTTTAGTATTATTATTTTTTAATGTGAACAGTTTTTTTTCTTTGAGTATCATGTATTCAGATCAGAAAGCTTTCGGGTGATCTAATTATCTTGTAATTAGATCCTTAGCCTAAATTTTGGGAAGGCTCTGAAAGCGTGTTCTCCAAGTGCACCTTACATCATTTTAAACCCCCTTCTGTCTGATACTAATCCTATTAAAATCTCCAATGAGATTATGATTCATTTGTTGTTGCTCAACGTCATTTTGTTAACACTGTGTTAATGCAGGCCTGAATGTGAAATTAGCATTTTTTTTATGGTATTATTCTAAAAAAAAAAGGAAAAAGTAAATAGCTCTTTGTTTCTCGTATCTTCCTCTTAGCTTGAGACTGCAAAGCTTCTCCTCCGACTGCCTTGTTAGAAGGGGAGTTATAAAATGGAGCAAAACAACCTTATAAAGATTTGATTGAAAAATTTAACTGCAGTGGTGCAGAACACACACTTGTTACAGTCCGCACTGCCTCTTGTGAAGTCAGTGGGAGTCTTTAATGGGAATTACTGCAAGGCCGTAAGTTTTTTTCCCATCCCATCATCTGCACAGTTGTGGTTGGTGCACCATAAAGACTGAAGGCCAAGTCCTGCTGTCATTGCGCGTAGCGACCCAACTTCCGCAAGGATCATAAACACGCAGTGAGTTAGTTAGCGGCACAGTTTGGGGGTTTGGGTGAACAGAGATGGCAGAGGGTAGGCTTTCCTGGTGCTTGTTGTATCACAGCCTTTGCATTTCCAGTGACTTTATTAGAAGGATCATAGATGTACGTGCTGCAGAGGGTGGGAAAGATTTTTGCGAATTTAGACCTGCTTAAGAAAATACCAGCCATTCTAATCTTAGACAAGTTGCATTCCATATCCATCTGTGCAGTGGATCAGTCTCATGTTTACTATTTAGTAAATTACTTCTTTTTTTTTTTTTTTTTTTTTTTTGAATTTCTTTGAGGGGATAGTGTAAAATAGTGCCAAGGACTTCAGAATATACCCTGGGGGCCAAACCCTGCTAACTTTGCATACCACAAGCAGTCCTATCAAAAGCAAGGAAAGCTGGGAAAGCTGCACTGGTGCATGAACTGCAACTCCCCCCTTCCCTCCCCTCGGTGCCTATTTACATGTCCTGCCTCATTTCATAACGATGGATGACTTCCTGGAAAAAAAAAAAAAGAAAAAGAAAAACCACATGGTGCCAATTCACCCAGTTAGGAATGTATCAAAGTAAAGAAATAAAAATTAAAAAAAAAGTTATTGGACATGACTGTAGTCTACCAAATCCAGTCCTATACATAGGCAGAACTCCAAGGGAAAGTAATGGGAGCTTCTGCCACGGAGCTTGCAGAAGAAGCCTACGTAATGGACTATGACAAATGGCAACTTTGTGTAAACTCTCCTGGTGGGTCTGTATAAAGGTTTTTAAGAGATCTTCATTGGAACACACCAGGGAATAATAAACTTGCACCTTGATAGAATAGCTTTATTTGTATATATTCTATGTAAATTTTTAACCGGAGGATACATGTCATTCCTTGTACATAGCTGAGGAGAGTGGTGGCAGTGCTGTGCACTGCTGTACAGGAGATCCAGGTTCTCCAGTCTTGGGTTTCTGACTGTAAAGGCCACTGGAGACTGCTTGGGACCAGCCAAAAAAGATGGATAGATGATCGCACCCCACTGCTTATATGTAGGAGTAGGAATTGGGACAGATGTTGCCTATGGAGAAGATTGCTTGCCTCCCCTCCTGGCTAAAGGACAAGTGCCTCCTTCGCTGTCGTCTCCAACAGAAGGGAAGTGATTTATGGTTTCGGCCGGTTGAAGAGTGTGGAGAACATTCAAATCCCTGTTTGGATCAGTGTTTAACAGGGACCTCACCTAGTAAGAGGGAAGCCACACTTCTTGTGTCACGTGGAAATGTCCGCAAAAGAAGCAGTGTGTAAATACATCTACCTATCTGTCTGTCTGTCTATCTAATATCCCAGTGTTTCTGTATTGAATGGTTTCAGTAACCTGTAAACAAGTGGTTGCTCCTGTTGTGTTACTGCTTTGAAATTCTTTGCATGCACTCTGGCCTATAATTCTTTAAGAAAAGAAATTATACATATTATATATATAAATATATATATATATATTGTAGCTTGCAAAATATTCATGTTGAAGAGCCATGTTTTGTGCAAATTGTACATTTATGTTGTGAGCAATATTGGAATATGAACTTTTATTAGTTGTTGGCATTAAAACATGTTTTAATAGTAAATTTGTCACATTATTCTTGAGTGTATGTAACAAGCTTTCAAACTCAGGCATTAGATCCACTACTGAAGGAGAGTTTCTCTGTGCGGTAGAAGTAGCACTGACTTCCAGAAGATAGGCAAGTATGCAAATCCTTTTCTGTTTAATGCAAGTTGCAAGGCTGATTATTCATGCAGTTTGTCAGGCCAATATTTGTTTTTTTTTGGCAGTGCTGGAATTCATGTTTAATGTAATGACACTGTTGCCCTGATTCGTAGCAGAACTAAACTCCCAACCTAACGAAACACAGCGCTTAACTCCCAGTGTCCCCTGTCTTCCCTCTGTTAAAGATAAATACAATGAAGACTTAAGAAACTTCCAATTTCCTGCTGGTAGCAAATGTGGTATTTTACAGTTTTCATGCTACATAGTTTTCAACTTAGGGGCTGGATAAAGTGTAATACCACTGACTTTTAGGAAAGCTACAGCATTTGGAGCTTGACCTTAAAATTTTTACATGACTTCTGAATATCATTGGTGGCTTTGTTTGCTCAATGTTTACCTCTGGAAAATGTATGCTCTTGATTTAAATGTTTAATATATTGACTGCCTTTTTGTATATTTGTTATCACAAAAGTTTGGTTTAAATGCTATCAATTGTAGTCTATTTTCAGACTTTAAATAATAACGTACAGTTCTGTATTTGGAAGGCAAAGTTATTAATGAATTTAGCAATTTGGTATTTTATTCCTATTTTATACAGCTGCCCCCATAGGTTACTATCAGATGGCAATGAATATTGCTGAACAGCAGGTGGAACTCTTTTCAGTGTGTTTATGAGCCATCTCTGTTCAATAAAAATTCCATTGTTTTCTAGCCTAGGAAATGGCTGCTGTGAGTGTTTTTGTTGTTCCTTTTCCAGTTCAGATATTTCTCAATATTTCTCAATAAACCTCGGGTGGCTACAAGACTGGGGTTCTCCCAAGAACCATCTTCCAGAAACCGTGTATTTTCAGGATACGGTTACATCTGGAAGTTCTGGTGCTGCTTTCCCCGACTCTGTGCTCTCAGTATGGTTGCTGTGCTTGCGAAGAAGTGACCTGGGTGCTGGTCCAAAGCTCCTGGTCCGAGCCCTGACCTGGCAAGGAAACGCGCACATGAGGCTGGGAATGGAGCTCCACGATGCTTAAAATTAAAAATCTGCAAACAGGCTAAAGACGAACTGTTTCATGAATACATGAAGATCTGAAAGCCTGGAAGCTTGCTACATTTTGTTATATTGCTGCGAGCATAGACAAATAAGCAGCAAGTGGGTATCACAGAAGAAGTCAGAATAGAAGGAATTGAGTCACTCTGGCTTGAGAGATAAAACAAGCTTTGAAAAAGCTTTCGATTTTTGGATTTATTTTTACTTGATCTGTTGATCTATGATTTAAAGTTAATTGAAAATGTTTTATACCATTTATGTTTTAGTGGATTTAAAGTCAAATCCTTTCTTCATAATGTGTGAGGATATGATGAAACAGGTTGGTCCAGAAAGCAGACAGCACTAATCTCCTTTCAAGTATGGCCATAAAGAAAAATCCACAGATGCAGGTCATGGGAGTGAGACACTGCTCACCATAAACTGGGTGACTGTCCGGAACAGGATCCTGGCCCTGTCAGGCGCCTCAGGGCTATGTGAGCTGTATCTTTTTTTCATATTTTCTTGACAATGCGTTCACTGGGGTAATTAGGGTTTAAGGCACCCACTGCTCTTCTTTCCCTTTTTCTGGGGGAGAAAGGGGCAGCAGTGCCTTAAATCACCCCTGCCACATTTCAGGGCTCACCTGAGAGGAACATTAAGTTCATGTTCAAATGGGACAACACTGTCAAGCGCTTAATGTAGGTCTGCTGGCAGAATCGGCAGCAGAGGCATTTGCGTAGCAGAAATAGAGTGATTTTCAGTATGATTTACATTACTTCAAAGGTAAGAGTTACATCTAAGCCAAATCGAAGAAAGCTAGTCAGGAAAAAAAAAAAAATCTGCATAGTAACTTATACAGGCATATTTCTGTGTGTTTTGTAATAGCAGCCAAACCTTTCCAGGTCAACAGAGATGTATTTCCATGAAAGCTGCTGCAGTGGCTTTCCCTTCTTCTAACAAAATGCTGCTCCAGAGGCGTGTGGGCTGGCTGCTCCCAAGCTTTGCTCCAAAGACCTGGGAGCACGGGGTAAATGCCGAGGGCCTGCGCACGGGAGGCTGCCGACGCGGCGCGGCCCTGCTGCCTGCCTGCCTGCAGCCTAGCGGCCCCCCTGCTCTGCAAGCCCTGTGGCTTGGCTGAAAACATGCAGTCTCTCCTCAAAGAGCGAATCCTGAATTAGTTTTGAACAATATACTTTGGATGCAGAGTTAATGAATACATCCCACCACTGAGCGAAATCCTAACCTTAATAGCTGCCATTGATGCCATCAATCCCAGGTGTTTCTTGGTTCTTCCCTCCCTCCTCTCCCCTTTTCATCTCAGCTCTACTACTTCTGGCTTTCTACCAGTATTTTCAAAGTTATTTTCCTCTGTTGGCTGCATGGGGCAAATAGGATTAATCTCCACATCCAGATATCCTTTTTCCAGATTGCTGAGGGGGCACTGACTAGAAGGTTTCATCTCCCTTTATGTTGACTCTAATGCTACCTACGAATTGTCGTTGCAGGCACGATGGGATTCCGACTGTCAGACTCTCAGCACACATTTTAGGGAAGCAGGTGCTCCATACCCCTTTGCACTATAATACACTCGCTGTTCCAATAAGCATTTAATGCCTCATATGTGTATCTAGTTCACCATGAGATCATCAGACTTATCACTAGGCATAGCTAAGGGAAGCAACAGATCTAGTTTATTCCATTAGAGGTAAACACCAAAAGCAATACCGAAGACCTGGGCATAAGAATGCCTCATCTTTAGATTGAGGAGGTTGCTGCTGTCCCGGAGAACTCCTTAGAGAAATTGTGGCTAAAAGAAAAGCAAAAGCAGCCCTGTTTCAGCTACCCAAAAATGCAACGCCATGCCTAGCTGTCAGCTCAGGAGCCCTTCGTCCGGGCTGCGCTGCTCTTTGCCAGGGCCGTAGGGAGCCTCTCTCGACCAGACACTGCCCTATTGAAATCTGCTCTTCCCTTGGTTTCCTCCCGCTTTTCTTCACAGGAATACCCAGGGAGCACAAATGGAGAATTGAAAGGAAACCCTGAGGACTTTTATGGCTACCCTTGGTGTTTCAAAGCCACTCCTAAGTACTCCCTTGTTTCTTTGATAAGGTAGAGGATTTCTTGATGCCCCAGCCTTGCTGCTAGCCGTCTGGCATTTCTGGGGTGGCTAAGTACAATGTTGCAGCTCATTTGGGAAGATAGATTTTTTTTTAATTTTATTGCTATTTTTTTAACAAGGTGGTGTGCTAATGTATCAGTTCCTTTACTCTTTTTTTCTTTTCTTCTAGAAAAGAAACCCAATTGAACTGCAGTCCTCCAGAAGCCAGCTGAACTGCAGTTTTATGCCTACAGCAAAATCTCTCTCAAAACATGCAAAATTCACTGTGTTTTCCTACTTACAGCCTATAGGTTTTGCAGTATGAACCATTTTTGTGGCATAGTAGCTTCCACCTTCCATACTGGAAATGTTTAGAGCATCTCTTGACAGTTTCATGATTCAAAGCATTTCAAAATCTCCACAGAGCTACTCCAATTACTCCAGAGCTACTTCATCAACCAAGTTTCTTAATGCCATGAGTATTAAGACTGGTATCTGAGCTCTCTAGCACCAAGTTGACCCATCCCCTAAAATGAAAAGTGTTTGTTTGCTCATTATCGTTGCATACTAGATACCAAGATGACCATGTTTTACTGTTGTGTTATGACCTGTGATGTATGGTTAATTCCTGACAGGGTCACTGGGCTGTACTGCTGTGGAGTTCAACCAGAGCCGAACCAGTTACCACCGCAGGTGTCTGCAGGGAGCTTCCCTGGCTGGGGCTCCCCTCTTTCTACCACATCTTGCTAGTGCTCAGGCACCCTGAACCAATAACATATTGCATAACTCAGCCCTTTGGGCTTTCTTTTCCCAGCTCCAAATCCCCAGAGAGTTTACGAAGCAGGGAAGTAGTAGAGACACTTAACATTTATGGGCCGGCTCTCAACGGAGAAGAAAAGTTATTTAGTATTAACAGCAGTTCTCTGGGCTGCATTATCTGTACGTACATTTGCTACCTATTTTCCATTCCTCCTCGCTCTCCAAGTCTCTCTCTTGGTACTGCCATGGTCGAGCATCACCGCAGGGCACTGCCATTTTCTGATTATGGGCACAGTGGGAGGGAAGGCAGAGCGCGTGGGCCCCCTCTGGGCATTGCTTCCATAAAAAGTCTGGATCGAGTGCTTGTTGGGCAAACATCCACAGTGCAAATGTATGTTTGGAAAAAAGTTGAATCTAAAAGAACCACAGTCACTGGAAAGTAACCTTTCCTTCCTCCTCTTGGCTGCGTAACACTTCCCTCTCCCTATCCTTTGGGAATAGCATCTGCTTATACAAAACTTCCCTAAGAATTTGGGAAAAGGACAGTGAAAAGGGCAGTGAAACTGAAGCCAATTCATACATGGGAGGAAAAGAGGGAATTTCTTAATACATTAAGAGAAAAAGACCAGCAAAGCAAATAACATGCCAGCAAAAAGACCAGCATAGTAAAACAGAGGGTGGTAATTATCTATATATCATAGATCATATGATATCATATATATCATATACCATAGATCCCACGTAGGACTGAGATGCCCATTTTACAGGTACTGTACAACCAGATCAAAGAAAAAAAAAGTGCAGCTTTTGCCTTCATATGTTTTGTTTCTAAGCTAAGACAAACCACAACAAATGGAGAGATAAACAGGGGAGCAGGGGAGATGGCAATGTTTAGCTATTTATCACTCATGCCAGAACCATAGAGGAATCAAAATAAAACAAATGCTGCCGTTGTGCTGTCTAGTGATATATGGATGAAATAACACAACTATTCTATCTGCCAAGCTGAAATCTGGCTGCCAAATCTTTGAGCTTTACCATGAGAAAAGCTGCTTTCCCTAAGCTTGTTTCCCCATCCTTGTCATTTGCAGTTAGCCTCTGAAATAAAATTTCAGTGATGCAAACATCAATGATTTCTGCATGTTAATGAAAGGTTACATTCCTATATATTCCAAAGGACATTTTATCAGTTTTCTCTGATTTAATTAAGTAGCTAGTATCAAATATGGATATTTGGGAGGGAAAGAAGAAATACCTCCTGTGAGCAAGCTATTCCCTTCACAGAGGTTCCTGCATATTCCTCACACCAGAGATGGTGCATCAGTTTATTTTCCTCGGGCAAGTATTTTAAAGGCAGTAACAAAAAGGGCACTTATACTGAATAGCAGGAGGGTATCTAGGGATGTTCAGAGAGAGCGAGTACCTTCTAAAACACCCTGGATTATATGCATATCCCCCAAAATTCAACAAGCTGTATGCTTAAAGTCAGTAAGTTACAGGGTTTCAGCTGTGTAAGCATGCTGCTCCAAAAGCACACAAAACCTTGTGCTAAATCGGAGTAATTTCTGTTTTGCTAAACCTCTAATTCTTGTGGATTACTGCTGGAATATTTCAGAGCCGCAGTGTACGAGAACAGCAGAAGGATGGTACTGCAGGTCTCCTGCAAGAATACGAAACTGTAGTTAGGTGCAGTGATCGAAGGAGTTGAAGATCCTGAAGACAGGGCAGCATGTTGCTTAACCTGAGCATGCAAGTGGAGTGGCTACGCAAAGATGTATTACATTGTGTGGGTTTTTTTATTTTTTTTTTCACTACTAAATGGGTCTTTGAGTCCTAGAACAAGCTAAAGATGCCAAGCATAATAATCCAGGCTAATTAAGGGACAAAACTGAGCACCTTCCTGCAATTAACTTGCTGGGAACAAGAGCAACTATTGCTCAAGGCAATAGGTCTCCTTGCAAGTTTGATCACAACCTAAACCTATGTCACTTCAGTGGTAGCAGCTGTCCCCCTGCGGCTGCCAGGCGCTGTCCCTGCGAGGTCAGAGCCATTCCCTGACGCGAGTCGTGGGGCACGCCGTGCAGGGAGGAGGCGGTGCCGGCCCGGCGCAGATGGAAGAGCGGGGCAGGAAAGCACGGCCAGGGAGGAGGTGCAGACGCCTTCACGCCAGCCGGTTTGCTTTTGATCCCTGCCCTCTGCGCTTCCTTGAACGCACGCGTGAAGGCAACGCGCAGGCCAACGGAGCGGGAGGACATGGCGGGCAAAAGCCACGAGGCTTGCGGAGCTGCCTGCGGAGCTGCTCGCTGGGGCTCGGCCGCAGGGGCGGCGGGGACGCCGCAGCTCGGGAGGCAGCCGGTGCCCCTTCCTCCTCCGTGTGCACACAGCAGCAGGGCCGCGGGCACCAAGGGGGATCCTGCCGGGCCCCGCACCCCGTGCGTGGCCTCCCCCAGGGAACAAGGCCTCAGCCTAAACCGCAACCCCAGCCTCGATCCCAAACCTGAACGCAACCTCAACCCCAACTCCAATACCAATCCCAACCTCAACCCCAATCCTGGTCCCAACCCCAAACTCAAACCCAGTGTCAACCCCAAACTCAAACCCAGTGTCAACCCCAAACTCAAACTCAACCTCAACTCCAACCCCAATCCCAACGCCAACCTCAACCCCCAACCCCAGCCCCATCAACCCCAACCCCAAACCCCATCTCAATCCCAACCCCAACTCCAGGCCCAGCCCCAGTTTCAACCTCAACCTCAACCTCAACCTCAACCTCAACCTCAATCTCAACCTCAATCTCAACCTCAATCTCAATCTCAATCCCAATCCCAATCCCAATCCCAATCCCAATCCCAATCCCAGGCCCTACTCCTACTCCTACTCCCTCTCCCTCTCCCTCCACTTCAAGCCCCGCCCCTCCAGCCGCCCAATCACCACCTCCCCTCAAGCCTCGCCCCCAGCGGGCCTTCCTGGCGCTCAGTGATGACGTCACACCCCCTCCTTGCCGTTACAGGCGGAGCCGGGGCGGTGACGTCACTCCGCGCGCCGCCGCTCGGCTTAGCCCCACGTGCGGCGCCCCCTCCCTCGGCGCGCGCCCCTCGCCGCCGCCATGAGCTGCCCGGTCACGTGCGCCGCCTGGGTGCGCCGCGGCGTTGCCAAGGAGACGCCGGACAAGGTGTGGGGGGCGGGGGGACCCCATCCTTGTCCCCGCCGAGTCCCCCCCGTGTCCGCCCGGTGTCCCCCTCACGCCCCCCGTGTCCCCGCAGGTGCAGCTCGGCCAGGAGGAGCTGAAGCGGCTCATCGGCGAGGCCCGCAGCGCGCTGCGGTGAGCGGGGCCCCGGGGCGGCCGTTAGCGCCGAGCTGCGGGGAGCCCGAAATGGCCGCCCGCGAGCGGGCCCGGCCGGGTTTGGTGCTCGGGCTGCGTAGTGCGCGGGGGTTGTGGTGCAGGGTCGTGTGGTGGGGCGTGTGCGGCAGGACATGCTGAGCCTGTAGGTGAGCAGACGTTACGCATCCCTGTCCCCTTGCAGGGGCCTGTGACCCTAGCACTAAACACGTTTTAAATGTTATGTCCCAGGATGGGTTTGTTTGCTTGTTTTTATAACGGCTTCAGTGTCGTCGTAAATGTTTGGAAGATTCTTATCTTTGCTTTCATTTCTTAACAAACTTTGTTTCGCGTTCCTGTTGCCTGCAGTGTTACTTATTTCTCTTCACATATGTATGCTTCTGTTTTCTGCATGGAGGCTCTTCTCTTGCAGTTTCAAAAATGCAGGAAAATCTGAGGTGCTTTTTGGTATTAATCGTGCCATAGCGATTTGGTGTTTGGTGTTTATTTCCCTTAAAAATTTCGAGATCAACATGTAGCAACTAAAAGTTTTATGATCTCTCTGTGACATATTTTGTTGAACTTATTATGACATGAGTCCTTATTTATTTATTTATTTTCCTTCCTATGCAAACATGATAAGTTAGATTCAGATTTAGAATCTCTTATGTAGCTTGCTATCAGTTTTTACATTTGTTACTAAAATAAAATGTTATGTGAAGCAAAAAGATTCTGCTAAACAGATCATAAAAAATCAATTTCTTACACATTAAAGATTTTACTTATTTTTTCTCTTTACAAGTTATTTGCAATGTGGCCCTACCTAATGAAGTTGGTGCTTTATTTTGTTCTAATAGAAAACTGTAACTGGATTCATTACTATGCCCAAAAGAGTTTGTTTGTGATAATTAGATTCATAGGAGTATAATTTTAACAAGCATGGTTTGAGGTGGGACAGCATTGCTAAATAAAAAAAAGCATAAAATTAAAAAAAAAAAAACCACAAAAATAAGTAAATAATGTAAATAAAAAAAGGTAAAGCAGGGTGAAGGATTTTTAGTTCTTGAAACGTATAAGGGAAATAAGGTCTTAAAAGCCTTGCTGAACTGCAAGATTCATCACAAATGATAGGACAGGTGGGTGAGGAAGGAAGGAAGAAAGGAACCGGACATATGACAGCTCACTGAGGAAAAGGCAAAAGAATTTTTTCTACAAAGAAAGGGCCTGAGAAATGGGTTTAGACACACTTGGGTTTAGCTCTGTCAAGCCGTCTGAGAATAATGGTGCTTATTTTGGGAAAAGGTAGTAACTGACTGGAGAGAACAGATTGTGTGTGAACATTCCTGTGAACAGAACGTGTCAGAATCTTGTTGCGCATCCCGTTTCCCACAGGAATTCTAAATGTCTGTCTCTCTCTCTCTGGGAATGCATGCCTTTAAACAGGGAGGAGGCTGATGGTAGTGATGAAGAAGAGCAAGGCCAGGTGGCAGATAGCATGGATGTTGCTACTGCTGGCAGAACGGAGTCTTCTCCTAAAAATGAAGATCATGAGGAAACTACTGAAAAGCTGAGTGATGATGAACTGGCTGAATATGAATTGGAGAAATATGATGAAGAGGAAGACACAGGTAACAACAGAAATTTAGATACCAAATGTGTAGTGTGGGTGACCTTTTTCTGTTTTGTTTTGTTCTCATTGCACTTAAGAAACAAGTATCCTAAAACTGTGCAGTACTTTGTCTCAAACGCTGGAAACGGGTGTTTTGAATTACTTGGTTATCCTGGTTCCAGAAGTCATTGAATGAGTGAAATAATTCACTGCCTCCCCCTCCTTAAGGGATAGGCACTGAAACAGAGCAGAGCTGGAAAGGCTGTCATGGCCCTTGCCATAGTGCTGGGACAAAGCAGCAGGAGTCTCTGAAGGCAAGAAGCAACCAAGCTCACTGAGGCTCTTAGATTTTGAAATGGAATTTCTGACTGACTCTGCTCCAGGTATTTTGCAATACCTGGAGTTAACAAGTTATTGGTACAGGTGTTTCTAAGGCTTCCCTTATCGTTGATCAGTATAAGAAATGCTGTGTCTGTATCTAGATGATACGAAGCTTGGAGAGACTTTCGCAGGTCTGGCAGTGTATGGGAGCAATGATCATGATCCTTACATCACCCTAAAATCCACTGTAAGTACTTTAAAAATGAATATCTTGAACAACATAAACTTAGAATTCTGTTAAACCTTCACTGGTGCCACATTGTCTTACAGTCTGTAGATGTCTGTGCTCCTTTCCAAGAGGTTTGCCAGGCTTTTTGGCAACATCTTGCAAAAAAAAAAAAAAAAAAAATTCTAGCAGCAGAATATTTTTTTTTCCATAAAATTGATTTGTGCAGTCCCTTTCATAAGTGCTTTTCACTTGTAGATCACGTGTAAGGGAGAGTTGGCTCATTACTTAAGTCTCATGCTTTTATATGTGGAGGTGATTTGTCATTTATCTAGGAGGGTCCAGCAAACTCTTGAAGAAATAACATATCTCATAATTTTGGGCCTCTGATGACCCGAATCAATAAGAATCTTCTACCAGTTTGTGGAAGAAGCCAACCTGAGAGGGACTTGGACTGCTTTAGAAAGTAGTATTAAAATTTGGAGTTACTGTGTCAAATTAAGGGCATGGCAGGAAGAAATACGTCCCTAATGCACAGCATGGTGTGTAGTTGACAATTTATGCCTGGATCAGTTCCCATCATGTATCAGTTGGGGAAACTGTAGGAGCTCTGGGGAGTGGGGGGAAGTCTCTGGCTGTAGTTCATAGCGAGCTAATTGTGTGTCACCAGTGCTGTGCTGTTACACAGCCTATGGTGTCTTCTTCTGGTAAGCAAAGTTGTGGCATGCAAGATGTGAGGCAATCCTTCTACTCAGTATTGGCTCAGCTAGAATATTGGATGTGTTTTGGGTGGCACTTCAAAAAAGATATGGAGAGATTACAAAGAATGGCCAGAAATATAATTTATGGGGATAGACTGGTAGCCTTAGTTTAGAAGAAGAAGAATGAGAAGAAACACCGTAACCTAGAGAATGACCGGGAGAGACTATGAACATCTGGACGGGATGATGGAGCAGGTATGTTTTTGAGATCCCTGCTATCCATGAAGGTTCTGAGATTTATCTGAACACTGACTTTTCTCCACTATCTTGAATTCTTTAAATAGCTAATAACGATGACAAAGCTGAATAGCAGGAGGCTCCAACCACAGTGTTATGTTTGTGTGTCAGGGCAACTTGTAAAACGTGTGTGGTCTCAGTAGAGAGTTACTATGGTGACTTCACATGCTCTAACAGTTCAGAGAGGAAAGCTTAACTCTGTCTTAAAAACTAATTCCCTTGCTGTGTACATATTATTGCCCTGGATGTTTTCTCAGCACGCCAGTGGTTGGTGGATGATTTTGGTTTTCTCTTCCAGTAGAGGAGAATCATGTCTTAAAGATTACTTTTAAAATCAAGGAGGGACTCGCACAGGGATTCATGGAGAATCAGAGAGTATGAACTCCACTAATCCTGTGTCAAAAATGCTGGCTGTATTTCAAACAAAGAAATGTTGAACACCATTTTCTCTATCCTCTGTGTCTGTACTCTGTGCTTTCCTCAAATTCTTAAGTAGGAAACTGTCATACAAAATAACATATAATAATAATATAAAGCAGATATGTCTATATCAAATGCTTTAGCCTGTCTTTTTTTTGTTGTTGTTTTTGTTATTTCTGGTGTGTACTAGTCTGTTGAAGACTAAGTACTGTGCAGCATAAACTTGACTAATACATTGCATTCTTGATAGATAGAACTCTAGTAATAAGTAGATGTTTGGATGAATTAAAAGAAAACCCTATTTTTGTATTGTGAGGGCCAAAAGGTCTTGTTTATAGTGTATATTCGAAGGATAGTTTTTGTATAACACTACTGAGTTTTATATAGAATTTTGGGGTTTCAACCAATAAAAAACCCGTGAATGCCATCCATTCATCACTAACAATGAAAATGAGATGAGAAGCTACATCTGTTCTGGTGCAGCTGAATGCCCAGTATAGCTGCAGGCAGTACTTTTCTGGAAATATTTTCCAGAAAGTGGACAATACTTTAATGCTGTTGGAGTTACTTTAGTGGATGTGAGGAGCAGCTGCAATATGCATATGCAATATGCTTATTGCATAAAACATCATTACACTGTATAAAGTTTAAAGGCATGAGAGCCTAGGGGAAATAAGCTGTGTGTGGGGGCCCCTCATAGCGATTTTGTTTTCAGCCATGTGTTGCATCCTAGAAGCTGAAGAGGTGATTTTATATTTGGAATTTAAACATCTCCATAAACCCACTTCTGTCCACCTAGGTACTCCTTCAGTCTATATAGTAACTGTTCAAATGTCCCATGAAGGACTCTGGCTCCTGCCTTTCTTATTTAGCACCATAAGAAGGTCATGGGGAAGTAGGGTGTTGGGTTTTGAGAGTTTTCGGCTATGATTAAAAAATATTACCAATTCGGGCTTTTGAACATGTGTGGTTTGGTGTATGTCTTCTAACATCCATGGTCATCTCCTTGCTGTTTCAGGATCAGTATGAACAGGAGGACTTTGTGATTAAGTCCAGTGACAATCTTGTACTTTGTGGCAGAGTTGATAAAGATTACTGTAGTTTAGAGGTTCATGGTAAGTAATGGGGCATTTGTTCCTTACAGTGAAGCCGAGAAATACTTCTTGCATAGCCTGTTGCCTATCTCTTTTTTTTTTTTTTTTATTATTATTTTTTTTTTTATTTTCTCCCCTCGATTTACCCTGAACATTTAGTCATCTTTCCTATGCCGTGCTGCTTCAGCCACTTTCCAGGAACAGAGTATGCCATGTGGAGCTAATGTTGTTCTGGAGGGTAGTGTACCTTTTTCAGTCTATGTAACTTTTGCTTTCCTTATTATATTCCTAGTAACGCTTAGCAAATATTAAGGCCCTTTTATTCTCTAAACATACAATTCTTTCTTCAAAACTATCTTCCTATCGTGCAAGTTTCTTGTATTCTTTTCTTTTTTTCTTTGCTTTCTCTTTGCTTATTTAAATGCATTCTCAGTCTGCTCTTTAAAACATGAGCTTAAAAATGGTGTAGTGATTCTGTGTAAATATTTGATGATGATTTGATGCCATATTGTTAAGATTGCTAATAGGTTTTATCTGCTATCTGGGTAAATTAGGTTACTGTGAGGAGAAAAATACTTGGCAAAAAGAGTACGTTGTGTTTAGCATAGAGTTGCTTTACCAAGATGCTTCTTGTACATCAGTTACACCCTACTAATGGTAACTTCCCCTTACTCCTCCAGGTTCCTCTAATTTGAAAACTGTCTTTGCTTACTCCTGTTTCCCATGTGACTGAATCTGAAATTATTTCATTTTTTACTCTGTAAAATAAGTCTTTAAAACTTCATTACTGTCTCCTAATGCACAAAAGGGAATACTTTTTGGTAATACTTACGTGCAGCATATTTCAGATGCTTTTGCAAGCAAAAAAAAACAATAGAGAATGTTAGGAATAAAGTGCTTAAACTTTGCTGAATTCATAAGTTTTCTACATAAAGCACTCTTGAGAATGTTTGCTTATTTTGCATAATTATGGGAGGTGTAACTACTGAGTGGAGGCTTTGGCCTTATATTAAACTCTGAACACATTGTAAATTTGCATTCTAAATCTTACTAAGAATTTAGTATTTGCCATATGTGTCTTTTGTGGCAATGAACTGTTTATAGCTGCTTGTTCTATCTCTTTGTGGATGTAATATCTTTTAATTGTTTTTCAGTTTATAATCATGATGAGGACTCATTTTATGTACATCATGATATTATTTTGCCTGCATATCCTCTGAGTCTGGAGTGGTTGAATTTTGATCCTAATCCTGATGAGTCATCAGGTAAATGAATGACAAAGGAGACTGCATGTGTCCAATGAAGACATTCTTCTTTGAGGTGTATAAATGTAGTGTCACTATACAGTTTCCTGCAGGGATACTGGCAGAGAAATAAAACCTAGATATTAAGAGGAGGAAAAAATGAATATCCTTTCTCTTTGATTTGGTGATATAATTATAAGTGACTTAATCTTGATTTTACTACAAATAGCAAAGTTGTTATTAATTTGCAGCTCAAAGCTTAAAACATTGGTAAAATTTTTTAATTCTTCAAATCTTAAAAAATCTTTCTTTTCTTGGTTTGCAAATGAAAACTTGATTTTGCTCAAACTCATTGATCATCTATAAAGCACAAGAAAATTTATATGTACTTTTGTATTTAGTGACTTCTTTGTGTTTCACAGAATGTTTTCATCTCATGTGGAATGTGCTGATTTTTTTTTTTTCTTCCCTTAAATGTGGAGCTTTATACAGCTTCTTTAAACAATTACTTTTACTAAAGAAGGAATGTACTGGAGAGCAAGTCGCATTTTTCTGGCCATGTCTGTTGTCAGTTAATATTTTTAAATCAGTCTTTGTCAGTTCTGAGGATGAAAAATCTTTAAATAGATAATTCTGGAGCATAAAATGGTAAATTTTAATTAAGTAAAGAAATAAGCAACAGCTAGATTGATGAATATGGTGTTTTGTAATGCATTTGGTTTTCTTTCTGCAGGAAATTATGTTGCAGTGGGAAACATGACCCCAGTTATTGATATTTGGGACCTTGATATAGTGGACTCCTTAGAGCCAGTCTTTTCCCTTGGAAGCAAGAAAGAGAAAAAGAAGAAAAAGAAAGGAAAAAAAGTAAGTATTGCAAAGATGCTTATCTTCTTGGATTATAGAAATTTGGAGCAAGGATAACATCATACTTTCTTTTTTTTCTACACTGAAAAAAGGAAACGCTGTGTGGTCTAGTTTAATCGTGTCTGTATTATAGAAAGATGGTGTCCAAGTGGGTTATAGAAGATAACGCTGTGGTTTTATCCAAGTAGTTTATGACTGGTGTTTTCCTGCATCTCAATCAAATGCTTGATTTCCACTGAGGCAGTAAAGTCTCCTTTAAATCGTGTCCACATGCACAGGGTTTATCTGCAGAAGGGACAGCGGATGGACACACAGATGCTGTGCTTGACCTCTCTTGGAATAAACAAAGCAGGTAAAGGAATTCTTGAATAACTTCCAATGGATGGTTGCAAATTAGCATGCTAAATTATGTATACGTTTTTCACAGGTATCCAAAGTCTTGTGTATTGTAAGGTTGAGCTTGAGAATAGCATTAGAATGAATCAGAGTTTAATTCTCAAAATATGTCTTTTTAAAAAAATTGTTTATTGCTCCAGATTTTTCTTTTTAGTAAGTTGCCCAGAGGAGGGCAGGGCTAAGGCGAGTCTGAGCCACTTTATGAATCAGCTGCGTTTAAAAAGATGTACAGACTAGAGTAGCACAAAGGTTGCCCTGACCTGTGCCACTTTGCTGATGATCTGAAATGCCATTTCAACAGGCGGAGGTAGCTATTAGAGAAGGAGCTCCTTGACAGTCCTCCCTTCTGGCCTTCCATTCGTCTTCTGACTTCTGCCCCAGTGCACTGAGGAGGTGGAAGAATAAAGGGAGGAGTGTAAAGCACTAGTAGCTTAAATACAGAAATGCCTCTGACTTCTTGGATTGTCTGAGCCTGAGATTCTCCATTGTGTGACTGAATGAGTAACGAAATGTTGCTACTGAAGACAAAGCTGGCTCATCTTGAAGGACAGGTCAAGGCCAGTGAATGTGCTGACTAAAGTAAAGAGGCTTTTATTATTATTTATTTACTAGTTCACTTGGGCCATTTTAACAATGCAGCTCTCAGAGTTTTTGTGGCCTTGACCTTGAAACTCATGTTCTGGTCAGATAACAGACTTTTTTTTTTTTTTTTTTTTTTTTTTCTCCCCTGCTGTCATTAAATGTCTCTGAAGATGCATATAATCACTTCCCTGTGCTCCTGATCAGCAAGTGTCAACCTTCACTTAATTCCTTGTTATCTAGACACTGAAGGAGGAACCACTCCCTTAGGCATTCAGGAAACATATACCTAAATTGCGCTCCAAATTTACTGTGCATTTTCTGTTGTTTTTAATATTCATATACATCTATATGTGCACATAGAGTATGGTAATGATCTTTCCATCACTCACATTAAACAGTTAATTTTATGCTTCCTGGAAGTGGTTGGCTGATGGCAGTATCTAGAGAAGTCACAGAAATTACAGCTATAAGCGTCTCGAATATATAATTCTATATATGCTAGGTTACAAACTCATTGATACTGGTAGATCCTCTGGGAGCAAAAGAATCTGCCTTGAAAGGGGAAGGTTTTGTGCAAAATGATGAGCTTGCAATACCTCATATTTAGATGCATTTTTGTAAAGGAGGTCAGCTGTACCAGCTCTTTGTAAATAGCTTTCTGCCTGTAGGTCATAGTGGTGTTACTGCAGAATGTTGGCCTAGCTTCCATTGCCTCTGTTCTTAACTGTCCCTTTCACCACAGTTCAAAAGAACAGTATTTTGAGGAGAAAGTCACCTCTTTCAGTTAGAAACACCTCAAGAGATTATGAAGAGTGGAAGGACCAGTTTCAAACAGAAAGAACTTGTTAGAGTAATAGATGTGTATTTAAGAGCTCACTGGTAGTGATTGTACTATGTGTTTGACAGACCTTTGTGAGTGTTTGGGGCTTTATTGGTATAAAGTTTTCAACTGCCTTTGTTGCTCTTAGCATAGTTGATACTTAAGTTGGAATGTGGTGTCTGTAAAGTAATTGTGAATCGTTAGTAATTGTTTTGATTTGGAGCATTTTGTGCAGGGAGTTCAGTTTGGGCTGTTACTAATAATGCTAACATGCCAGAGAATGAAATATTTCGTTAAAAATGCTTAAATGCTTTCGTTAAAAATAAGAGCAAAACTGTCAAATTTGTATTTAAATTCTTTTACTAATGCAATATAATATGGTCTGTTTGTAGTCCTTGCTTTTAATTTATAGTTACTTTCCAGGAAGTTATTTCTCATGCTTGAAAGATACAGACTGTAGACCAGAGTGTACTTGATCTCAGAATCAAAGTCTGTGGGGTATTTTGGATTTTTGATCATTATTTGCTTGTGTCTGTAAAATACTTTAAAAATAAATTTATGATTATCAGGAATGTGTTAGCAAGTGCATCTGCTGACAATACTGTGATTCTGTGGGATATGTCTGTGGGAAAGCCAGCAGCCAGCTTGACATTACACACAGACAAGGTAATTATAGCTATGTTTTCTTTCCACTGTAAAATATGGAGAAAAATATTGTGATTTATTTCATTAGCTGCTTCTTAGTGAACCCTTCAAACATTGTCAGCAATTTCCAAAAAACATGCAGAATTGTGCATAATTCTTTAAACTTCTGAATTAGTTGCTTTTGTGGACATCACTTTCAAAAGTTTTATTTAGCTTATCAATTAGAAAGCCTGAGGGAAGATTTCACTTTTTTAATTTTTAAAACATGTTTATGTAAACCCTGATGATTGGGCATCTAGTAGTGCTGATATAAGCCACAAAAAATAGATCCCTGAGAATAGGTCAAACTATAACTGTCTCTTATAGAAACAACGAGTGTCCGTTGCAATCTGTTCTGGATGAGTATGTTTTAAAATAAATGATAGCAAAATACCCTTGTGATGGGTATTTCAGAAATGGTCTCACAGTAATTAAAATGTGAAAGTTCGCTATTAATAGCTATAACCTTTGCTTTTGACAGAGTCACTGCCCTTGGCAAACCCCTGATTTTTTTCTCTCTTTTTCTCTTGCTAATGTATGCATTTTTGTGAAACTGAGGCAGCTATTCTACCTCTTCCAGGTTTTTATTTGTTTGTTTTTACTATGTGGGGTACAAAGGGGCCATGTGGTTTTGCTCAGTTAAATACCACTGGCCAATATTTAATTCCTACTGGGTGGTGGTGCCTGACCTAAAAATGATTCCTTTCATTTTTTTTTTTTGATTGAGAATGAGAGATTCAACAAGCTTACTGGATATCTTTTTTTGAAAGTGTTTTTCTTTTGTGCTGTGCTTGCTCACAAGAGATCCCGTATATGTACATGTTAAGTATATATGTTTTTCTCTCATATAGGTTCAGACATTGCAATTTCATCCATTTGAAACTCAGACCCTTATTTCTGGATCTTATGATAAGTAAGCAATTACTTTTATACTGAGGGTGGGTATAAATATTGAATTAAGCCTATTAAGTTGCCTCATGTTTTCTTATTTCAATTGCTTATAACTGTGCCAAATGTGAGTACTTTTTTTTCCCCAGTAAGGAAGCCAGGGTTGAATGTGACCAAAATACGCAGTTTTCCTTGCTGCTTTCTCAGGACTGGCCAACTCCTTTAACCATCTTCCTTGAAGCTTTTTGTGCCGAGCGTGTGCTTTGAACTGAGTTTATTTGGCATAATGGCAATATCTGTGTAGGAAATGTGCCCTTCCTCCTCCCTGTGAAGCTTGTCTAGGTTTAGCCATACTCTAAGCCTAAGATGATTAGGGAATTGAAAATGTCCATTAGCTCTCTGTGATCTGCACGTGCCACTGCCCAAGCTTAGCAGAGCCTCTGCTCTAACTGCAGTCTGGAGGTGCCATGCAGTGGTTTGTGCCTGGACACTTGGCCTGGCCCTGAAATCAGAGTTTTGTGTAAAACTTGGCAGTCAGAAGGCTCCTTTTCTGGGGGTAGTATCTTAATTTCATTCGCTAACCATGCTTTCTGTAAAGCAAATTTGCTTTCTGCCTTTTAAGACTCTGCACCTGTATGAGTGTATTTAAAGCCTCATTAGTCTTTAGCCACGTCTTTATGTTCTCTGGCTGATGTTTTTGCTACATTCTGCTACATAAAATAACTGGGAGGAAAATGAACTTGTGTTGTTGGGAACTTCCTTCTGCCCACTTCCCTCACTCTGACCTCATTCCCATCAGGGTAGAATAAAAGAATAAGATAGTCCAGACACTGAGGGCAGCTCTCCCGGTGCTTTTCAGCTAGTCCTAGTTTAGTCAGTAAGCCAGAGCACTGTCTTTGTAGGCTTCTCCTGTAAAGCGTCTCCTGGCCACAGATTGTACAAGGAATGTGGGCAGATCCTTTTGTAACGTGAAAGACCAATTAAGAATTGCATATGTGCTAAAATAGTTTTAAAAAACAGCTGGTAAAAGAACTGAGAAATCTGATTTCTTTGGCTAGTTACAGGATAGGGTGGGAATGACTTTTACTGTGGATGGTGGCTGAGGTGTCACTAGAGGAGCAGCATCTCTGTGCTCTTACATGAGCCTGAAGGAGCTTTTGGAGCTTGAGCAAATTCTGCCCCCTCTTGGGTTGAGCACAAAGCTGTAAAGAATCCCAAGGGACCTACTAAATCCCAGCTGTTCTTTGTCCTTGTTAAAATAACATTTCCCTAACCACTTTTAAAGATTTTTTTTTTATTATTATTAAAGCATATTTGAAAATGTTTGTGTATGTGTCACACACTGATTTCCTAATTAGTGCATTATTTTGAACAGTAATTACTCTATTAAAGTCTGTTCATAATTAAGTGATATATTTGCATAATCACGGTCTCCTGTGTGATAAGTATCTTGTGTATTGAGCAAACCGGAGCTCTCTTTGCTTTGTCTCAGTAGAACTGCTGCTTCTAACCAGGATGAAACATCGAAGCTTGTGCTCTTATCTGTTATGAACTGGAAGACTAAATGTATTGAATTTGCTTCCATTTCAGTATTAGAATTTATGTGGATCCTCTATGGGACAGTGATAGAAACAAATTTCATTGAATCACATTCATTAGATGGGATTCATGCGGGGTTTTAAGCGACCCCTCTGGCCGGCTCTCTTCCCGCAGGTCAGCCGTGCTCTACGACTGCCGAAGTCCGCGAGAGAACCACCGAACCTGGCGCTTCAGCGGCCAGGTGGAGAGAGTCGTGTGGAATCACTTCTCACCCTGTAACTTCCTGGTGAGTGCTTACACACTGTATGTAAGTTGGGGGGTGTTTTTAGAATGTCTCTTTCAACATGTGTGTTGGGTTTGGTTATTCATTTGGTATCATCTCTTCATTGCGATAGAAGAAAAGCAGTTAGTGCTGATCTTTTAATCACTGCAGAGGTGGTGCCTTTGTCATGTTGTCACAGTGTGCAGTGCCTGGGATATGTTTGCCTCTGTATAGTCCCTCTTACGCTCCATGTAAAGAGGCCGTTGCAGCTGAGGAGTGGCTGGTGAGAATTAAGGTCCTGAATCCTAACTCAGTGCTTCACATCAGCACCAGAGGGCACTGTCCTCCTCTCTGGTGTAAAGTGAAAGTATCTTGTTCTCTGGAAGTCCTTATTATAATACTTCTAATCAAAAATAGTTATTTAAAATCCAGTTTATTGTCTCAACTGCGCTGTTTTTTCTGTTGCTTTGTGCATACAGTCAACAAAAGCTGCTCAGGTTTGTTGAGTTTCATATAGATTCCTCTTAGTAAAATCATGCTTAACTTTGTACTTACACAGCCACTGGATGGCACAAAAGGCTCTGTATTTCATTGCCTAATATCAGAACCAAGCCTAGTGTGGAAACCTTCTTCAAAATGTGATTTAAGAAATTGTACAGGGTAAGACTTGCATGTGCATCAGCGCAGCATGGTTTGGGTAGCCAGAGTAGCTCGGGTGCTGGCCAGGGCCTGACCTCCCTGGGCCGGTAACGTGCCCTGCTGAGAAGCAGTGTGTGCCTGTTCAGCCTGTGTGGTTTGGGGCCATGTGGGGGTGTTATTTCATGGAAGCTTTCTCAGGTGAATGACTGTGGCTGCTGTTTAAAGCGTTTTGCTTTTCTTAGGCAAGCACGGAGGATGGCTTTGTGTACTGCCTGGATGCGCGCTCAGATAAGCCCCTGTTTACCCTGAAGGCTCACGACGAAGAAGTATCAGGTAATTTGTCTCTTTAGTTGTGTTCGTCCCCACACACAGGGGAGTGCACATCTGGGAGATGGCTCCAGCCGATACAGCTGAGGTGGCAGTGGTTACTTGCTTAACAAAAATCATGTGTACTAATTGTGGGTAGCTGGCCCATTAGAACAGGTCTCTGCGGAGAAGCTATTATAAGGGAAGCCCTTGTTTTGTCCTTGACAAAAGACAAAAACTATGGAAGCTAGATTAAAAAAAAAAAAAAAAAAAGAGGATTGTCAGCTGTAACACTAACCTGTGTGATCCATTATTATTCTATACTGGTATTCACTTTGGAGATTGCTTGATATGAGGCATGGGAAGGTCTTTACACTGCCTGTTTTTGGTTCCTTTAGTAACTTGACCACCGTAGGAACTTCTAAAAACCAACTCAGAGCACCAGATCAGTTGTCTAAAATTAGATGACAGGAAAATACCCCACTGTCACGGATAGCAAAAGCGATGGTCTTTAGGAAACAAATGAGGAAAGCTACCTGGGGAAGCCCGATTATGTGGAATAAGAACAACAACATCTTTGCATTGTGCAAGACTCTGTGGTTAGCGAGAGGTGAAACGGGCCCTGCTGAAGCTAATTTGCTCCCGTGAGGCTGTTACTCCCAGCTGTTACCTGTGGGAGCAAAGGCAGTGTGAAGCTGCCATTAGCCTGGAGACTCTCTGGTTAGCTCGAAGCGTGTCCTTGTCTGTGTGAAATGGTGATTGTGCAGGGCTCTGCCTGATGCTCTCCTCCATCTCCCAGGGCTGCAGCTCAGCAGTCAGATCAGAGGGTGCCTCGTGACGTCATCTGCGGACAAATACGTGAAAATCTGGGATATCCTGGGAGAGAAACCAAATCTGGTCCATTCTAGGGATATGAAAATGGTAAAGTAACTTTCATCCCTTGATTCTGAGGAGGTTTGAATATGAACTATGTGTAATCTTTTTTTTTTCTTTTTTTATATATCTAACTTGTATCTTCTTTTCAATAACTTGACATACTTTAGAAGAAAAAAAATCACATTTAAGAATGTGTATTCCAGTTAGATCATTCTCATTGCAATGTACTATTCAATTCAACATAAATTGACTGTCTGCTTCAAAGCCTTGGACCTTAATACAGGATGCAGTGTTCTAGAGCAGAACTCTGGATACTCTAATCTATTATCTATCAAGGCAAAGACATGATTTACTGTTTCTTTAAAGTACTTTGAACTCAATTTTGAGGAAGCCGCACGCTTTCATCTGTTAAACTTAGCTGGTAAAGTAGTTTAAGAAGTCACTGTAACTTACTTAAGACAAACCCACCGCCTGTTCTCTCCCCTTTCTCCCAGGGCGTGCTCTTCTGTGCAGCCTGCTGCCCTGACCTGCCTTTCGTCTTCGCTTTTGGGGGAGAGCGAGAAGGGCTCCGCGTCTGGGATATAAGCAGCATTTCTGCAGGTAATATTCCGATTTATTGGAATCTTGTGGCTCTCCCACTGCCCTCAGGATGAATTGCATATTCAGTAATGTATTGCAGTTCTGAGAGAAAGTGTTGGTTGTTATTTTTAAAGAAATAGCTAAAGAGTGGATATGTTTTCACACTGTCAGCTTTAAGAAAGTAGAGCTTTTTTTCTTGTTTGCTTTGGGTTTTAAGAATTGCACATTTATCTCTTTCCTTGCAGCAGAAATACCTGCCTTCGCGTAAAAACGTATGTTTGTTTTTGTCCTTAATGTTCCTGGTGTCTTGGGTTCTTGTAGGAACAAAAGTGAGGACTGGTTTTGATCAGTTATCTCGGTTGCATTTGACTAAATAACTTGAATTTTGGAGAAAGCTTTAGGAGGTTGGTGGAAACTAGAGACTAAAACCAGAATTAAATTATCTAAGCTTAATGTTTTGCTATACCAAACTCAGCATCTCTTTCACAGCCCATACATAATTAAGCACATAAAAAATCAAGATTTCCTGGTGGAGAAAGAATAGGACTTGTAATTTAAGTATTATATACTTAAATATATAATATATACTTATTATAGAAGTATTACATACACAGGAGCCTGTTCTGACATGTAAACTTCAACTCCCTGCCCTGGGAAAAGGGGCAGAGCTTTGAAAACTGCATCAGATTAGGATTTCTGTTCTGTGATGTTAACCCTGCTGTACCTGCTGTACCGCTGCTGTATGTGGGGAGGAAACATGTAACATCCTTCATCTGTGTTGCAGTGAATGAAGTTTTTGGAAACAGAGAGCGACTTGTTCTGGCTGGTGCGAACACTGTGGCACGCAGCTCCTTGGCCAGCAGTAGCAGCAACAATGCAGAGACAGCAATGGAATCGTGATAGACCAAACTACACAGAATCCAAGTAATGAATGGGACTACACATATATTCTGCAGCTTCCCCTGCTTGGCAAGTGTTCCTAGAAGTGACTTGAGTGTCTTGTAATCTGCATCCTTCTCCATCTCGTTCAAAGAAACACGGTTGTGGGGTCATGTTCCAAGTTCCTACCTCCATCAGTAGCTTTGAGAAGATTCTTGCTCGTGTCTGAGACCGTGATCCCTGAAAAAGGGGGCAGCTGGACACAGATGTGTAAAACCAATTTGTAAATCTCCACCAGAAGAAGTGTTGCAGTAAAAGTGTGGGTCCTGTATGGCAAAGAAGGTAAAACTAATGGGCTAATGAAAAATATTTCAGACAGAACTGGTGTAGTGTAAAACAAATGCTGAGCAAAAGGGGCCAGTGTAAATAATCAAGGGCTCTATCCTTTGAGTAAGTTGTGACTATATTTGCAGATTTCTAATACATTTCTAAAAATTCTTATTTATTTTTGTCTTGAGTGTACTTTCTGGACTGCAAGTGAGGTCACCAGTATCAAACCAGAAATACCGTCTTTCCAAGCAAGAATTTCTTTTCCACAGTTCCACAGCACTTGGAGCTTAGAGATGGTGCATCTCCCACCCTGTTTTACAAGTGATATTTAAAGAGAATTTGAATTGAAATGGGAGCTATTAGGCAAAAGAGGATGAACACAGAGCTTTGGGCAAGGATCTCAGCTAGTCCCTTTGTCTTGTTAAAGTTATCTGTGTTCTGTACTTGAGTTCTTAATCTCTCAAAAGTGGTTTTGTGTGAAACTTGAAGGAACAGAGAAACAATCTCAATATCACTCTACCCCTTGACTTAACCACTGTGGTTTACAGCAGCAGGAACTGAAGTGAGGAATGCGACTCAAGCACTTTCCTCTCTTTTAAAATAAACAGTGTGCCCTACACTGGAACTCAGATCGTATTTTTATTTTCTTGTGAAGTGCTTCCCCCCTCTGCATACTGACGTGGTGGAGATGTGCATCCAGGTACTACTGCTTTCTATATGGTACACATTATGCTAGCACAGTAAAGCAGATAAATTGTCAAAGGAAGAACTACAGAAGAAGGTCTATAGTGCTCCCCCGGGTGCTCTCTAGGGAAAAGGTGGGGTAAAGGAGAGGTATATGTGAACTTAGACCATTTAGGACAAAAAATGGAGCCTCTTTCACCAGGGAAACTCCAGTGCTCTTGTCAAAAGAACAGAATGCAGCTGTTTTCCTGGTAGAGCAGAGTCAAAGGAGCCACACAGCAGCTGCAGAAGGATATGCTGTTAGAGACCAAACCTCTTACCCCCCCCCCATCTTCAGGAAGGAGTTCCTACCTTGTACCAGGAAACCTTGGGAGAGGCAGAATAAGCTGTGATATTTCTCCTATCATCAATACCAGAACTACCCCACCTCCTTTTTTTTTCCCCCCCAGCAATATATAATTTAAAAAGAACATTAGAAAAGAGCCACATTTTCTTTTTTTTGTCAAAAGGAAAACAATTGAATGAAATACATATTCATTCCATAAATAATAATAGCAGCACACCCTCCCATCACACTAGGTGGTAAAAAGGTTTACAGCACAGCACTAAGGAATACATGCTGTAAACACTGTCTGCTCTTCTCTAAGCCTCTTCCTTACTGTGTCAATAGTCTTTCCCTCTTCACCTACTTACATGTTCCAGTGACCTGGAGCAACAAGTGTCAATAACTGTTTTCCAGAAGGCAATTTATGATTTTTCTGAACAATTCTGTCATGGGGCACTTGCTTTGTCCCCAAACACCCATTTCACTGGCTGCTTTTTTTTTTTTTTTTTTTAAACCAAAACATTAGATTTGTATCCTTAGGTGGAAACATGACCATTGATATTCCTTGCTCTGGGCCGAGCCACATCCTTCAGTTGAAAAGTAGAGACAGAGAGGAGAAAACAAGCAAACAAAAAAACCGATCACCTGCCCTCCCTTGTTGTTTGCTTTTCTCAGTATCGTGGCTTTGGCTGATCAGGACAGCTCGCTCACAGGTCATTCCCATCACTGAGCTGTATCTCTGACTTGTGGCTCTTCCCCCAAAGGACTATGCAAGGTGCATCCCGGCCCTGGCTGGATAATCTTGAGTGATTTGGAAAAACAAGTATGCACAGTGTGTGTGGGAAAATCTCTTTGTATCAGATTTTCTTAGCAACTGTTCATTGTCAACAGTAAGTGCATGATCCAGTCTCATCGGCGCTTCGGCTACAGAGTTTTTTTTTTTAGTGGTGGTAATACAGAGACCAAAACAAAAGGAAAACTCATTTGACATAAGATAGTGACTAGGGAAACACAGAACTGAGATTTTTCCTTCCACTTTCATCATCCAAGAATGTTTCCCTCTCACTTTCTTCATTTGTGTCCTGAGAGGGCATCTCCTGTTGAATATACTCCATTATTAACTCTACAGTCTTCAGTCCTCATAGAGTCTATTAATTCCTCCTCTGAATCCTCCTCCTCTTCCTCTTCTGGGGCCGACAGACTGGATGTGGGGCCTTTACATATTTTTAAGTGGCGAGTGAGGTGGTATTTGGTTAGATAAGCCTTGGAGCACTTCTCACAGACATAGTCCCTCTTTCCTTCGTGCGAATTGAGATGCTTCTTCAGGTGATTTGTCCTCAGGAACAGCTTGTCACACTTGGGGCACTTGATCTGTCGTTCTCTGCAAGACAAAAAAGTTGAAGGTCACTCCTGCAAAAAGGCAGTTGCCACTGGGTTAAGTAGTAGGGAAGTGGTGAGAATGCCAATAGAAGGGTGGTTCTGCTTTCTCAATTTTGGTTTTTGGAGGTTTGAAAAAATAGTCCACAGAGAACAGCAATGCTACAGTGAGGAAAAAAAACTGCACAATATTAACACAAATAGCATGTGCATAAAGATGGTATTCTCTGTTCCCATAAGACCTTTGGCAAAAGTTGAGTTTTTCTGGCTTAGCTGCTAGCTTGTAACCAACTCTTTTTCTTCCCAAATGATAAATTAATGAAAATAAAAGTTCCTTTTATTTTTTTTTCCCCTCAAGACCAAGCTCCTCTTAATCTTCATATGTTGGCAAGGGAGGAAATATTTGCTATGGAGGCAAGGTTAGTCCCTTCTCCTTCCCACTCTGCAGCAACAACCAGAAAACAAAACCAAAAAAAAGCTGCCACCAAAGCCCAGTTTGCAAGTGTTAAGTACAGGGTTACCAGCCAGGGGCACTCAAATTCTGCCTATGACTGTGCAAAATGCCTCCCAGAGGTGCTGCTGCTCCCAGCTCTGGCCATGAAAACAAGGCACAGAGGAGGCAGCGATGGCACTGGCTGCGCTGGTGGAAGCAGCAGGGATCTCATTCCAGGGGTACAAGCAACAGCTGCTGAAGGCAAAACCAGAGGGATTACACTGAGGCAGGCGGCCTGCAGGGGAGGCGCTCGTGCTGGGAGTAGCTCCAGCCAGGATGGCCGGAGGAGGTTCTTGAATCAAAGGGGAGGATCTGGCCTGGCAGAGAGCGGAGGGGCTGGGCGGGAGGATCCGGTCAGCTCTGGCCAGCTTGGATAGAGTGCGAGCGAGAGCCAGGCAGGACGTAACAACGGGGAATGCAGGAGCTTCCTGGGCACAGAGCAAGGCGCTTCACTAATGGGCCACTCAAAAAGGGAGGATACTCTTAAGGAATTCATGATTTTTAATAGTCACGTTGGGGCTTGGAAATAGTTTTCAGAAAAAAAAAAGGCAATCAAAATGAGGAGCTCTTCAGAATGCTGTTTCACATCACAAGCCGCATGCCTGGAATTTCTTTTGTCATTAAAAAAAAAGTCCAAACAGTAAAATAGCCCAACAGTAACACCTCATTTTAGAGATGAACCTCCTCTTCCCAGACCAAGTGATCTGTAAACCGGAGGTTCTCCCTGAGGCTGTTCTTAAGCTTCATCATTTTCTGCAGTGGCCGGTCCAACACACCCCGTTAGAGCACTTGGCTCATGCAACACGTCCTGTTAGCTGCTGTGCTCACTTACTGCGTGTGAGTAAGCACGTGCTGCTTGAGGTCCTGCCTCCGCATGAAGAGCTTGTCGCAGTAATCGCACTTCAGGTTCTTCTCCCCCGTGTGGATGACCATGTGCGACTCCAAGTGAGCCTTCTGGGTGAAGGATTTGTCACAGAGGGTGCAGCGGTAGTTCTTCTGACCTAGGGTTACAGACACGCACCTCAGCGAGAGCCAGGAAACGCCAAGAGCAAACGGGCCCGGCCGCTGCTGCAGAAGAAAGTCTGGCACTGAGGAGAGGCCGACTCTCCGTGAAAAGGATCTAGCGCCACGCACAATCCCTTCCTACTTGGTATAAAGCTACAATCCCAATTCAACGCTGAAAGAAAACAATCTGATGGCTAATTTCATGTTGTTTAAACAAAAAATACCGGCAGCCAGCCCCCAGGCTACTGTTTCTAACTACTGAGCCCCTTGTGCAGTGCATGGTGAGGACCCTGTTCTGCCAACACCATCCTTCCTCCGGTGCCTGCAGCCATTCAGCTCTTCCTGTGAGACAGGCTTTCTTACTCCTGTCTGTGCCAACAGTGCTTCCCTATTTGGGCTACCACTGTACTCCTAAGTTCTCAGCACGTATTCAGTGGGAATACCACTTCCAGCAGGGAGATTCATGCAAACATTTAACAAGACTAGGATTAATTCTTGAGTATAACTGTAGCCTCCTTTTTAATACTAACCCTGGTGACCACCTCGTTACTGCAGCTTCATTCCTCCTCATCTCCACGCCTTTCCCACTGGGACTGCATGTGATGCTTTACTGGAGCCCAGAGGGATCTGATGCACTGCACTGCCTTTGTCTAAATAAAGGAGGTTTCTCGGGCGATGGAAGTATCAAGCAAGCTCTCAGGATCTGTATCCCATTTTCTACCACCCGTGGTTCTGCTGTTCCTTCGCAGATGCACCTGTGTACCACTGAACTCGGCCTAACAGGCCCACCACCCCTTAAACCCCTATCCCACTTAGTATTCTGCGGTCATACAGTTCCACACCTGCACAATCAGTTTATTAAAACTCCTGGCTATTGAGCCTGCAGCTTCTTGGGCTTGACTCAAGTGCACTGAAAGCCCCATTTCATTCACCTTCCAGCTCTGTGATTCCCACACTCTCACTAGCCCTTTCAACCTGACTGAAAAAAGGAAGCACGATATCCCCATGGCCTGTCTCTAACCATACTTGATCTTTTCTCCATCCCCTGTCTGTACTGAATACATACCTTTCCTACTCCCTCTCTTCTTCCACAGGTGAAAAATCTTTCACTATTTGGTTTTCCTCTAAAAGCTCTCACTCACTGTCTTGTGACAAGTCTTACGTTATCCCCCAAACCTCTAGAGCGATATGCAAATGCCACACAAGTGGACAGTGGATTTAGACTTAAATTTTGAAGCATGACAGAGCTGGACAACAGCTTACCCACGTCAGCGTAGTTGTAGACCAGAAATCACACTGATAAGAGCAGGAGGGTTCCACTGGTCCAGGGAGGGGGCAAGAGCTGAGCTTTATGGACATGAGTTATGCCCTGCCAGCTGGCGAAGGGCTCAACCAACGGGTCCGGCCCCCGTGTATTCACTAGCACGGGCTACACGTCTGCCTCACCTGTGTGTATCTTGAGGTGAGTCCGCAGGTTGCTGGGGTCACTGAAGGCTTTGCTGCAGAAGTCGCACTTGTGCGGCTTCATGCCCATGTGCCCCATGAAGTGCACGTGGAGCTTGGAAGGGGAGATGAAGGCCTGGGGGCACATGGAGCACTTCCACTTCCTCTCCTTGCCGGGCCCGGGCCCGTGGCTGCTGCTGTGGCCCTGGCTGGGGAGGTGGTTGTGAATATGGCTACTCAGGTGGGCCTTGAAGTCCGTGTAGGAAGCGCATTCCTTCCCACAGTGACACACGTGCACGTCCGGGTGTTCGGGGACACCTTGGAGCACAAAAACATCACCTTTAACGAAGCACAGCAAGGCCTGACAGAGCACGAGCCAGGGTAACACTCTGCCCCAGCAGCAAAGCCGGCTGAAGAGATTTCCACCCCATCCCTTCAGCACCGGTGCTTCCCTCCCAACGCTTCCACCCAGGTCATTCCAACCGCTGCCGGGGCCGTGCTTTGGACTGGCTTCTAGCCAGCTCCACCAAACCCCAACCAGCACAACGGAAGGCGGGGAGGGGGGAACATCTCCAACTAGCAAAATTCCCTGAGCACCAGAAAAAACACCCCTTTTCTTCAAAAACTGAAATAATTTACAGCAGAATTAGGCAGGAAATGTTTCTGCTAAACGGTGGTGCTCCTGAAGCAACAAAATATAAAAAGAGACTAGGAAGTGACCCAGAACATGCAGCACTCCCACATCACAGTACCCAGGGATGGCACTACAAGGACACGTGAGCTGGGTGCTCTCTGCAGAGCCCAGCAAAGGGCTGGCCTCCCTCACCAAGCTGCCGTGCGTAGTCCCGGCTGTAGTAGAAGAGCAGCTCGTGTTCAGGTGGGATGTCCCGCGAGGTGCAGAAGTAAATTTTTCCATCGTGAGGATAAGCTACCAGATTCTGCTCCTCCCGGTTCCTACAGAGGTAAGGACAGCAAAGAAAAACACTCTCCAAAAATATTCACTTTTTGACAGGGAAAAAAAAAAAAAGGAAATTTCTATTAATAGGCAATGGGAGAACCTGCCTGTCAATGCCTGTCAGCACTTCATGACAACTTCCACTTTTGTCACTTCTTTATTGTAAAAAATATGAAAACTGAACGTTGAGGGCCAACCCAGTCTAGTAAGCCCTAAAATATTCATGACACTGAAATATGTTGCAGAGAAAATAAGAGATTGGAGCTGAAGAAAAAGAGTTGATGACTTCTTAAGAGAAAAAAAGACAATTATGTTTTTTTTCATAATTTCCTTAAGAAATAAAGAAATAATATATATTTTCCATACATATGTCTACATTTATGGAACAATACTGATGTCAGCCTGCATACTTTCTCACT